>CM041814.1:33271412-33446412 GCA_023376895.1 Aspiorhynchus laticeps | reverse complement strand
AAGTCTAATATTTTTATAATAGAGGGAGATTTTACTTAGTGCTGTTTGCATTATGCAATAATCATTAGACATTAGCTATGTTTCCATCCAAAGATGCAAATTTAACTTATGCACAAAATTGGAATATTGCATAAAATATTTGCGAATACGCACCGTTTCCATCCAACAAGTCAAAGAGAACAACATCACAAAGAAAAGTAGAAGCCAGTGAATACAATACATTTTCATATATATAATAAATTACTTGCACCTCAGAGCGAGCAGACGAAACAAAATAAATGCTGTCATTGCTTTCGGAAGTGGATGCTGATGTTTGGGAACACAGTCGTGACAATTATACAGAAATATTTTGATGACAGACTTTGCTCAGGCATTTCAGAATGACCAAAACAACACATAGATGCTGTGAATGAGATCAGTTCGCTGGTTAGTCAAGTTATCCCGTCTCATAGCGCAAAGTCACGTGACTTTTTTGATGCATATGGTGGAATTTATTGGGTAAATGTGTCTCCATCGTAGTTTATGCACATTTTTTCTTATCGGATAAAAAGTTTATCCCACTCAATTGTGCACATAAGATTTTGATGCACATTTTTTTAATTTATGCACATCTTGGCATTTCCACCCAGCGTTTTTTTATGTGATATTCCAAAATGTGCATAAAAATAGGTGCCGAGAAACATGGCTATTGAGGAGGACATGTCCGCAATATCTGATATTCTTGATGTTTTGTCGCTCTGTATCTTCTTAGGATGACAAAACATGTAAAATATTATATTTTTAGGCCAGTCCTCTCAGTGGTCTGACAGCATGAAATACTGCACAATGCTTCATTTTTAACAGTGAAAGAGTTCAAGGTACGATATAGGCTCAACAATTTAATATACTGTATGTCAACTGTTAAATGACTGACAGTCATCCAGTGACAGAAACTTCTCTTGTCAAAAGTTACCATTTTGATTTTTAATTAGAAAATTCTGATCCATGTTATTTGTTTTAATGTGATGATAAGAAACATTAACAGAGCAGTTTTCAGCATATGATTAAGAGAGAATGTGCACACACTTTAAAATAAACATTTTATTTGCAAATAGTTCAAATGCACTACAATACATTGTTTATTTTACTATTTGTATTTATTCTCCAAAATCCCTATTAAAATCCTGGGTCTTGGTCAATTTGCAATCAATTTTTGCGAGGACCCCTAGAGCACGAGACCCTGTGCAGCTGCACTTTGCACAGCCCTTGCAACAGTTCTGATGACTGCTAGTTGACATGTTCTGTAGTTGAAAAATTACTTTAAGTTAGTAGAATGTCTAAATAGACTATCGAAATAAAGTGTTACCCAAATGTCTGACTCTAAGGTATGAGTTTTCCAGGTACACCTTAAGACAGAATGTCTGCTTGCACCCTTTCTCTCCACTAGCCAATCATGACTGGTTTGAATAAAGGATATAAGCCAGAAATATCCTAAAACATTTGATTCATCCATATAGCTGTTACTGCATTAAAATGTGACCTTGGAACACAAAACCAGTCATAACGGTCAATTTTTGGAAATTGAGATGTATACATCATGTGAAAGCTGAATAAATACGCTTCCCATTGATGTATGGTTTGTTATGATAGGACAATATTTGGCTGAGATAGAACTATTTGAAAATCTGGAACCTGAGGGTGCAAAAAAATCCAAATATTGAGAAAATCACCTTTAAAGTTGTTCAAATGAAGTTCTTAGCAATGCATATTACTAATCAAAAATTAAGTTTTGATATATTTACGGTAGGAAATTTACAAAATATCTTCATGGAACATGATCTTTACTTAATATCCTAATGATTTTTGGCATAAAATAAAAATGGATAATTTTGACCCATACAGTGTATTGTTGGCTATTGCTACAAATATACCTGTACTGCTTAAGGCTGGTTTGTGCTCCAGGGTCACAAATATGTTTAAACAAAGAAGAATATTAATGTCAGTAAGATTATTAGTGTAGAAGAACCCTAACATTTTCACATTGATGAGTGTTTCCAACAACACAGAAAGACTGAGCGTTTGTCCGTCACGTCTGAGGAGTGCTGGCCGTGTCTGACCCGAGCTCCCTGAGTGCCCTGCAGCGGCCCGGAGACAGACGTATGATGTTAAACAGCGAGCTCCTGAACGACTTACAGAGGAAGAAGTAGATGAGCGGATCCAGCACAGAGTTAAGTGAGGAAAGCCACAGCGTGCTCTCCTTCAGCTGGAAGAAAAACAGCTTCTGCTGGCAATTGAACATGCGTCCTCGGGTCTGGCTGATGGTGTACGGCACTCGGGCGAAGTGGAAGGGAACGAAGCAAACAAAGAAGACCGCCAACACCAGGAACACATTGGCTTGAATGCTCTTTTTCTGAGGGGCGTTCGTTCCCGGCCTTGCCTGGTGTTGAGCTCGTGTGCGGGCGTAAGACTTGTAGAGCTCTTTCGAGATGAGCGTGTAGCATACTATCACGGTCACGAGGTTCCCCCAAAAGATCACCTGGCACACGTGATTGACCAGCTCGTGCCACTTCAGTCCCATCTCTGTTTTGAGGTCACTGCATTTAAAGCGGCTCGAAGTGTTGGGCCGGCTCGTCAGGATTACGTTGGGCAGCGAAAGAGCCAAGAGCGACGTCCATATGAATCCCGAGAGGAGCTTTCTGTGCAGCAGGCGTCTACGGCTGGTTCCCACAAAGGGCCACATGGTCTTTCTGCAGCGGTCGATGCTGATCAAGCCGAAGAAGAGGATGCTGATGTACATGGTGAGGTAGAAGAGCACAGAAGACACCCGGCAGACGAACACACGCTCGCCGACAGATGCCAAGTTCGCATCGGCGATGATCTTGAAGGGGAAGGTGAGGGTCATGATAATGTCGGCCACCACGATGTTCTTCAGATAGATGATGAAGTGAGATTTACTAGGGATTCGGAGGAACACCCATGCTGCCAGGCTGTTCAGTGACAAGCCCAGGATGAAGAGGACGGTGTAGAGAAGAGGGAACACGGTTGTCTTCAGAGCGCTGTCGCGCGAACAGGCCACAGACGACTCGTTCCTGATGGTCTGGTTGGAGTACGTGACGAGTGCCAGCGCTGTTGTGAGCTCCATAGATGTGCAACTTCTGTCACATAAAACACACATTGGATATATTTAGACGAGCAGAACCTTAGGCAACATCAGACACAATTTGTAACATATTCTTGACTCGTAGTTTAAGTGTATAATACAAAGGAGTTATTGTTGAATTGTGCATCAAAATCTTGTCACCTTACTTCTAAAGCACGCTGACGATGTTTTACATTCAGTGCTGTCGGAGTCAATTTGGTGGAAATGTTTCTGCAAATCCTATGTAAGGTCTATAACAAAGAAAATCAAGTCTGATTACTACTGTAACAGATATGCTATTTATTTTACAGTTTTCTATGGGACAGAAAAAGCTTATAAAACATAGTATTTATTGTTGAATTTGTCAGATCATAAACTAAAGCAATCTGGCAATAATGTGAAAATTTCTAGCTGCCATTATCATGTCTATAACAAAGAAAAAGTTCAACTCCTATTGTGATCGATATGCTATTTATTATTTCATATTGTTCTATGGGAGAGAAAAAGCTTAATGGCCTTTTCCCTTGGATTACAGTGTTTTTGCAGTAGATAGTGTTTATGGTAGAGGTCACTGTTTTATAAAATTAAGCCATTTGAAGTGATTTTAGAAGAATGTTACTTAAAGACTTTATACTCACATTTCAAATGTAATATCAATAATACGTTTTTATTTTACATGATTTATTTGTTTTTATTTATACAATATGACAAAAGCATTACAGTGTTTGAATTATTCAATATAATGTACAATATTAAACATTTGAGATAACAGTAATTATAATGAAAATATGTTTCTTTCTTTTCTTTTTTTTTAAATAGCATCTAGAGGAGTGGAGAGTAAAAGAGGTTAATAAGTGTATTAATCCTAAATAAAGACATCATAATTGCATGCCGTAAAACATTTAGTGTTTCTTGTTTTGAAAGTCGCTTTAGTAAAGTGTCATTGTATTATACAAAATGTAACACCTACCTCAACAAGATGCCAGGATGAAATGTGATGAGTTTTACTTGAAATAAGTCTAGAGTCACTTCATGGTTTTAGGAAACAAGCTTGATTTTAGAGCCTTTCTGAAAGGAAATGAATCTTACTTTCCCCCTTCTGCTTTTTGTTTCCTGCTATGCCATGCAGACACAAGGAGAAGTTTAAAACGGTCTACAAGCTGATGTTACGTCAACTGTGCATTAGTTCAACATCTTGTGTGCTGACCGAGCCGAACAGAGTTTGTGACTCAAAAACCACTGAAAAAAACAACGGTGAAACACATTTGACCTTGAGTTTAAATAGCATTAATGTTAATTTCCAAAAATGTAGTGCTTTGAACAATCTTGTTTCAAAGTATCTTTACAGAAAATGCTGCCTTATTGTCTGAAAGCACCCAGTGAGCAGCCAACTGTGGCAAAGGAAAACAAAACAAAAAAAAACATTTAGGTTGTGAAAGAAAAAAAAACCTTAGGGAACTTGGCGTCCTCTGACAGTACAAAGAATGAACATATGCTAAATATCATCCTATTACACAGTATGTGTTATACAAGTCATGTTACACAAGTCATGACAGATATATGATTTGTTCTCACGTGCACATTTTGGGCGATTTTCAAACATAATGCTAAAATACTGTATATCTTAGCTGCCAAGTTATCAAGTGGACAAACCTTTGAATGATCATTGGAAGGCAGCTTTTGTTTTGTAGCTTTCTTGTGGTGTATTTTTGAAGGATGCATTTAACTGTATCTTTTGCATCCTCCAGTCACCCATAATGCTTTGCACACATTCCAATTCACAAGACAGAAAGAAAGAAAGAAAGAAAAGTGGCTTCAGATTGTAAAAGTAGTTTAGATTGCACAGCTTTGAAGTGGATATAATCATGTAGTGTGTGCACCTGACAAGTGCAAATGTGGTTAGATTTAAACATGCTATTTGCTTAAAAAAAATGAATAGAAACACATGATAGCATTTCTATATTTGCAGAATAGCAAAGTAAAATGCCAAAACCGTAGCTCTTTTATGAGTACGCAATTTCCTATAAATTCATACATTATTACTGTTATCACAGCTACTCCTATTCATATTTTAACAAGCTTCAGCCTTAATGCAGAGTTTTACTCACCAAAAATGATGTTTGCAAACATAAATAGATATAATATATATATTTTCTTAAACATTGTCCATGGCTGCATGCAGAGTAGCATATGGAGCTCAGAATGAAAACAGAGCTGGGTTGCATGTTTTTGACTGGATTGCGGAATAGTTTTTATTCATGCAATGTTTCTTGCACCATAATTGCTACATTAATGCACTGTCACATCCATAAAATGCATGATAATGACTAAATATTCAGCATCTCAGGTGAGGTTCAAAAAAGCATGCATTATTAATTATTCCATAAAGGGGAGTTTGGGAGACTTTGACAGGTTAGTTAGGCACACGCTGTCACGGTGCACACACAAAGGGAGGAACAGGAACACGCAGACGAGGACGTAAACTCAAATTATAGTCTTTAATGTAGACATCAAGGTAGGACAAGGCAAGACAAGGCAGGACTTGGGGACAGGATACACCGGGGAAGTAACGAGTAGACCAGAAGAAATCAAACTCAAAAGACAGGACTAATATACACAGGGTAATTAACACATAACGAGACAAACACAGCTGGAACATACTTAACTCATAATGACATGAAACAAAGACAGGAAACAAACCAAATATGGACACAAGAGGCGGGAACACATGACACACACGACAGAGGACTGACATTACTCCCCCCTCCCGAAAGGCTCGTCCTGAGCCTTAACAGTTCCATCGGGGAGGGGGGGTGGGCGTTCTGGAGGCCTCTCAGGACAAATACGGACAAGAACACAGGACGGGGACCTCCAGAGTGGAACAGACAGAGAGGGACCATGGCGGAGCTGGGAGCTCTGGAAGCCATGGTGGAGCTGGGAGCTCTGGAGGCCATGGCGGTGTAGGGAGCTCTGGAGGCCATGGCAGATGGTCTTCGGGGCCCTTGGCCTCGGTCCCCTCGGCCTGGCCCCTACAGCCGGTACTCTTACTACCCCCCCAAAAATTTCCCTGGGGAAGTGAGGGGGTATCAGGAGCCCTCCGGGGCTAAACAGACAGGACAGTACAAAACACGACAGGAAAGCCCTCCAAGGCCAGACAGACAGGACAGGACAGCCCACAGGGCTAGCTCGGAGGCTGAGGCTTCTTCTGGGCATGACCAGGAGTCAGAGGCCCACACAGGGTCCCTCAGCGACCACCTCCACTTCAGCGACAAGGGGGCAGGCGGCTAGAATGGCCTCCATGGCCACAACAAGAGGAGCCGCCTGCCCCAGACGAGTCTCCGTGGACAAGACAAGACAAGGTAAGTTTAAAATGTTCCTGTGGGCACAACAAAACAGACACACGGCACTCCTGGCCGTGACATGTGGACTTGATCCACGGGACTAGGGATAGCGGCGGCCAGCGGGCATGAGTCAGCGCCAATCCGGTGGGCTTGAGTCAGCGGCAATCCGTCGGGCATGAGTCAGCGGTGATCCGGCGGGCTTGAGTCAGCGGCGATCCGGCGGGTATTGAGTCAGAGGCGGGCCGGCGGGCATTGAGTCAGAGGCGAGCATTGAGTCAGCGGCGATCCGGTGGCTTGATCTCCCGCGAGTGGCGCGCCTGGGGGAGCGGCAACCCGGGAACCAGCCGGCGAGCTTGGGAGAGCCACTGCCGGTGGCAGATATCTCCCGCGAACGGCGGGCATGAGGGCATCGCGGCCATTGGACTTGCGGTGATCCCGCCGAACTCCCACGCCATCTTGCAGTGGGCTATGGCAGGATATAACGAGCGGCGACTTCCATGCCACGGGACAGACAGGAACTTACTGTTTGGATCTGGACTTCTGTCACGGTGCACACACGAGGGAGGAACAGGAACACGCAGACAAGGACGTAAACTCAAATTATAGTCTTTAATGTAGACATCAAGGTAGGACAAGGCAAGACAAGGCAGGACTTGGGGACAGGATACACCGTGAAGTAACGAGTAGACCAGACGAAATCAAACTCAAAAGACAGGACTAATATACACAGGGTAATTAACACATAACGAGACAAACACAGCTGGAACATACTTAACTCATAATGACATGAAACAAGGACAGGAAACAAACCAAATATGGACACAAGAGGCGGGAACACATGACACACACGACAGAGGACTGACACACGCGCGCACACACACACACACACACACACACACACACACACACACACACACACATACACACACACACACACACACACACACACACTCCTGTGTGGCATGTTTAGAATGGCTGACTTGGCTGTTGTCATTATTCGTCACAATGCCATCAAACTGCTGAGTTTGTGTATATCTTTACACTATAAGTCTCATCAATAATTATTTTGATTTATATTTTTTGTTACAGGTGCAACTGAGAATTGCATGCCAATATCTGTAGTGATTAGATTGTATGCATTACTGAAAACCAATGACAACAAAAGGTTAATTTACTTTGCAAGGATTAATAATTGTTCACACATGCTCTTAACACTCTCTCTTACATCTTAATGTTATAAAAACAAAAATAGCCAAATCATTAAACTGTTGACAAAACAGTCTGGTTCTGCTAGGAAACCAGTTACCTAATGTTTCTCAGACTTCCTAAAACAGTTTTACCATCCCACATGTGAGCAGTTTATATTTAAACTTGAGTCACTGTCACAGATATGTATTATGAAGCTACAATGAAATAATCTTGCAATTTTGTTAGTGAAAATCAAGTTAGTGTAATTACACCTTTATTGCATGTACACACTAGTGTGAGTATTTCTTGCTTAACACTTACATCATCCTCCACAATCAACACGTGCATCAAAATGTTTATTTATTGAAGATTCTCTTCAATATTGGCATTATGATAGTCAGTTGGTTTCAATTCAAGCATTTGTTTATTTCTGCAATGAAATGAATTATTGTAAGTATGCTAACATGCAGTGCATTCTTTAATTCATAATTAAAATAAACACAGATGGCAGTTTTCTGTCCCTTCCCTACTTCTCTGTCGACCGACTAGGCCTCAGAGTTCATGTTAATATCACTGTCCATAAACAAACCCAGTAAACCTTATTGATATTAAGCCTTTTTCTCCTATTTTTAAATGAGAATTTAAAGATTTCAACAGCTTCATGTCTATCATAACCGGCTTCTGCCAGACAAACTGCTGAAATACTGGAAGTTTGTACAGAAACGAAAGGAAACATTTGTCTCTTTCCACAGCCCTGAGGAGTACATTTCATCTTTCTTTAAATAGACAATGCTGAGCTATGAAAGCATTGAACGAGTGACCTGTTCACGCACAAGATAATTCAGTCAGACTGTGAAAACAATGCATGGAAATGTTGCATAGAATTTGCAAAAAGTCAAAGTCTCTTAATGGTTAATTCATACTCAGTGTCTGGTAACACGGCCCTTCAGAGCATATTTTCTCTGGCAGATGGTCAGACTAGTAAAGGCACATAGAAAACTGAATGAGTAGGCAGGTCTGTGTTTGTTCAGTGTTGGATTACTACTTCTGCAAAAATGTTGGCAGCTCGCTCTATGAACAGATTTATTTTTCCATAGACCTTTCTCTTTGCTCAACACAGTCTGGAGTGTTGGACAGAGATTCTTCGTCAGTAATAACTGTAGCAACAGAAGGTAAGGAAGGTTGGGGTCAAAATAAATGTTTCCAACTCAGCATATATAAAACCCACAGAATCTAATTTTGGCTGAAATCCATTATACATATGTTTGCTCAGGCTACCTGTCAACTTCAGACATGCAGTATGTACCGAGGTACAGCTGTGCTGATCATAGTGACAGTACAATAAATTCAGAGCATGTACATCGACTGCCGTCAGATACAATGCATACATCATTCCTGGCAGAAACCCAGCAGCACACGTTTCTGAACTTCTCCTAATCAAACACACCTGATTCAACTCATCAGCCCTTTGGCAGAGACTCCAAGACCTGAAATCGATGAGTCAGATACAGAAGAACATATCCACTGTTGGTGTTTCTCCACAAATGAGTATTTGATAACATCAATTAAGCTGCTTCGCTTTGCTTCCTAGACGTTTACTAAGCTATTCGTCAGGAAAATACACAAAACATAGGGGCCACGAGAACAATTTTGGTAAAATTTTGATCGTCCACATAAGACATTCTGTTTAACTATAAGTAACTTGCAACTACATGTCAACCCTTAACTGTCACCGTCCCGTATACGGGACGCCTAAGTTTACTTCACTATATTACAATTAAATCCTAATGTAATCATGACAAACTATATATCATTGGAAAGGTCTAAGTCTCCTAAATAGATATTTTTGTTGTTACAAATTATGTAGGAACAGTAATAGTTTAATTTATGACAAGAGTGCACCAAGAGTCTATGATAAATCTACATCGTAACAGCAGTTCTGACCTTTGTCACAAAAAGTCTTTATTTCCTTGCCTTTTTCCCTATCACGTTTTAGCAATCAGCATAAGTTAAGCTTTCAAATATACCATTTGAAAGCTTAAAATCTCAAAATTCATCCTGTGAAAACCGTTTTGAAATCGGACATTGCGTTACCATAGAAATGGTACTTCAAAATGTTTTAGCGGTCTCCTCCCCCTTAGCGGCGGTGTCATATTACAAAATGTATTATGGTCTTTTAGAATCAAAACTTTTTATAATCTTGACAAAATACATATAGTTGGAAAGGTCTGAGTCTCAAGATTCCATATTTTGTTATAGATGTAATATTGAGAGAGACATTTATAGATTTGTGACAGTTTTGGATTTTTAACTATTTTTAAAAATATTTATTTTATATAAAATAAAATAAAAATAGAATAATACATTTTCTTTACAGTAAATTTAAACTTCTATAACTTTTTAATACTTTAATTTTATTAAATGATTTCACTTCTGTAATAATCTTCTAATTGTCTTCTTTAAAAAAGTGACCAACCTTAGGTCTGTATTCAAAAGCGTTCATGAATTATAATATTTTAAGTTTGGATAGTGCACTTTCTTATGAATTTTCAAAAATGGGGGGATGACAGTTAAGGGGTTAATATTTGCTAATAGCATAATAATTGTAACTACCTTATACATTTATAGTTTATTGCATTAGTATAATTTTAATTTGTCAAAATGTAGATTTCTGTGTTATTGGAAAATAATAATTTGGTAAATATTGATTTACACATCAGCATCCCCAAAAGTGTCCTTCACAGTCCATTACATGAGTGAACTCCCTGTAAACACTTTCTGTCTTTATTTTTATTTATTTTTTAATTTATTTTTTAACTTGCAATGTTAACACATCATTTGGGTGTGCAACTAGATGTGTTTGAGGTTAGAAGGTTGAATGCATTAGTGATATTATTTTACATTTTGAGGATAATGATGACAAGATGATGACACTTGGTTGTTCACGCTGGCCTGTTTTCAATGGCAAAACTAGCATGAGAAAGTAATTAGTAGAGGAACACAAATGATCACATGACTTAAAGCTGCTATATTAAAGCTTAATCTTTTTTTGTAACATTAACTATTATTTCACTTTGTACCGTAAAAAAAAAAAAAAAGGAAGGAAGATTTCTGAGAGACAAACACTGAAAATGTGGGTGAACCACAGAAAACCATCACATATGGTCATTCTGTCACTGAGGAAAATCACTGAATGCAAGATGTTTTAAACATGCTATTTTACCTCTAATATAAGATAAGTAAGTAATGGTTTAATTGACAAATGAAAAATTCTATTTAGTTCTACAGCTGTTGTTATTTTGTGGATGTGCAAGTTCATACAGTGCATGGTTCCACAAAATGTTTTACTGACACACAAACACAGAGACTTTCACATATTGCCATCACCAAATACACTCTGTGACCTTAGTGACTCTCCTTCTTTGAGAAGCTTCAGTGGTCAAATGTCCAGCACAGAGCACATCTAGTCAAGACTCGCGAGTAACCTGACATGCGTAGGTGGGATGGTTAACATCTGCCTGATAGACAGAGCGATAACTTGACCTCCAACTACTGTAAACACATACTGTGACCACAGGCTATTCATCGACACAGGACAAACCTCACTGGAGATGGCAAGTTACAAATACTTGGAGCTATGGAAGTGGTCATTTGAGGTATCATTATCAACGATTAAGACCTAAAACCTAAATACTGAGTATATTTATTTGTGTTTGTGGCCTGATGCCATCTGCTGGTGACCTACTGTACACCCATTCACGGGTCAATGGTAGAAATCATCCAGTGTTATTCTGTCAGAATTTCAATTTTTCTCTTTGAAAGTCAAGACTCCAGTTCTCATGGCAGGCAATAAATCCACACCTCAACACTTTTAGTCCACCCATAAACCCCGACATACCCACTGTGACTCTAAGGGTTGAAAGGTCACTCCATCAATAAAGTCTGTCATGGACACATGCTTTGTGACTCCCTCTTAATTATGGTTTTGGGGTATGGTTTGAAGTTATCAAGATTTGTGTGTTAACGAGACTGAAATTTTGTTCTCATCAGGCGTCTGGATATTTTAAATATATAGCACTTTATTTAAGCCATAACCACTGAACTTCCAGGTTTAATTCCTGATAGGAATGGCACATAGATTATACATTCGTTCAGCATAACTATCTCAAATGCATCTATTTTCCTAAATGTGACTAAATAGACTGGAGCAGTTTCTACTTTTCAGTACATATGTGTACTTGGCTTGAAATGTAAATGCATGTATATGCTTGAAAGCAATTGATTCAAAACTATTGCCTTTTCACACATGGAGATTAAAGTGACCTGTCTCCCTAACGGATGTAATATATCAATTAATTACACAAACAAAATCAGAATTTAAGCTTATATTTCAACATCATGTATCTTCACTCCAAAATGCATATAAGATCCTAGGCTTCACGAATGCAGGCAGAATGAGGTACTGAGTAAAAGATGAATCTGTCCCTTGTGTCTGAAGAACAGAGGTGTGGATTCTCAAATCCTATCGTGAAATTCCAGGGGTGGTGGTGAAAGGTGTTGATCCAAGCAAAGGTCGAAAAGTGGGAAGCCATGGAATGTTACTTGGTGAAAGGAAAACCTGGAGAGCCTTTAGTTTAAACCAAAGCCTGGGCCTCCTTCCCACTGTTGGAATCATGTGTCTGTGTGTGTGTGTGTGTGTGTGTGTGTGTGTGTGTGTGTGTGTGAGAGAGAGAGAGAGAGAGAGAGAGAGAGAGAGAGAGAGAGAGAGAGAGAGAATATGTGTGAGCGCATGTGTGCATGCATCTGTTTTACATAACTGAACCTTTCTGTGAGAACACAATCTATATAAATGTTTAAACCCTACAAGCAAAAGAGGAAAACACATTCATTATTTTTCGACTACGTATAATACTTGGCAGAAGAAAATAAGCTTCAGAGACAGATATAAATATATAGTCAAAGGAAAGCTGTTGAAGCTAACTCAAGAGGGCCATCATAAGCATTTGCCTGTGACAAACCTGGTTGTTTGACCCCGGGACTCTTCTCAAAAGGATAATGGGAACATTGCATGTTGAGGTCCCATTATAAATTAATGTCTTCAGCGGTGAACAGAAGCAAGTAATTTTCACAGATATGTTCCACAACCACAGTAAGGCACGCTTAATATCCTTGCCAACAATAACACTCAAACTACAAAGAAAAAACAAACAACTAGTGACTAAAGCATTCAGTATCAAACATTATCTCAAGGGATAAGTTAGAGAATTGTGTGAATTCCTAAGCAGTGATAGCCTGTCCCTGTAACACTTATGTAAACATGCCCATATAAATATTTCCCAAATGGTACCAGATTTGCAATACTCCAAACTTGTTATAAAAGCTCAGTCATTTATTATTACTTTTATCATTTTATTTTAGATTGTCACAAAAATAAACATGGAAATTAGGCAAATCATAATGATTTAGTAGAAACACACAGCATGTGCACCCTCCATGAAACAGCCTAACCATGTCCTAAAACACTTTCTGACTGAATATTAGAAATTACAAATGATGCACAAGATTAAGCCAATATCATAATATATAAAATGATGTATTTACAATTCAATATGGACATAAACATTTTTATATATATATTTCAAAGACATAATTCCTCACAGTTCTTCTTTTTTCTCTCAAACAGCATACTGTAATTACGCATATTTTGTGTATTAAACCTTTGCTAGACCTTTACACAACCTGGAAAACCAAAGTAACATAATTGTATGAAACAAGTTTTTTTTTTTTTTTTTTTAAGAGCTTGCCTTTTGAATAGTCACAGTGGTCATGAAGTCATGAAGTCATGACCAAACTTATATTACTGTCATATATGTTGTTCTGGTATCTCTGCCCAGGTAATTAAAGGCTATACACTTGTATGTACCAGAATGCGCTCTTGTGGGGTTTCGTATTATAAGAGTCCCTTGTGCGTGGAGAAGCTCACTGCCCAGAGGTAGTTCCTTTCCAGTTGTAGAAAGAATAGATCGATCTGGTAGCTCCCAGGTTATCTCTGGTGTAGGCACTCCATTAGCAACACATTTAAGATAAACAGGAACTCCAGCCACTCCTCTCACAGTTGGTGGCAGCCCATTAGTGATCCGGGGTGGATATGCAACAATTACGACAGGCACAGAAAGAACCGCCTCACCAGCATCATTCTTTGCTCGGCACACGTAATTCCCACGATCATGTATGATCGTCTCATGTACAACAAGTGTCCCATTGTCCATCAAATGGTAACGTCCACTCACCTGTGGACGTGCAAGAACAAAACCTCTTGGCGTGGTCCAAGAAATGCTGGGCTGGACTCCATCTGTCAAGCAATGTAGGAAGAGGGACTTTCCAGAAATCCCTTGAATAATCCCCTTTGGCCGTGTTACAATAAAAGGCTTTTTAATCACCTCAAAAACAACCAGCTTCTCAATATAGCCCACTTTGTTTTTTGCAGCACAACGGTATTTACCAGTGTCCTCTATGCTGGAGTTATAAATAACAAATGTGCCATCCGTGCCCAGGTGATATCTTGAGCCCTCGAACCCAGGTGTTCCACTTAACTGAGTTCGATTGGGGAGTGTCCATATGATCTCAGGAATGGGTTGCCCATCAGCAGAACAGTTTAACACTGCAGTTCTCCCTACCCGAGTCACCACTCTCTCATTAAAAGGGTTGTTAAAAATAGGCCTCCTGAGCTTGTCGGTCACTTCTAGTAGAACCAACATAACTGCCTCACCTCCATCATTCTGAGCCATACAAATAAATTCTGCTGAATCTGATGGCCTAACATTACGGATCTCTAGCGTACCATTGCTATGGACATTAATCCTGCTCCCGTAATAGGGAGCGGTAAGAAATATATTGTCAGGCATGATCCACGTGATCTTTGGTACTGGATACCCTTCAGCTTTACAGTCTATTAGCTTTCTAGTATATTTGACTGCTGTATCTTTTATCACAGTTCTATTTTGCTTGAAGCCATTGATGATGGGTGGGTTACCATCAATGTCTAGTTTATATACTTTATTCTCCTCGCCTGCAGCATTACGAGCCATACAGACATACTCCCCAGCATCAGCTAATTTAATATTTCGTATATCAAGGGAACCGTTAGCATGCACTAAGTAACGCTCATTAGATGCAGCAATCATGTCTTTGGACGGAAGCATCCAAAAGACCTTTGGATTGGGCTCACCTATAGCCTTACAGTCAAAGCGAACGTTTCCACCTGGCTTCACTTTGGCATGGGAGAGATTTGGGCGCTGAATGCGAGGCACTGCAGTTACCACACTTATGTGGACATGCATCTTGTCCGTACCCAGTTTGTTTTCAGCGTAACAGGTGTAATCACCTTCCTCATCAGAACCCACTTTATTCAAGTACAGTGTTCCATTATTAAACAAGGTGTACCGTTTGAACTGATTGCCTTCTGTTCCGTCTGCTTGCAGGGCGCTATTCACCAAGGTACCATCAGGAAGTCCCCAAGATATCTCTGGCATGGGGACACCAGCAGCCACACAGTCCACTTTTAGGTCATTGCCATAAGGCACTTGCTTCCTGCTAAATAAATTTGGTTCAATCCGAGCTGGCTTCATAGACACAGACACTCTTAATAGCTGTACATCATCCCCAACTTTGTTGCGTGCAACACAGAGGAAGTCCCCGGCGTCTTTTTCATTGACTGATTCAATGATGAGGGTACCATTTTCCAGGACTTTGATACGGCTGCCCATTCTGAAATGAGAATTTGACATTTTTAACAATAGGTGCCAAATGATGTAAAATTAATGCATGTTTACAAACTAAATTCTAAAAAACTGTTGGTTTGAAAACATTTACAAAATTGTTGATGTAGGATATGCATTTATCTGCTCATGTTTAATGCTTCTGCCCTAATTGAGATTCACTCAAATTGTTCATTTCAGGCTTAAATTGATTAGGGGGGAAATAAAACCAGGGAAATTTAAAATTGGTATGGAAAACCCATAAAAAATATATGTATTTTTTTAAAAATCTGTAATTATTATTATTTTTAATTAGTTATGTTCAGTTCTAAAACGTCTCATCAACAAGACTTTTACACATTTTGAAAATCCTTGTTCAGTATTCACAAATGACCACAAAACTCAAAAGGTGTGGGGAATCTCTAGTTCATTCAGAGTTAGGGGAAAGTATTTTGCCTTTAAAACATTGCACGCTTCAGGTTTAGGTTTGTACAATCAAACAAAAACACTGTCATTTGTAAAAGCGTACCTGTGTGACTGGTCCACAAGAGCCTTGGAAGGAAGCCTCCAAATAATCTGAGGTTTTGGGTCCCAGCTGCAGAGCAGTTCAAATGAAGGCGGCCACCATATATCACATCAGTTCTTTGTTGTGATGTCTCAGTTATCTGAGGGGCAGTTTCTGTCCTCTTCACAGACAGAGTAACAACACGCCGTTCTGATCCTGTAGAGCTTGTTGCAATACACTCATATTTTCCACTTTCAGTTATTTGTACATCCCTCAGGTAAAGTGTACCATTTCCAAAGACAGAAACTTTAGTGTGTGAGTAAATTAGAGGTTGTACTATTGTGCCATCATGTAAGACCCAGTGTGTTGTGGGTCGTGGGTCACCATAAGTGCTACATGCCAAAAAGAGAGTCTGACCAATATCAGCCCTTACCAGCTGACGTTTTTCTTCCAGTATAGCAGGCGGTGCTGCTACCACCTGCAGACGAACAGTGGCTGTGTCAGTACCAGCTGGATTACTTGCAATACACTTATAATGTCCACGATCTAAAACGGACACCTCTTGAATGGTTAGTGTCCCCATCATGGTAACTGTTACTCTGCCATGCTCAGTGATCAAACCTTTAACTTCGGTGTGATTAGGCAGAATCCATGACACAATTGGCACTGGTCTGCCCTCTGTCCTGCATTCCAAGTGCACAGTTTTCCCAGCAAGAACCTTGATATCTCTCATCTTTTTCTCCAGTATCCGGGTGGGATAGGCCACAACTGACAATGTAACCACAAGCTTGTCAGAGCCATACTCGTTTTGGGCAAAACATATGTACTGTCCTTGGTCTTTGATGTTTGCCTTTTGGATGAACAAAGTTCCATTCTTCAGAACCTCAAATTTACCCATTTTACCTTTAATGGTCAACATATTACCTGATGATATAAAGGAGACAAAAAATGATCAGTGTGCCAGAATGTAAAATAAATATGAAAATAACAATTGATAACAATACAATTCTTAAAAATGTTCGTAAGCTTTGTGGTTTGTGGTAAACTTTTGTACCTGTAGTAGATGAGAATCGGTTCCAGCTGATGATGGGCTCAGGGTTGCCAGTGGCCTCGCAGGGGAGGAAAGCATCAGAGTTTGACAGAACAGTAAAACTGGCAGCTTTTCCACCATTAATCCTTGGCTTGAAGGTAATATCCCTCAAAGATGTGGTGTCATACCTTGTAGAGTGATCGAATGTATTCAAATTGACAGTACTACTACCATATGGAAATGGAGTGAATGTATATGAAGTTGAACTAGTCATTGTGTCTGAGGTAACTGTTCTTCTCTGAGGTTTATCAGAGGCTGTAGTGGGTTTAGTGGTCAAAGTAATGACCTCTGGGAAACTGATGGTAGAAGACATATTAGAGTCCCTCCATTCCTCACCAGAACCAGTACTATCAGGTGATGGAGGCTCTGGTTCTTCAAGGGGTGTATGCAAAGGCCTTAATATTGCACGACTGTGCTTAGTTTGTGAAGCTATATTTGTGGATTTGGTGGTGGCAGGTGTGGCAGCAATTTTAGTCACTGTGATAATTGGGGATTTTGTGGTTGTTTTTTTAATGGGCCTTCTCCTTCTGGAGCCTCGTCTGTGATAACCAGGCTTTTGCTTTCCCCACAATCCAGTTTGAGAACCTGAGAACTTATTCTGAACAGTGTCTTTCTTTAATTCAGTTCTCATCGTTGGTGGGGCTGCTAGAGATTGAGAAACTCCCATTGGCTCTGTGGTTGTGGACAGCTCATGGAAGACTGGAAAGCTGAAAAACTCAGCTTTTGTAGATGGGGTTATGACATTGTCTGAGAAATTTGTTTCTATAAAGGAGGAAGAACCTGATGAGTCTTCAAATGATGTCTCTGGAGTATTGTCATTTTCTCTTGTCATTGGAGGAGACACAATCATATGCGTACGCTTTAGTTCTGTAGTAGGTACTGCTGTTGTTGCCTTGTAAGGTTCTGCTGTGGATGCTGAGGTCCTCTTTTCCTCATCAGTGGACAGCGTAAATGAGTTTTGATGCTTGCTGAGGGTTTCTTTCATTTCCCCCTTGTTTCCAAGCTGTCTATGCCACTGAATATTCTCCTGTGTGATTTTAGAAGACATTGTCATTGTAGATGTGGTTGTAAAAGTTAGTTCTTTCTCTACTGAATTAAAATGACTTTTATTATCACTTGAATCCTCAGAAATGGTGGGCACAATAGTTGCTGTGATTTGTGAATCAGTGACAGCGTAAGTCTTTTCAGAGCCTGACAAACGAGTTGCCATGACAGGTTTGTCTGTCACTCTCAAAGAGGAAGTTGAAATGTGATACCCAGTTGTATGGTTGACCAGACTTTGATCGACTGATGTTTTGCATTTTTCTGTAGACACTCCAGATGTAACTCTTTTCCCATCGCCACAATCTGTGATTTTGTCCACAGTGTGTGAAAATGTGAGATTGTCTTCCTTGTTTGTAGAAAGGTCTTTGAATTTATTGAGTAAAGATTGTATGTCTGTAATTTTGCTGGGCCGAATGATCCTACGTCTGCCATGAAAGTTACGCTTCTTTCCCGATCGCATTGTTTTGGAGGGGACAATTTGGATTTGGTGTTTGGAGATGATGGTTGACCCAGGAAGGAGCTCTGACTTGATTCTTTGAGTGGTCTGAAATGTGATCTTTTCTTGGTCTTCCTTGGTTGTGGTGACCGCTGTGAATATGGCCTGACTCTTAGGTTCCAAATAGGTGACATTTGGGCCCTTATAGTTGTAAAGTGGTGTTGTTCCAGTGGTAACATCTTCTGAATCCCCAGAGAATAGAAGCTCTGCAGCTTCTGAAGGTCTGTTTGTTGCTTTCTCATATATGTGGGTTTTTCCATCACTATGAATTAATATGTAATCTGACTTGGTTGTATTCAGGGTTGTCTCATCTCTTTGAGTCCCATAATTACTCAATGTATAAGTGGTCATTATTGGGGTAGCAGGTGTCTGAGTATGAGAATGTGATGTTGTTGTAACCAAATTTGTTTTCTCGTTTGCTTTTAAAATGTTACTAGTGCTATCATGTTTTACATCAATGAAAGCACTGTTGCCAGTTTTATAAGTCTCTGGGATTTTAATATCTGGGATTTTAATGGTACTATGCTCAAGTGTTTGAGTAGTTGTCATTACAATAAATTCATCTTCAGATATACCATCCCCTGAGGTTGCATCATTGTCATCAGAGAGTGTTTTAGACACCTCTAAACTTACTGTCTTTATATTTCCTCTGTTAATTTGCGACTTATCGGTGAAAGTGGCATCTTCTTTCTGGTTCTTTTTATTAAAGGCTCTTCCAAAGTTCCTTCTATTTCCTCTTCTGCCATTGGGAACCTTATGAAATCTGGACTGTAACCAAGAGTATGGTCTGCCTGAGGTAATGCTTCTTGACTCCTCACTAACCCTGTGAGAGAGATCCCTACTTCCAAGTTTCCGGCTATCATCTATGATTTGTACAACGTGATCACCAGATTCCTTTGGCTCTGTGCTATTTGACAAATCACCATGAACAGTTACGTGAGATGCTAGCAAATCTGCTCCCAGAAAATTTCCAGCTAAGCATCTGTAAAATCCTTTGTCTCGGGATGTCAGTCCATGTATTACCAAAGTGCCATTTCCGTAGAGCTTTCTGTTGCCAAAGGACTTGTCTAAAATTGTGTGGTCAGGAAGTATCCACTGAACAGAAGCCTCTGGACTGCTGGATGATGTACAATCAAGATGCAGGTTCTGACCAAGGGTATGAGAGATTCGGATCCCATTAATCTCTTGTTCTTCAATATTCCGGGGAAGCACAGTGACCCTGAATGCAAGAACATCTGCATCCATGTAGTTAGTTGTAATGCAATGATAGACACCTGTGTCTGAGATTTCAACAGATTTTAAAGTAAGCCTTCCATCATAAGCTACTACAATCCTTTGATCCTCGCTGTTGTATGGTGCACGTAACTTACTTTCATCTGGTAGAGTCCACTCTATAATAGGTTTAGGATCCCCAAAGGTCTGGCAGTTCAATTCAATCACTCCACCAGCAAGGACTGAGTGTTCAGTCTTGGTCTTATTGTCCTTTCTAATCATTGCCCAGCCGTACTGGTCTCCTCTATCCTTGCTGCTGTCAACATCTATTTGAACATTGGATAAATACTTGATAGTAATGTTCGGAAATGTTGTTGTGATGCGGTCCAGCTGTAGTAGGACTGTACTTTGCATTAACCATTCATGATTGGCTTTTATTTTTGCTTTAATTTCTGTAAAAATATCATCTTCTGTTGATGCTACTTGCTTGTATGTGTAAACTTTATCTGGTTGCTGAGAAAGTAGTACTTCTCGCTCAAGTCTCATCGGGGACTCGCTATAGATAGCCAAAATATTCCAAATCTGACGTATATTATCATAATCAATGTTGCAGACCAGCGATGTAGAAATGATCGCACTAAGGCCAGTTAAATCTTTTCCAACAGGTCCAAAGTTTGCAGTTAAGTTTTCCATTCCTGTAGGTTGCTGCACAACGCATGCTATCCAGGCATCATTGTAGAATTGATCTGTGATGTTCATTTCCAACATGCCAATGGGTGCAACAAAATCTTTAGGATAGACTAAGGTATAGCCACCATCATCCAAAGTAAAATTGCTCTGTTTCAAGTGAGGATGAATCCAAGGTTTGCTGCATGTGTAGCTATCCCTTTGCAAATGCACAATGCTGCTGCCTCTCAAGGCAATTGGGAATTCACAAATGGGACACTGTTCTTTGAGAAACTTCCTGTCTCTTTTGCATTTTAGAACACCTGTAAACGCAAAATTAATTCTCATTATATGTTGATGTATATATGTACCTTGTACGTTCCTTGTGCACTTGTTTTTGTCTTGCTATATTAACAAAACATTTTTTCTGCTATTTTTAATGGAACATTTGTTAAATGTAGACCAGAATCTCACCAGGGTGTTTTTCTAGCCATTGTTCAAGCCAACCCATCCGACAATCACATGACCAGGGGTTTCCACTAAGGAAGAGATTCTCTATCTTGTTGCAGCCAGAAAATATAGTTGCAGGCAATGTGGTTAAAGCATTGTCTGACAAGTAAATAGTCTTGAGAGATGACCATTTTAAAATCTGGCTGAACCGTAGTGATATAAAAGTGTCTGGATGAAGCTGTTGGAGCAGGTTTCCCTCAAGATTGATCAACTGCAGCATTTTTAATCCATAAAAACTCTCTGGGTGGATGAAGGTAATGTGATTATGGTCCATATGAAGACGCACAAGATTGTCCAGGCCTCTAAATGTGTCCTTGTTTAGTTTCTCAACTCTGTTATAACTCATTTTCAGAACCTATAAGTAGATAAAAAATATGGTGTTAAGAATGAAAATAAAGTGCCTGTCTCTAATATTTAAATAGACTCTCATTTCAGACTAGCTTCAGACTAAATACAGGGTCAGGGGGCAGTTCCAGCATGGCTGACCCACATACTTTATGGATGATGGTTAGATCTGACATGTACCGGTTCCAAAATCAATGGTTGACTCCTACACAACGTCCAGAGTGTGATTTGAGATATATTGTCAAAATAATTGAAATCAGTTTGTCTACACTTTATATTTTAAATGAATTGTTTCTGCAATCTCCTCAAAATGCCATGGCTTGCTATTCCTCTGGTATGACTGTGAAATTTGTACATTATTAAAATATTACTCAATGTGGGGTGCTGATTTAAATATTAGTCAATTCAAACTCAATTACAACAAACTAAGCATTTGTCTTATTATTGGATGAATATTTATTAGCAATATTATGCAAGTCATTTGTGTCCTAAACATTTGACTGATGTTTCAAGTGTTTTTTGAAGAGTTTTACATTACCATGATTATGCATGAAATTGAACTTGACTTGATGTGCAGTAAGTAAGCTTTCTTTCTAAATTTCTCAGTCTCAGCCTCGAATGTTATGCCTGCAGACCGCCATGTCTGTTCACTGATGCATATTAATCTGGCTGGCTTTACACAGTGTATAGGAGTATAGGCAGGTGTTTTTTTTGTTGTTGTTGTTTTTAACATGCTTTTGAGGAGGAAATAGCCACTATTCGCAGAAGTTTTCCATAGTCATTGTATCAGATCTTTGAAAGATATTGAAAGAAACTAGTTTTGTTTGAAGCACTTTGTAGTGAGTAGACATCCACAACCAGAACTGAATACTTCACTTTGTTTTCTAAATTATAAAAAACATACTTGGATATCCAAATACTTATACATGAATAAAGGCCTCAAATTCTATATACATTTTTTCAGTGTTTTTACAACCAAAAGTCATAAATTCTGGTTCACAGAATTTATATTGTTTTTATGTCTTTAGCAAGAATATAAATACACTTAACTAATCACACATTACACAAACTTTGTTTCCCAATAAGGTACTAATGATTAATAGTATGTTTCTAAGCATTTACAAATTATGAATAGTGTCAACTATTATAGTGTTAGTTTGGGCACTGCAAAAACATGAACAATTAAGAATAATGAATGACTTTTACAGACACGTTTACAGACTGTGGTTGAGTTAATGAATCATATGTCAACATGAATAGTGTGAAGTGCTTATATGAATCATTTTAATCATTTTAAACAACCAGTTAAATGGCATGTGTAAGCATTCAAATATGCATTAGTAAATAAGCTGTTAATCAGAGTATAACATCTGTTAACATCATTTGTATATTTTTATAAAGTGCATAATCATATTTGAAATGAAAGTTTAATAACATTTTAATAATCATTTTAATTTACGTTAACTAATTATCAGTTATTCATATTGTTCAGCAAGTTGATTAGTAAACATTTACAAGCAAATTATCTCTAAAATCTAGCTATTATGATAAATATTAACTAATGATATGTTATAGGATTATAGAATGTCAGGCTTTATATAATGTTCCTTAATGATTTATTATTAATTAATAAATGAGTTATTATAAAGTGTTACTGGTTACGCTGCTCATTTCAACACCTTGTGTTATCCTTTGTGATCCTCTTCTAATTATTGGATTGCCCAATTTTTACACTGAAAACTGGACTTGAATGAATGACCACAAGAGCGTCATCATTATGTCAGCATCATCATCATCATCATCATAATTTTGCTGTATAAGATACATAACATACAAGCTCTCTACTGTATCCTGCTTTTGCATCTCAAATACTTCAACATGTTTCTGGAGACGTCTGTGTTCTGTTCCATTCTCTTGCATCCTAAATAAATCATCATGTAGTAATACTGTTGTAGTAAGTGATTTATGTTGTCAAGTCATCGGAGACTCTTTCCTTGGATTCACAGGAGATGCATTTGATATGCATGCTAAAGGCAAATAAACACTTGTATAGCTTGACTGCTTGTGATATTGATGTAAATGTGGGCCAGATGTGATGGAACAGGACAGCAGCAGTACGTCATCTCATCTTCACAATAAAGAACAATAAACATGCCAACAAACTCAGATACACAACTTGACATCTGATTATTTTTTAGTGTCTTATGTAACCAGACTTTTAAATGCAGCATGAAGGTTGGTCCTCATTCAAGCTTTCTGGCCAAGAACTGACCATTTTGAAAATAACAGATTGTCTGAATAAAGATTGTCCAAAGAGATGAATTTAGTATTTTACCTGCAGAGATGTGAGGTCATGGAACGAGCCGTCCTCAACGGCCTTGATAGCATTACTGTGCAGCATTAACAGCTCCAGTTTTTTTAGTCCAGAGAGGTCATGCACTTTAAGAGTTGATAAACTGTTGTACCTGAAACACAAAATTGCAAATGTTGCGAATTTGCCTTAAACAAGCTGTTTTCAATGACATTTTTAGAGAAAGCTCCACACTGTTAGGTTTTACCCCAGGTTAATTCTTTCAGCAGCTGGCTGAATGTCTCTGGGTATTTCACTCAGGTATCTGAATGTGCAGTGCACTTCTGATGGGGCGTAGCATGCACATGATTTGGGGCAGCCGCTGCTTCTGTGTGTTATATTGGCCAAAACACACAGAAGCACCATGAATCTCCACAACAGACATGACTCTGCTGTCAGGCCACACATTCTGGAGAAGGAGGTCTGTTTCTTCCCTATTTTTGGACGAGCTCAAGTTGCCATTAATCATTAGCTTTCTGTAAGAAAAAAATAATAATCTGTTAATCATATCTACATTACCATTCACCACTGTTAACAAAGTTCTACATGACAAATGTCTTTTACATATTCTCCTGAGACTTTTACATATTCTCTCTTTTTCAAAAAAAAGTATTTTTATTCAACAATAAATGATTCATATATAGCCTATATAAAAAAAAACTAGAACTGATTATATGTAAATATTATGAACAGCGTCTATAGATCTATGTATATTATTAACTTTGTAGAATTGGGCTGTTATAAGCATATCCCAAACGATTAGTAAAACAAACATTGCAAACTTGGCACGTATTGTTTTCTCCGTGAAAATTCAACATTAGGGACTTCTCGTGTTGAGTGATATATATATAATAAAAATAAATAATTAATAATAGGCTATAGAGATAATGCAATGTTTCTAGTGTTCAAAATGACAGTTATTAAATTTAACACACTTACCTAATACACTGTTGAATTATTTAGATATAGATTCACATGAAACGGTGTCCACATGATGAATGAATAATCCGAAGAATTCCGGTGAGGAACAGTCGCACTGATCTTCACTGTAGAACATCAAGTGCGCTGAAGTCTTTGATTTAGAAGCGCGTGTCGGCTGATGGTTAAACTGAGAGTGAATGCTCTGAATCCTCCTCCTCGATCTCGCGCGGTCCGGTTACGCACACACTCTCGTGCGCTCTGTAGTGCGAGAGGTTCACACGGAGGAAAAGGAAAACATCATCATCGATCATCGTAAGGAGAGTTTTCTTCCCTTTCAGATTCTCATTTTCAGTCATTGTGGACCATGTCTGTGTTGATTTGTAAATGATAATATGTCAGAAAATGAACTGTTATATTACAGCAATGATGTGTGGATGTCGTGAACAGATGCATCTGGTGTAAATGTGTCATGTATTCGCAACAATAAAACGTCAAAATAAAAAATGCCGTCCGATGTTAATATAAAGGCATTATCCATACTTATTTTTTTTTTAATAAAGCACACTGAAAAAAAAAAAGTTTAAAGTTAATCAACGAAATTTGTTTATTTAAATGTAGCTAAAATAAATTGATTGCAACCACTTATCTTAAAAAGTTTTTAGTAAATTCAATAAATAATTGTAATTATTATAAATGAATAATGAATGAATTTTTCAGTGCATTGCATTGCATTGTGTTGTGCTTGTCCAGAAAAGGTATACTGGTAATTTTCTGCCAGGACCTCTGATTTATTTTTTTCTTTTTATTCTTCTCCTCCTTTTCACAGCATTGAAATGCATCTCAAAATATAATCTTAAAATATTACATAATACAATACTTTATTAATTACATAATAAAATAGTACATAGTCAATAAATGTTCAGTTATTAAAAGAAACCAGATCAAAGGAATTCTTAATATTTCTTAATCATTCGTAATAATTCACATATTTCTGTTTTAATTGTCCTATTTTCATCAGTGACCAAGATGCTTAGAACAATCTGATTGCAAACTACAAAATTGATAATGAAAACAGAAAAAGTCAGCACACTTAGGCTCAAAATACAAAAATTGAATAATAGACTATCACACAGGTGACAATGAAATGTTACCTGTGTGATAGTCTGTTATTAATGTGTTTGTATTTTTGGAGCCTACAAGTTTTCATTATTAGTATTTTGCTGTTGTTGTTGAGAACCCTGTTTAAGAGTTTTTCCAGTGATGTGTGTGCTTTTGTTTTCATTTTGTTTTTGCTAAACTCATTATTGTGTAATGTTTTAGGAAAAAATGTTGTAGTCCCTCTCTCCATCTATTCTCCAAACCGGGATACTATCCTCTATAGTATCCCGGCATTAGATTAGATTCAGCTTGTCATTGTGCAGAGAATGAAATGCAGTTCTAACATGACAACTCTCAGAGGGTTTGGCATGGTAATGTACCTGACAATGTTAATGTGTTTGGTTTTGGCGGAACTACGCTGCTGCTGCACATATAACATACAAGAAATAACCCCCATATGTAGCATACATGATCACCCTGTAGCAGACTATACAGGTGGAGCTGGGGAAGGTGGAGGGTTTCTGAAGTGTGCTGCAACTTCTACAGCAAGCATTAGCCAAGTATTTTAATGTTGAGCAGCGAGCTCATTAGCTACTGGTACAAAAAAAAAACTGTGCCATGATGTCATTATCAGTCAATCAATCAATCATTTATTTATAAAGTACCTTTAAAACCATAAAGGTATACCAAAGTGCTGTACAAGCAGAACAAAACAATGATAACAATTAAAATACAAGGAAATGCCTATAAAACTACACATCAAAGGCCTGTGAGTACAAATATGTCTTAAGATGTGATTTGAACATCTGCAGAGAGGTCGAAGAGCGCACAGAGAAACGAAGATCATTCCATAGTCTAGGGGCCACAACTGAAAATGCTCGATCACCTCTACACTTAAGACGTGTACGTGGAACCTTGAGCATAATCTGCGAGTTAGATTTTAGCAATCTTGAGGAGGATTGAACAACTAAAAGATCCTTGATATACTCTGGGGCCAAGCCATTAATGGCTTTAAAAACGAATAGTAAAATTTTAAAAACAATTCGTTGTTTAACTGGTAGCCAGTGTAAAGAGGCCAGGATTGGTGTTATATGGTCTCTTTTCTTAGTATTTGTCAGCAATCTGGCCGCAGCATTTTGAACCAATTGTAACCTCGGCAGGGACGACTGACAAACCCCTGCATATAACGTATTACAATAGTCCAAACGTGAAGTTATAAAAGCATGTATAACTTTTTCAAGATCAGTCTTTGATAGAACTGTCTTCAATTTTGCAATCCTCCTCAATTGAAAGAAACTATTTTTTACTACTGTGTTTATTTGACGGTGAAATTTGAGCTCAGAGTCAAAAACTATGCCTAAATTAGTGGCATGACTTTTCACACAGGATGAAAAGTGCCCCAGCCTCGGTTTTAAAGTAAATGAGGAGCTTTTTTTCCCAAAAAGCACAATTTCAGTCTTTTTATCATTTAACATTAAAAAATTCAAGTTCATCCAACATTTCACCTCCTCAAGGCAATTCAACAAAGAGTTTTCAGCTGCATTGTCTCCTGCTTTAAAAGGCAGGTACAGCTGCGTGTCATCAGCGTAACTATGATACGTTAAATATGTTAAATTTGTTAAATATAGATCCCAATGGAATCATATAAAGAGAAAAAAGCAGCGGCCCTAAAATGGAGCCTTGAGGTACCCCGTAATTTACAGGAGCAGCAGAAGAACTATTATTCCCAATCTTTACAGTAAAAGTTCTACCCTCCAAGTAAGAATAGAACCAACATAAAGCCACCCCACTTACTCCAACACACCGCTCAAGACGCTCTAACAAAATGGAATGATCCAATGTGTCAAAGGCAGCGGTAAGGTCTAACAAGACAAGACCGACACAATTTCCACTGTCGACTTCCAATAAAATATAATTTAATACCCTAATAAGGGCAGATTCAGTACTATGACCAGTTCTGAACCCTGACTGAAACTTATCCATTATGTCAACCTCTGCTACAAAAGAAGAGAGCTGACAAAACACAACCTTTTCTAGGATTTTTGCAATAAAGGGAAGTTTAGAGATTGGATGAAAATTTTGAAGTACAGAAGGATCTAGGCCGGGTTTCTTCAACAAAGGTTCCACTACTGCATGTTTCAAACTAGATGGCACACAACCCTCGGCCAAACTCTTATTTATGATTAATAAAATGTAAGGACCAATACTATCAAAAACTTCTATAAAAAGACTTGTTGGGATAACATCATTTGTAGATGAAGTGACCTTTAACATACCCATGATCTCAGTGATTTCCAAAAGTGACATCATCTTAAAGGCTCTAAAGGAGCCTAAGGGAGCAGCAACAACTCCAAGATCTAACTTCAATTGCAAAGCGAATACCTGTCAGGGTTCTGTTGTGTGTGTGTCATGTGTTCCCGCCTCTTGTGTCCTTATTTGGTTTGTTTACTGTCCTCGGCTGATGTGATTATTAGTTCATTTGTGTCCAGCTGTGTTTGTCTCGTTATCTATGATTTACCTGTGTATTTATAGTCCTGTATGTTCACTTTGATTTCGTCTGGTCTACTCGTTACTCCCGGTGTTTCCTGTCTGTCAGCCTTGCCTTGTCCTGCCATGTCTAGCCCTGATGTCTTATTAAAGATCATTATTTGAGTTTACGTCCTCGTCTGCGTGTCCTTGTTTTTTGCCCTAGCCATTTTTGCTGCTTCCTGAAGTTTAGTCAAAGAATCCCTCAGCATAATATGAGAAATCTGCAACTTATCTTTCTTCCATTTCCTTTCTGCATGTCTACATTCTCGTCTTAATGACCGTATCATGTCATTTACCCATGGAAGAGTTTTGACTTTCCGATTCCGAACTTTACAGGAAGCAATATGGTCCAGTATATCTGAACAAACAGAGTCAAACAGTAAAAACAGTTCATTTGTGTCAACAGAAGGAGGCAGACAATGAAAAATCTCAATTGAGGATCTGAAAGCTTCAGCAAATCTTATAACTGTAGATGATGTAATACTACGAGAACAAT
This sequence comes from Aspiorhynchus laticeps, assembly GCA_023376895.1. Lineage (NCBI taxonomy): Eukaryota > Metazoa > Chordata > Actinopteri > Cypriniformes > Cyprinidae > Aspiorhynchus > Aspiorhynchus laticeps. The sequence goes on along the minus strand of CM041814.1, from coordinate 33,417,746 downwards.
ATGTGGCTTGACTGGAGTACATGACAAATTAATATCAAACATAACAGGTTTATGATCAGAGAAATAATTATCAGTGCCCATAACATTATTAACAAATGTACCAGTGCCTAAAATCAAGTCCAACATATGATCATGGTGATGCGTAGATTCATTCACATACTGCTGAAAGTTAAAAGAGTCAATAAGCTTTAAAAATTCCTTTGCTTGAGAATTTGTCTCTCAACAAACATGAACATTAAAATCACCAATGACCAAAATATCATCAAATAACGGAACGATCCCAGATAACAGCTCAGAAAATTCAAAAATAAAGAAAGAATTATGTTTGGGAGGTCTATAAATCAACACACATAAAATCGGTTTAGATAAGACCAATTAAATACAATTAATTAAGATGATAGTACTTCAAAACTCTGAAAAGATCCACAAGGAAACCATCTGCAAGTAAGGTGTTTTTTAAAAAAACACTCCACTCCACTCATCCGTGGCCTCGATCTTGCAGAATCAGGCCTCTGCATAGACACTCGACAAAAGATCGGATATTTTACCTCAAGGTTTTCGACCAAAGAAAACTGTTGAGTCCTCATGAGATGAAATTCCTTTCCCGCTCGAACCCGCTGGTGGGTCTTCTGCTCTGACACAGTGCAGTTGCCATACCACTCTCTGATGCAGTTTGTTAAGATGCTTTCAATAGTGCAGAGGTAGCAGTTCAGCAGGATGTTCCCAAGGAAAGAGGTGCTGTTGTCTCTTTGATCAGAGTGGAGATGTTGAGGGTGCAGGAAAGCCCCAGCCCCATCACTATAGATGGGAGTCTATGTGTGACCCTTCCTAGGCTGTCTCACTGTCAACTCTCATCAGAACGACCACTGTGGTGTGATCTGCAAACTTGATTATAAAGTTAGAGCCATGTACAGGTATGCAGTTGAGAGTGAAGAGGGAGTAGAGGATTGGGTTTAGCACACAGCCCTGCGGTACACCAGTGTTCAAGGTAAGAATGGAGTTGTGGTTGTTGATTCTAATAGACTGTGGTCTGTTATTGAGAAAGTTAAGTCCAGTTGCAGAGGGAGACATGCTGGAGGATGCTTGAGCCTGGGAATAAGGCAAGGAAACACACTGGATGAATGGCTACTAGACTTCTGCTATAGACTCCTTTTTCACACAATAATCTCACTGCATTATAACAGTATTATACAGCACATTATACAAATAACTGCCTGAAAGCATTTTTTTTAATCATCAAATTAAATGATTGCTCTTGGATTCAGACCCAAAAATCCACAGACAGAGTTTAGGCTATCATCTGTCTGTATCATCATTACACAACCACCTCATTCATGTCCCACATTCTAGTCTGACATTGATTCTGAATTATTTCCCATAGAGAAATTTTGCTGCTGGCTCTGTGTGTGTGTGTATTTCGCTACAAAATGTGCATATAATTGTGTAAGCTCTCTCTGCTAACCCCTTTTCTTTACATTTTCAACCCCTTTTGCAGCTTTTTCCTCTTTCTTTCTTTCTGAGTTGAGCTGAATAATGACATTGTTGTCTTCTTTAGAGCTACTTTAGACCTGAAATAAAAGTTGTTTCAAAATCTATGAATTTTGAAAAAGTACTATTTTCCTGATTATTACTGTGAAGCTCCTTCATAGCAATCTATTATATTATATAGAGCACTATATAAATAAAAAACACATCAATACATTACATTTGTTACGGAAACTGCCGGACACAAAGGTGAGTGTAGATAAGATTATTTACAAGGATTTGGTGAGACAACAGTGGTGATAGTCTTTGAGTGAGGTAAGTGGCTCTTCTTGGAAGTATTGTGGATAGTGCGCTGGGATTCTGACTGTGTCTCTGTCTCTTGGCAGGAGCGTGGCGGATAGGAATCCTGGAGAGCCCGTGAGTCTCTAGAGTCCACAGTTGTATAGGTATCTGGTAGTGAGAGGGAAGACAGGTGGTAAGTATCATCAGGTAAGTAACACAGGTAAGTATACTCAGCTAGCATTCCACTGTAGAGTGAAGGTCCGTGTAGTATCCACAGCTCTCAACATCATGGCAGCTTTGTGACTTTAAGATCAGACAGTGGTGCAGGATGAGGAGTGAGCTTATATCCAGGTCCTAATGACTGTGGTGATGAGGAGCAGGTGTGCATGATCATTAATCAGGTGCAGGTGAAGGTGATCAGTGATGGAGGAATACGGGCCATTCTGTGACAACGTTCAGTTAATCAAGTTATGCCAAAGACAACATACTAGGGTGACCACACATTCTCCTAAGAATTAAATTAATATGCAATTAAAATGCAATTGCACTGTTGTAGGTTCACAAAGTCCACCTTATAGCAGGATTTTGTCTGGCCTGCATCATTTCACGATGCCATTCCCCCTGTCTTTCAATACTCTGTCACGCTGCATTTTCCGGATTCCTGTCCTGTAAATGGCATGAAATGCCTATATATTAAATATAATAAAACAGGTGCCAGTGTGGTAGCAGACATAATCAGAGAGATCAAATACAGAGCATAACAAATGCGAAAGCATAGCAATTATTTTTATGTCGGTTAACAAGACCATCTCTTGGAAAGCCAGCTGAATATTCTTAAAGACTGCATGGATCAGGACATTTTTTAAACATGTTTTATTCCAATCAAAGCTCAAATCCCTCCTGGTTTGGTCAAAGAAGTGCGTCATAATGCCATGTCTGGCCAACTGACTCTTCTCTAATACAAAGCTTTAGTGTTGGGCTAGAGAACATTTTTTAGAACAATGAAACATGTGTTTTAGATTGTTTAATATGACTGCAATGGCTCAGAACCGGAGGAAGAAAACAGCTCTCTGCTTTTCATCTGCTGGTGACTAATGACCTGTAAAAACCAGAGGAACATTGGCACATTAGAAAGCTGTTTCATACTTTTTGCTAATTTATGGCATAAGGTCCGCTCCAGGTTTACACCTGTGCATCACTTTCTCCAAGGCTTTATCATCCAGTATGTCATCATAGACAGCATAAACATAAAACATGTCTCATCTTGTGTCTAGGGGCTCATCTGCACAATCTGAGTAATGCTTTCCACTATCCTGTCCTCTCATTCTGCAAAACTAGGCACTGGAGTGAACTGGAACCTTTTGTAAGAGCAATATAAAAGGCCAAACATCAGATTTCCCATGATGTAGACTCCACTCAACTTGTTTGTTGGATTTTTTCTTCTTCTATCAGAGACCTCTCACTCACATCAAAGCTTATTTCTGTGTAAAATACTTATTTGGAATTGCATCAGCATTTGCTTGTTATGGTTGATAGATTAACTTTTTTTTTTTTTTGGTATAGAGAACATTTCTCACTATTAACTAGGTGCTTATTATTAGCATGTCTCTTATTAACATATTGGCTGTTTATTAGTACTTATAAAGCACATATTCTGCATGACCATATTCTACATCCCTAATCCACCCCATACCTAAACTTAACAACAACCTTACTAACTATTAATAAGCAGAAAATTACTGGTTTACTGAGGCAAACGTCTTACTTAATTGTTTGTTAATAGCGAGAATTGGACCTTAAAACAAAGTGTGACCTTTTTTTTTTTTATTACAACCCGAATTCTGGAAATGTTGGGACGTTTTTTAAATTTTCATAAAATGAAAACTAAAAGAATTTCAAATCACATGAGCAAATATTTTATTCACAATAGAACATAGATAACATAACAAATCTTTAAACTGAGAAATTGTACCATTTTATGCACAAAATGAGCTCATTTCAAATTTGATGCCTGCTACAGGTCTCAGAATAGTTGGGATGGGGGCATGTTTATTTACATTTACATTTACATTTATGCATTTAGCAGACGCTTTTATCCAAAGCGACTTACAGTGCATTCAGGCTATACATGTTTTATCACTGTGTGTGTTCCCTGGGAATCGAACCCACAACCTGTTGCGCTGCTAACGCAATGCTCTACCACTGAGCCACAGGAACATGGTTTATCATGGTGTAGCATCTCCTAGCATCTCCTCTTCTTTTCAAAACAGTTTGAAGACGTCTGGGCATCGAGGTTATGAGTTTCTGGAGTTTTGGTGTTGGAATTTGGTCCCTTTCTTGCCTGATATAGGTTTCCAGCTGCTGAAGAGTCCGCGGTCTTCTATGACGTATTTTTTGTTTAACCTGTTAACCTGCACCCCCCATATTGGGAATCACAGCTGAAAATGACTAACTAACTTAAAATGGTAACAGCTCCTGACTTCAGTGTGCCACACACACAATTGTGGTGTCTTTGGAAAGAAGACCCTTTGGCCTTTACTATCCATCATCCAGAGTTGATGATGCTCAAAAATATAAAAATTTATAGACACTGAAGTGCCTTGATAAAAATTGTACCACACTGAATTTTTTTTTTATTTCATATAAAAATACATGAAATCAGTCCTGGAGCAATCTAGAAAAGTAATGGGTTGAAAGTCACATGTCTCATGAGCTTATATTTCAAATCTGAAGAAGATACCATGAAAAATGAGATCCCCCCCCCCCCCCGTTTGAGGAAAAATATTTACCAAATTATTGAAGGGTTCTACTACAAACTATTTAGTCATTATACATGCCACTGCAGTTTTTCAATTATAAAACAGTAGACAGAATCTTAGAAATCGTATAAGTGATTTATTTGAGCACTAGAAAAATACAATAATAATAATTTTTGAGTGATGAAAAAAAAACAATAATAATAAAAAAAAATAACTTAATTACATACTGATTTCCTGACAAACAGATGCTCTCCTGCTCATACATTAGTAATCACATGCTGAAGATCATTCATACAGATGCTAATCATACTGATGGCTGCCCAATATAGTCAATATTCACATTATAATGGCCTTTTATATAGACTGCATTCACACTGATATCTGTGAACAGTCAGTAATTACATGCTGATTATGCCATAGAGATGTTAATCATACAGATACAGGCAATTCCCCACAAAACACGCAAACATATATGAAAACTGCTGAAGAAGAAAAAAAAAGAAATGTTTATTTGTGCTAAAAAGATCGCTAAGTTACACCCCATCAGATGACAGGTGCGTCACAGCGTGCGTCACGCGCCGTCGCGAGGGAGCGCCAGAATTCAAATAAACAATCTTCCGTGTATCTTCGACTTTTTTTTTTTTGGATGATTTCATTCTGTTTGGGACATTGTCTGCTACAAAATCGTGCTGTTTTTTTACCACCAAGACGCTGTTTTTGAGCGTAATTTGTTCCATAACGGACACAAACAATAACTCTCCCTCAAGAGATGAGACGTAAACAAAGGAATAACGATCTAAATTACAACGTTGTTGTTTCTTTGGACTAAAAGTGCTCGATGGGATGTTGTTCCGTGGACCCTTATCTTTCAAATGAAACCAGGATTTACAGCAGTGGATACATTTGAGAGTCGTCATCAGGATGAATATGGTATGTACTGCGGGGTTTTTTCTACATGTTTTGATGTGTACTGCTTACACAAATTTAGCAAATACATTCCGTATAAGCTTTCTATCGAAAAACAGCGATCTGTCGTCGATGCTAGAGGCTTAGACCTTCAAAATGATATATAGTTTGTCAAGATTCATTTTGTCCTGTTTTACTTTATCTGTTTGAAAACAATGACATGTGCAAACAAAGAGCAAACAAAGAGCTTTCAGTGCTCCCGCGTCCTGGTGCATGTTAACAGGTTAATGATGCGCCAAATGTTCTCTATAGGTGAAAGATCTGGACTGCAGGCCAATTCAGCACCCGGACTCTTCTACTACGAAGCCATGCTGTTGTAATAGCTGCAGTATGTGGTTTTGCATTGTCCTGCTGAAATACAAGTCGTCTGGAGGGGAGCATATGTTGCTCTAAAACCTTTATATACCTTTCAGCATTCATAGTGCCTTCCAAAGCATGCAAGCTGCCCATACCGTATGCACTTATGCACCCACATACCATCAGAGATGCTGGCCTTTGAACTGAACACTGATAACACGCTGGAAGGTCTCCCTCCTCTTTAGTCTGGAGGACATGGTGTCCATGATTTCCAACAAGAATGTCAAATTTGGACTCGTCTGACCATAGAACACTTTTCCACTTTGAAAAAGTCAATTTTAAATGAGCCTCACAGGACACGACGGTGCTTCTGGACCATGTTCACATATGGCTTCCTTTTTGCATGATAGAGCTTTAGTTGGCATCTGCATATGGCACGGCATATTGTGTTTACCGACAGTGGTTTCTGGAAGTATTCCAGGGCCCATTTAGTAACGTCAATAACAGAATCATGCCAATGAGTGATGCAGTGACGTCTGAGGGCCCAAAGACCACAGGCATCCAACATAGGTCTTCGCCTTGTCCCTTACGCACAGAGATTTCTCTGGTTTCTCTGAATCTTTTGATGATGTTATGCACTGTAGATGATGAGATTTGCAAAGACTTTGCAATTTGACGTTGAGGAACGTTGTTTTTAAAGTATTCCACAATCTTTTTACGTATTCTTTCACAGATTGGAGAGCCTCTGCTGCCCATCTTTACTTCTGAGAGACTCTGCCTCTCTAAGACATCCCTTTTATAGCTAATGATGTTACAGACCTGATGTCAATTAACTTAATTAGTTGCTAGATGTTCTCCCAGCTGAATCTTTTCTAAATTTCTTGCTTTTTCAGCCCTTTGTTGCCCCCGTGCCAACTTTTTTGAGACCTGTAGCAGGCATCAAATTTGAAATGAGCTCATTTAGTGGATAAAAGTGTAAAATGTCTTACAGGAACACGCAGATGAGGACATAAACTCAAATAACAGTCTTTAATGAGTACAAGGCAGGACAAGGCAAGGCTGACAGACAGGAAACACCGGGAGTAACGAGTAGACCAGACGAAATCTAACTCAAACGACAGGAACTAAATACGCAGGGTAATAAACACATAATCACATTAACACAGCTGGACAAGAATTAACTAATAATCACATCAGACAAGGACAGGAAACAAACCAAATAAAGAAAGATGAGGCGGGAACACATGACACACACGACAGAGGACTGACAATAGGAGATATTCTGGGATAGCTAAGGTAGTTATTGGAATAGTTGTTATTTTAGTTAATAAACTTAAAGGGATACTCCACCCCAAAATGAAAATTTTGTAATTTTTCACTTACCCCCATGTCGTTCCAAACCTGTAAAAGCTTCATTAGTCTTCAGAACACAATTTCAAATATTTTAGATGAAAACCAGGAGGCTTGTGACTGTCCCATTGACTGCCAAGTAAATTGCACTGTCAAGGTCCATAAAAGAATGGACAAAAAGCATCGCCAGGATACTCCATCTGCCATCAGTGGTTCAATCGTAATGTTATGAAGCGACGAGAATACCTTTTGTACAGAAATAAAACAAAAATAACGACTTTATTCAACAATTAGGCACAGTAATGTCTCCTCTGTGTCTCAGTCTTCTGTATCAGCCTCGACACAGGGATGCGTCTTCTTCGTCGATTTACGCTCTGATTTGAACGCAAACTGCACACCCTTGTGGCCCGGCTGATACAGAAGAGTGAATGCATTTTGTGTCCAGGGATAATCTCCAAAATGGCGCTACGCTGACACAGAGTTGAAGTTATGGTGCCTAATTGTTGAATAAAGTCGTTATTTTTGTTTTATTTACATACAAAAAGTATTCTCGTCGCTTCATAACATTACGATTGAACCACTGATGGCAGATGGAGTATCCTCGCGATGCTTTTCATACTTTTATGGACCTTGACAGTGCAATTTACTTGGCAGTCAATGGGACAGTCACAAGCCTCCCTGTTTTCATCCAAAATATCTTAAATTGTGTTCTGAAGACTAACGAAGCTTTTACGGGTTTGGAACAACATGGGGGTAAGTGAAAAATTACAACATTTTAATTTTGGGGTGGAGTAATCCTTTAAGTTTGAGTTGATTGCAATAAATTTGATTGTGCTTAGTGGTCTTGAAGGCAGGGCTAAAACACATAATGAAAATGACTGGTTTACTGCTTTATTATGTTATTACAATGGTGTTGTTATCTCTGTTGTCTCCTGAGTTACATGTCGGCGTGTAAATGTAAAAAACATTTTTGTAACTGTGACCGTTCCACTGTCACTCGCAATATCAAAATTGCAACAGTGCAGACAATGGAAGATGAAAGCTAAGTGTGCCAGTTTTATCACATTCTCTCTTATAAAAGGATCTTAGAGGAGAAAGCACGGGCAAACACACACACACACACACACACACACAAAGGGCTGGTAAAAAAAAAGACCCAATTTGTTAAAAATGTGTTTGTTTAGCAAATGTCCTCATCCAGTGCAGGCATTCAGATGCTGCAGCAAATGGTTTTGGTTAAGTGTGGAACAGTGGGAGGGAATGGATTCAATGTGAAATATGTGAGAAAAGGGCCCACACTGAGTGTTCAAATCACAATGGGGATATGTTTAAACTGAACATTGCAGCTGGAATTATTGTATTTCAGTTATTTTTTTCATTATATATATATTCTTCAAATACACTAGAACAGGGGTTCCCAACCAGGGGGTCGCGGCCCACTAGGGTGCCTCAGTGATCCTCCAGGGGGGCCGCGAGATGGCTTAAAATTAATTTAAATATTATCCTATAATTGTTTAATTTCATTATTAATGTGTTAAATTAAAATGATCAAAGCACGGCCTCTCTCGTGCTCTGTGATTGATTGCTTCTGACTCAGCACAGCAAGCCTCATCGCTGAACATCAGGTCAAAACTTCCAACCGCTGCACGCAAACAGTGGCGCCTCCAAGGGGGGGCCAGGGGGGGCCACGGCCACCCCTAAAATGACACTGGTCACCCCATTGGCCCCCCCAAAAAGAAAGAGTTGAGTTTTTTTATAATATTATTATTATTTTTTTTTATAAATTAACACGGACATTGACGAAACACTATATTAAAAAAAATATAATAAACTTGCATTATGTGTTCCGTAGAATTCGCTCTCAACCTCAACCCCTCCCCCTCTTTACCTGCGTTGCGGCGAGAGACTTCGCGCACTCACACAGTCACAGACACACTATCGAAGCATACTGCAGCACATGGTCTGTTCAAGTTTGAGAGGAGCAATCAACGCGGGAGAGGAAATTTACAAGTAAAACTTAGTTTTCGTATGTTTCATATGTTATATAAAACTTAGTTTATTCTGTCTAACTCACATAATACAATACTGTTTGCTATAGATTAATGCCATCACTAAGGCATTAATTAGGAATTGATCTATTTCTGTTGCTCACATGTGGATCGAACACTTTAAGTTTTTATTAGATTCATATTACTCAGGGCTCTACAGTGCGACCATTTCAGTCGCATTTGAGACTGAAAACTTGGCTACTGCGTGCGACTATCAAAAAATATTTAGGAGAAATGTGCAACTGACCCGATCAGCATATTTGAGTTTGCGCCAAAGGAGCTTCAACGGTTTCTAACGTACTCACAACGCGTTTGGCCGAGTTGAGTAATGTATCACAGACAGACGTATCTACTCATTATAACAAACAAAGTGTAGACAGACTGTAAATTAGAGATTCACTGTGCAGTGTAAGGAGGAGCTTTGTGAGATCGCAAACTAAGATGAGTGACAGCTTTAAATGATTATTAAGGGAGTTTGCAAATGTGATTGATTTAATACAACAGTTCATTAAACAATAAGTTAATATAAGGGACTTATATTGTCTGACTACAACAATATTGCCTTATTTTGCTCTATTTCGTCAACGAAAATATTTTCCAACAAATTAACAGCTGAGCCGCTGCGCATCTCCATTCAAACACAGCGGTGTTTCGTTTATGAATGAGCTGCGTTTTTAAACAAATCTAGTGTCAATGATTCATAAAGACAGTCAGGTACTTTGTTCCTGAATGAATCAGCCGTTCAAACAAATCAAATAAATGAATGATTCAGTGATAAAATCAGTGACGTGCCGCCACCTGCTGGTAGTTTTAGTTATTTTTTTAAAGTATATTTCCTCTTATTTAAATCATTTAATATTTCTATATTCAAAATTTTATATTTAAAACATTAACCTCAACATGAATTTATGAGTTTAATTGCACTCTCAGCCTCATTAAATGTCTGAAAATACACCTACAAGCCACTTGTGTGTTCTTCTGTGCCACCTCTATAGTACAAATTTATTCCTTAAATACTGATTTAATTTGATTGATAACTTATTCTTATTCTAGTTATTCTACTTTTTATTCTGTTGTTTTAATAATAAATGTTAAAAAGCTTATACATTTTTTAATTGATAAATAAAAGATGATATACTTTTAATAAAGTTAGAAAAATGCCATTACAAAGGTAAAAAAAAATTCCCTGTAAATCACTTTTAAGGAGTCAAATATCACCTCGTAATGGGAAGGTACATTTTTTATCAGAATTTTTAATTATTGATTAGAAGGTGCTCCTAAATTTTTGACATGCTCCTAAAAAGAAAAGTAAGCGTAGAGCCCTGTTACTCCATCAGTTGATCTGTAAATTATTGCAGATTTGGGCAACATTTAATGCACTTGGCATCTTTGGCTCTTAACGTCAGATATGTAGAACAGTTTTTGTTTCTCAGACAGACGAGAGGTATTTTATTCATTTATGTCTGACAACAGAAGCAGAAAATATGTAAATTAAGCACTGACCGCATATTTCCATGCAAATGTAGGGTTTATGATAAATAATCTAAATGAAGAGGAAGGCAGTCGACATATCCACCTTCTTCAGCAAAAGGGCTGTAAATTCTGAGAACATTTAGGGCTTCATTTACTGCAACAGTGTACCAATAGTTTTGATGAAGTGATGGGTTAAACATATATGCTTCTTGATTACTTTTACTCTCATTTGAAATGAATTTGCACTCCAAATAAACATGAGGGTACTTGCAGTTGAATTGCAGAGCAACTTTTTTTTTCTATTTTGCTCTATACAGAAAATAGTAAAAGCCTACTGAAGTTTTGAAGCCTATAACTTTATATGCTCCCAGAATGAATGGTAACACCAAAAATTATTGTCTGCCATTAGATTTAGGCATGCAACATTTTTTTGTATTGTGCCAACCTAACATTTTATACTGGCCCCTTTCGGCCACCCTATAAAACAAATCCTGGAGGCGCCACTGCACGCAAACTACATCTCTGGGCTGCATGAAGCAAACCGTCACGCTAATGTAAAGGTAAAGACGATTAGAGTAATAATAACGAACTTGCGCATGCCTAATCTATGACACTCCTGTACATCAGAGTCGTACATTAGGCATGCATATGATTCACAAACTATGCGCGCTCTCTGGGCTCTGATCCCTATCGTATTTTTGTGTGAAATTTCAATGTTTGCATAGTTGTCTAAATTAATATCCTGTGAGTGTTTTATAATGGATGCTCACCCATAGAGGAGGATCTTGTGAGGCTTGTTATAGACATGAGCATCAGACGTGCTCTGACGGAGGAACTGTTCACTGATCCCATCTTCAGATCGATGTGTTTCAACAGATTTAAAATTTATTTGCTGTATTTTTCATTTGTATGTTTATTTTTTTAATGGATACAAACAGTAGGCTATATATTCAGTCAGTCCAGTTCAATGGGACAGGTGTAGTGAGTGGTCTTTTGGCATCTCCCTGTTGGCAGGTTTATATTATTTTATATAGGTTTATAGCATTTATATTATTTTAAAAGGTTAGAATTGAGCAGAGGGTTTCCTTTTTAAGTTATGAAGTATAGCTTTAATTTAAAGTTTGTTTGAACTTTGAGTATTTTTTTTATTTTTTTTTTATGACATGCAGTAGAAGAATAATAAGGCAAAACAAATGTTTTGGTTAATAAAAAAAAAAAAAGTTTAAAAATAAACACTTTTCTCTCTGCTGCAGAAGTACAGTATAGAAAATGTCAGGCATAGGGGGGCCTTGCAAAATTGACTGGAGAAGGAGGGAGGCCCCGGAGTAAAAAAGGTTGAGAACCCCTGCACTAGAATGGAGAGGTAAAAAGTTAATTTTCCTAAAGGTATTTCCAACATTTGGCCAGGCCGGTGACCAAATCTGGACTGGGCACATAAACAGGGGCTGTTAAAAGTGACCAGAGGAAACAAGGTCTAATCTAGGTCAGAATCTTTCAGTATTTCAAAACAAACATTTAACTGACTCTGGACCAAACAAACCCAAATAATGTAAACCCGAGACTTCTTTAGTTACAGACTCAGAAAAAAAGATCAGAAGGTAGTTTTAGAGATTGAGCCTATGACTTGTGAAATAACATTGGATGATGTGAAACAGCTGGTAGACGAGAGTAAACAAAAGCAAGTACCTTTAAGTGGAGCAATGTAGCATGTATTGAAGAGGTTAAAATAACCCTTTCTCCTCTCTCCACAGAACCAGGTTGCCAGATGGTGGCCAAGCACATCATTCTCACGCCCCGAGTAGCCACCTTTTTTGTTTTGTTTTTTAAAATGTTATATTTAAGGAGTTTTAGACAAATTAGAGCCCCACCCCAGGATGCAAAGGTTGGTTGGTTGGATTGAATCAGGGTCACCTGCAGGATTTCTTCCGAGGGTACGCTCAGAGTTTTTTTTTTTTTTTTTTTTTTGGGAGGACCAAATAATCAGTGAGAGCAGAACGAATGTGTCACGTTTTAAACTCAACAAAATGGTAAAATACATCTATCAAGAGCATGCTCACAGATGAAAACAACAGAGAACAAAACAGCGTTGGATGAAGTGGACTAGAGCCCTGCCCGGGCCACAAATATATAGGCCCTAGCCCGGCCCTTGTCCGACAGCTAGTGATGCTTTCGTCAAAGAAAATTATGACTAAATATCGTCGTCAACGAACCTTTATTACGTGACGAAAACGAGACGAGACGCAACGTAAATGCTGGTCATGTGACGATGACGATAATTAAATGTATAATGCAATATCGTTGATGAATAAAAACGAGACTAAATGTGGTTTACAAAATAAAAACTATGCTAAAATGTCTCTTCATTTCCGTTGACCAAAACAAGACGAAACGAAATGTTATAATGTTATTTCGTCTCGTTTAGTCGCGTTATTATTATTTTGCAGTATTTCTGTTTCACTTCAGAGGCTTCAGGGTTGCCAGGTTTTCGCAACAAAACCCGACCAATTGCTACTCAAAACCAGCCCAATCGCATTTCGAGGGGGGTACCCCGGTAAAGTTCGCATTCCAGGGGTTAAATATCACGTTATTGGGGTCGCTTCAACCCACGGACATGAAAAACAACCCGCGGCAGCAGTGTTAAAGTAGTCCAATTCCACGGGAAAACCAAGGACATGGCAACACTCTGGGCAGACGCAGGTGACGTCACTTCCTCAAGCCCTACTCGCGGCATTATTTAGAAGACGACAACAAACAAAGTTAAGTCTGACACAGAGAAAAAGACCGATGGCCAGCTTCATCTGACTTCAGTTTACAAGCAATACAAGTAACAGGGACACACATTTTATTTGCACTTTTTAGTATGTTATTGTAGCTCGAGCATTCAAGCACCTTGTTTCTCTTTGTTAAACTTGAATGTATATATATTTTTTTCTGGCATTGTCATGTGATGCTATTTTATTTTATTTATTGTTTTTATTTATTTAAATTTATGTGTGTGTACTTCTAACATGTTTGGTTGGTAAAATAAATGTAAATTCAAATCAGAGTGTCTTTGGATGTATTCTTGAGTCTATAAGGTAACAATAATATAATAAGATAACCTTGTTTGAAATGGGTTTGGCTAAAAGAAAAAATTGGTTTCGGCTATACTACTAGGTACTTATACTATATTGACTGGGTTAATTAGAATTGCATTACTAAAAAGAGACTAAAATACAATTTTCATTGACTAAAACTAGACTAAATGTCATCAGTTTTCGTCGACTAAAACTAGACTAAAATGTCATCAGTTTTCGTCGACTAAAACTAGACGAAAATAATCATAGATAATTCTGACTAAAATAAGACTAAAATGCTCAGATTTTAGTTGACTGAAACTTGACTAGACTAAAAAGAGTATGAACGTGACTAAAACTAATAAAAACTAAAATGACAGCTTCACACAAAGACTAGACTAAAACTAAAATTAAAACAGGCCGCCAAAAACAACACTACCGACAGCTTATCAGAATTCTCGGCCCGAGTCCGACTGGAGCCCATCTTTTTTTCCCTTCTCCCAAAACAGCTTATGAAAGTGACGTGAGCCTTGCTCAAGGGCACCTCAGTCGTGGTATTGAGGGTGGAGAGAGCGCTGTACATTCTCTCCCCCCACCTACAATCTCTGCCAGACCTCGTAACCTTTGGGTTACGAGTCCGACTCTCTAACCATTAGGCCACGACTTCCCCCCAGTCTTATACTACTGTATAAGTAGACTTATACTACTGTTTCAGCTATTAAAATAGTTCAGTTTTGTATGTAATGGAAAAGTGATTATATTTCGTTTCGTTTTTTTTAGTTGATCATAGCCTATGTTTGATCAATTTAGCCTTCTCAAATCATCACAACTTGAACAAGCATATCACAATGTTAGTTTAAATGTTTAACCTAGATAAATGCGTGCTGTTCGATGCATATCCAATTGTTTGTGTGGAGAGTGGAAGGCAGCTGAAGCGCACTCTGCAGGAAATGGAGTCGCCAATGTGATCACTTGCATTTTTTTCTAAACAACTTAAAATAGCCTATACGCCGTCATTTTTGCTCATAAAGGTAAGAGTAATACATCATTCAGAACTGTAAAGGGTCAACTTTTATTTGTGTGCACTCACAATATCAACAAAACTAAATAAAAATGATTTTAAAACGAAATAATTAAAATCGAAAATAGAAACTCTTTCATTGTGTAATCCGTAAAGATGTATTTCTCTCTAAAGGCACGTCCAATGAGGAGATGGCGAGTAATTTTTTTCATCACCATAATTGATGGATGCCTAAAATATAAACATAAGGAAAAGCCTAAAACAGGCCTGATTATAATTTGCATTTTATTTTATAATTCTATACAATTACAAAATAAAACACTAATTATAATGGCATAGGCTATGCGTAAAACTTTGTCCTATAATTGTATATCTGTGTCACACCCCAGGACTGTTTGTTGTGTTTTCATTCCCCATGGGCTCTGTTTGACCTAGTTTTCCCTCATGTTTGATTTTACCCATATTTGGTTATGTTCCTGTTCTCATTTTGTCATTATTAGTTCATCCTCCTCACCTGTTTGTCCCTCATCAGCCCTCTTATTTAAGTTGCAGTCTGTTCAGTTCATGTTATCTGGTCTTAATGTTACTTATGTGTGTATCCTTCCTACCTGATGTGGATTACCTTTATGTGGATGTATTAAAGACTGTTTACCGTTATCTTCTTCGTATTCGTTCATTTCTCCTACACCGCACCGTGACAGAAGACTGGACTTATAAAAAGTAAAGCGGCACCCCTTCTCCCCGTTTTGTTTCCGTTTTTGTCAGGTTTTTTTTGTTATGGATCATCCCAAATTACCTCCTCCTTCAGTTGGAGCAGAAGAAGATGCCTCTCGAGGTCCACTGGGCGATCTTCGTGGAGATCGCCAACCACTCCAGCTTCCCGGACAGCAGCCTCTGCACATTCTTCCTGATGAGCCTCAACGATGAGTGTAGAGCGCGGTTGTCCGGAGGTTCTTAAATTCGGGATTCTTTCACCTCCTTTGTGAAGTGGGTGCTGGTGAGCATCAACTCACCGCTCACCAGTCCCACTCCGGACCCAGAGCCCAGCCCACCATCACCCCGCAGCGCGGAGCATAAGCCTGAGCCCAAAGCAACCGATGAGCCATCGCCAGAGAGAGCGACAGTGCTGAGGATCGCCCCAGAGCCCGTGACGTCAGACCAGGTGTGAGAGCCGGCTGCACCATGGCTGAGGGTGAGCCAAGCTCAGTGGACTATAAATGGGATATATATGCAGACATGCCCCCTCTTCTCCCGCCTTCATCTGAACTATCTGCCTGTCCTGAGCTATCTATCCGCCCTGAACTGTCTGCCCATCCTGAACTGTCTGTCTGTCCGAAAATGACCGCAGATGTCGTTCCCCTGTCTGCCGCACTCCCAGTGTTGGGAGTCGCAATGTGGTGTGTGTGGGTGGCACACACCATCCCCGAACCCTCAACCTGTCTGGTTTAACCCACACTCCCTCTCCTGCCTCCTCTTGTCATCCCTGCCTCAGCTCTGCCACCGCTGCATCCTGGCAGCCCCTCTGCTTACCCTCAGCCCACCATCTGTGCGCTGGATTCGCTGCGGGTCTGCCAGTCTCCATCGGCATCATGGCTGGAGGATCCCTTGTCTCCGCCTCTGAGTCCTGGACTCCACCTCGGCCCTTCAACTCAGCGGCTCCACCATGGCTCCTAGCTCCCTCCTCTCGCCGTGGCCCGTCAGTCCACCAGCTCCGCAGGGCTCCCTCATCTCTCCGCTCCGCCTTGGTCTGTCGTCGACCATCCACTGCCTCAGGACTCCACTCAGGCTCTGTCAGGCTCCTCCTTCCCTCCGGCTCCACCGCTGCCTTCTGGACCCCCGCCTCTGCCTTGGTCGCCGGTGCCATCTGCTCTGCCTTGGCCCTCCAGATCCTCAGTGTCGCCCTGGCTCATCGGCTCTCCATCTCTGCCTCGGGCTCCTCCTCCACCTGCTCCGCCACCGTCGGTCAGCACCCTGGAGTTGTCAGCCCTTCCTCCACAATGGCTCCTCCCTCCGTCGGCTTCACCGTGGGTCGCCATCATGGCTGTGGCCTGGGTCCCACCTGGCTCCTCCTGCTCCAAGTCCCTTCGGTCACCTCCCTGGCTCCTCCCTCCGTCTGATCCACCCTGGCTCCTACTGTCTTCTCCCTGAATCCTCCCTCTGTCAGTACCACCCTGGACTCTGTGGGTTGTCCTCCTCCCCGTCATCCGGCCACTTCCTGAACCTCCTCCAATCACCTTTTTCCATCCCACATCCACTTCTTTGTCCTCCTCCTAAGTCCCCCTCTGTCCCTCCCTTTGTTGTTCCTGCGGTGTGAGACCGCGCCTTCCGGGAGGGGGGAGAACTGTCACACCCCAGGACTGTTTGTTGTGTTTTCATTCCCCATGTGCTCTGTGTGACCTAGTTTTCCCTCATGTTTGATTGTGCCCATATTTGGTTATGTTCCTGCTCTCGTTTTGTCATTATTAGTTCATCCTCCTCACCTGTTTGTCCCTCACTAGCCATCCTATTTAAGTTGCAGTCTGTTCAGTTAATGTCGTCCGGTCTTAATGTTACCTATGTGTGTGTATCCTGCCTACCTGATGTGGATTACCTTTATGTGGATGTATTAAAGACTGTTTACCATTATCTTTGTATCCGTACGTTTCTCCTACACCGCACCGTGATAAGCTGCTTATATTTCCTGATTTTTATGTTGCTCTGTTCTGAATACCTTAAAATTTAAAGGATTATTTATTAGGCCTAGCCTATTTATTTTTTTTATCCATGCAGCAAACACTTTAAAAACATCTTTAAAAATTACTTTATTGCATTCCAGATGCTTTTAAAGCTACGGGTAGCTTGAATGTAAAACATTGTCATGAATTCATTGTATTCCCATTTGGAAAAATAGCCTAATTAATTGTTGTAGGCTAACCCGATCTCATGATGAATGTGTTTAGAACGATTTTCTGTTTCTATTTGGCATAATATTTATATGCAGAAATTGACTTTGACGTGCAAAAGACTGATAAATTTACAAATAATGGCATTTATTAATTAATGGTCAGTCTGAGCGCTCATGATACGCACAGTGCGTACAGCCGTACACCTGCAGGCACCACTGGATTGAATAACTGTTTGAGTAAACAAATATTGTTTACATCTTGGAACAAATTTTACAGATGATTAAGACTTGCCAAGTAAAATTCCCTGTGCAGAGATTTATGTTCCACTCATCAGTTTCTCTGATAGGCTGGATAGAAAGGTCCAAATTCTGATTCAGAAAGTAAACCAAAAATAGATTACAATTCCACACAGAACCTCATGATCCAGTCCACTGGTGTGCGTATATGGTGATATTGTGAATTTCTGTTTAGACCAAACAAATGTGAGATTGGAGATTGAGTTATCAGTCGAATATTACTAACATTTGCAATTATGTTCTGAGTGAGGCTGAAAAAGAGGTCTGTAAAGTCATGTCGTGTGAACCCGGCATTAGACTCTTTTCAAAGTGGTCAAATCACTGCTCTTCTCAAACTGCACGACTGTCTGGGGTATCATCGAGTTGTTGTGTGCACACTACACGACAGGGGCTCACACATTACGCAACCTCTCAATAGGAAGAATCACTGACAACTCCATCTGGTCTACAAACTACTTCACAAAACAAAACACACCTGAGAAATGATAAGGGGAATAGTGGAAGATCTTGAGCGAGACAGGTGTTCTCATGCAAAAATGCATTTATTTTTGTTAAAAAATAACAATCCAAGTTATCTGTACAATGATTTGCAATTAAAAATTAGAAAATAATAATAAGATGAATTAGAGAATGATTGCTTGCTGATGTTTTCTTACAGGTCTATTATGACTCCTCCCACTGAACTCTCCCCTGCCCTGTACTCTGCTTTCTAATTGGTTGTAGGTCGTCGCTGATGTCATTTCCAGTCAAAACACATTTCACACCATAGATATGTATAGATGCCACATTCGACCGCTCTAGGTACATTGCTCTAGATACATTGCTAGATACATTGCAGTCCGCCGTTTTGGAACGGTCAACTTGACGTCATTCACCATAATAATCAATGAATATTCAAAGATATACATGCTTATAATTTGCTGTTGTAGACGCACACAGTCAACTTGCGCTCGAGGGTTTGCAGACCGTTCCAAAAATGGCGGATGGCTTATGTATCGTGGCCCATAGAAACAGTCGCTGAGTCATCTACGTATATGTCTATGATTCACACTGCAGTGTGTTGCTGATAGGTCCAGATATTTAGCATATCAAATATCTCACAACATCGCTAATGCATCAGTGCTTCTCTCAGATCACGTCTTTGATGGCACACACTACACGATTGTCACTCTCGTGAACGAGCACCGATTTGCCTCCAATATCAGGCATTTGTTAGCGATTTCCACAAAACTGTTGGTGAGTGAAAAGCGGGGCTAAAATCATGCAGTGTGAACCAGATATTCTAGCACTGGAGATCCTTAAAAAGCAGAAAGGCCAGAAAACAGACACCAAGTTTGCTATATTTCTTCTCGATACATGAGTAACATTGGTTCCCTTATCAAGTGTTCACTCTATATAGTGATAATCTCTATGAGAATCTCCTCCCCTTCTTCGGAATCCTGAAGTCTTCTTCGGAATCCTGAAGTCTTATAGGATATCTATGCAAATCGCATGCAAACACTGTCAGGCTTGGTGGGCAGTATAAATGCGGGGAGCGGCAATTGCATCAGAATCTTCTCCTTCACTTCACTGACCTGGGCTGTGTTTCCCAAAAGCATTGAAAGCTTAAATACATCGTAGACTCTTTGAAACCAATGGAGCTATGATCAACTTAGGCTTACAATGCTTTTGGGAAATGCAGCCCTGATAAGTGGAAATTTCCTGAAGATGGAACCAACGCTGCCATCGTCGAAGACACACCAGAAGATACTTCAACTTCACCGCATATGATGGCACCTTCTGTTGACTTTTTGCGGGCTACATCAACCCGCCTCCACATCCAATCAATACGGCGTTATCCTTTTGGGTAGGGGCATGTTTGTTGTGCTGATTTCAAATATCAATAGCATTTTCCAGAAATAACGCACTGCACCTTTAAGTAATGAATGACACTGTGCACCCCTCGATAATCTGATGGAACTGGAAACCCAGATTTGTGAAATCTTAACATCCCTGTTAACACTTTAGTTCATGAACCAATTCTCACTATTAACTAGTTGCTTACAAGCATGCATATCATGTACTAGCATATTGGCTGTTTATTAGTGCTTATAAAGCACATATTATTACATATTTTAAAACCCTTAATCCTACACACCATACCTAAATTTAGCAACTACCTTACATTTAGTAAGCTAATAGGCAGCAAATTAGGAGTTTATTGAGGCAAAAGTTGTGGTTAAGTTAGTTAATAGTGAGAAATGGTCCCCAAACTAAAGACTGACACACCATAAAAAAGTCCTAATTTTAACAATTCAAAGGCATGCATTCACTCTTTATAAAAAATATAATAAATAATAATTATTATTATTATTATTATTATTGTTGTTGTTGCTATAATGAGATAAAAAAATCTATTGCATAGCTGCATGATTCTCTTCTGGCCACAAGATGTCAACAGAAAACCTACCTACCAGCTCTGGGCCTGGCTGACCAAGATATTGCGGAACACAGAACAAAGCTTGTCAGGTTTTAGCAGTCGAACCAGGTAAGTAAAGTAATTCATTAAGGTCAATTTTTGGTTTAAAAATCTTTGCTGTTTCCAGGGTATGTTAGCAATCATAGCAACTATGTTCCTAGCTTTGTTTACTTGCAAGAAAATCTATTATGTCATTCAATTTGTGCAAAAGTGTCCAGTGTTTTGTAAAATACATTTGTCATTATCTACAGTTATCGTCCATTATTGTTATTGTGTCACCCTCCCTGTCATCTGCTTGTCAGCCTTGTCTGTTTGTGTCATCTGAATTATTGTGTTTAGTTTAAGTTTCAAGTTTTATTTGTCACATACACCACTATACAGAGATTGTATAACCAGCAGTGAAATGAGAGTCGGGTCCGCTCCATGGACAGTGCAAATATTGAAAAAACAACACAAGGGAAGTATACATAAGATAAAATGAATAAAAAATAAGATGTAAAGAATAAAATATAAAAGAATGTGCATGACAGTAAGCTGTAGAATTAAATATTAAGATAAGCATGACTGTACCGAGAGGAATGTGCAACAGGTTGTACATGGTTGACATGAAGCAGCCAATCACAAAAAATAAAATAAATATAAAAATAAGATAAGATATGTTACAAGACACAGAAAGTGTGCGCTTTATAAGTTACTGCTCTCAGTGAACATTCTGCATCACATTTCACAGATATCCATGTAAATACAAATGATCAATAAGAGTTTTCCCACATCTTTCTACACTTTTAAATGGTTATTTTTCTGTCCCATAAACCTGAATGAATTCACAGTCCTTAGGTTTTGTTGTGTATCCTAAATAAAGACTATTTTAGGGTCTCTTAACTAGTTACTAATTAGCTTGCATATTACTAGAATATTAGCCATGTATTAGTAGTAATTAAGCACATATTAATGCCGTATTCTACATGACCTTATTCTACATCCCTAAGCCTACCCAATACCTAAACTTAACAAGTACCTTACTAACTATTAATGAGCAGCAAATTAGGAATTTATTGAGGGAAAAGTCGTAGTTAATAGTTAATAAGTGTTCCCTATTCTAAAGTGTTACCAATACTTTATATTCAAACTGTATAAACATGCTTTTACTGACAACTGGCAGTGACATATACAACATATAACAACTCCTCACATGCTGTCGCCTCTAACTGTTGTCATTCTCAAGCGCCTCACCAGAAACCAACACCAGCAACAACACATCTACACTTTCTAGAGACCACAGGACCACAGGGTACACTATCTTTGTCTGAACAGACCTGTCTCTTTTACTAGAAGATCTCCCCTGTCCAAAATCATCAAAACGTTTCTTAAACAAAACACGCAGTTATAACATTTGCCATATTTTATTTAAATTTTTTTTTTTTTTTTTTGAATACAGTAAGATACAATAACAGAAAAGTACAAAAACAAACAAATAAGGAGATAAAAAAATAAAGAATAAAAATAGGGAAGGCCTCATCAAACAAAACATGTTTACAGAGGTAGAGGATCTAATAAAGTTGTCCTTTCCTCAACTTATGGCAGCGTGACTGAGGAATTTCACGAAGCAGCTGGTTTTGAGATCAAAGAGATCTCTGGGAGGCATGAAAAATAATAAGACTAGAGACATATCCTGGACCAAGTTAACATAAAGCTTTAAAAAGATACAACAGTAGCTTACTTCATTCTAAACTGAACAAGATAGCCACAACGTGTACCATCTGCAGTTAAGACTGACTTACATTGTGGTAGCATTGCAATAGGGGGAGAGTGGGGGCGGTTGCAACACTTTTTACATTTCCTTCAGTTTCTCAGCGACTGTTTGTATTAGAAAGACAAAAAATATATATATTAAACCCATATATGTCACCTACCTGCCCATACTGTTGCAACATGTGTACATGTGATGATATGAAAGTAATTTGTACTTAAATGGACCCTGAAAAATGTTGCAACTGTCCCCATATATGGGGACAGTTGCAACAGTACTGAGGGGCAGTTGCAACAGTCATTTAGATGTAATAAAACTCATACTTCGGCATCATTTTTCAAATCTTTTTTTAGTTTATTTGAGACCAGAGTTCACTGAGTTAACTTATTAAAGTAAAAAAAACAAGTACAAGTACACAACCATGTAACACCTTTGTCAATCCCACAAACTGATGTAGGCCCTAACAATTTCATAACACCACCAAAAGAACACAAACTGATTATTTCATAGCATCAAGTATTCACAATTCCCCTTCTGACTCACAATTGTGGAAAACGTAAATGGAACCACCATCAGTGCAGGCTTCATGAGCCCATGCCTTGCACTGCCAACATTGAAGCCACACCTCGCTCGGTCTGGAGTAGCTCTCCAAACAGACAATGCAAAAATCTTCTTCTTTCTCAGAGTCACTGTCCTTCTCTGTATGCTTTTTCTTCTCGGTTTTGGTTTGTTGGCTTGTTTCCAGTGTGTTTTTTGTCAGTTTTCTCTTAACTTTTGTTGGCTTTCTCTTAACTTTTGCTTTCTCCCTCTCCAAAACCTCCTTTTCGGGGGTGTCTGTCAAGATGGCCGATTTGCATTTTTCCCTACCGTTTGCTTTCGTTATCTTCCGTGGTCCTGCTCTGGGGTGAGGTCTAACAGTCTCAGGTGAGAACTCAGATTGCACTGGAGGAACTGTAGTAGAAGCAGAAGTCCCAGCATGCACTGGAGGAACTGCAGAAGAGGCAGAAGTCCCAGCGTGCACTGGAGAAACTTCCAAAGGAGCAGATGTCCCAGCTTGCTCTGGAAGAACTGGTGGTGGCGGCCGGTCTGTCACCAAAGATGGTGCAAAGTTTGAGGGCACCGTATAGACAGACTGGGCTGTCTTTTCATGAACCCCATAAACCAATCCCGGCCAGCCAGAGAGCACTCATTCCAGGTTTCAGGGTAGGAGCACTTGTAATAGACAGCCAGTTGGAAGGCCAATCGACAAACCTGCAAAATGGATGGTAAATGAAAATGGAGGTGGAATGGTAATTTCTCTTATCTTATTATTTCACAGTCTCAATATTCTTAAATAATTCTCCCTACCAGCCCTCCCTTTAAGCCTACACTCTGCTTTAATACCTTCCTTATGCTTACCTCTTTAGTGCTGAGACCATAGAAAAGATCAGCTGCTCTTTTTAGGTATTCTGCCAGGCTATCTTCCTGTTGGACTGAGAAGACCCTCCTCGGGGTCCAATAACCTGTCCTCATCTCCTCTCCTGGACATAACCTCTCTCTCTTTTTAATAAAGCGATAGAGGGTTGTGTGGCAAATTGAATACTCTTTGGCCACAGACCTCACTGTCCTGCCGTCATTGCTCACTACAGCAGCAGCTAAGGACAGAATAGGTAGAGGGACACCCCTATCTGTTATCCTTTTCCTGTCTCGTGGCATACTGAAAAAACAGAACAGAAAATGTAGGATACACTGCAGCCTAGTTTGACTTTTAAAAAAGCAATTTGCTGAAATACAAAGAGGAGACACATGGCTATTGAAATATGTTCTTTATCAAACCACTGATATTGTTATGGAGCTGACGAGACGTGAGACAGGCGGATCCATTTGCAAGGCTTTATTATTAAACATGGTCAATACAGGCAGGGTCGGGCAGTAGCAAACAGGTATGGCATGGGCAAGACATAAGAATAATCCAAGGGCAAGCGAGGGTCGGCGATCGGCGAACTATATCCAGAGGGCTAGGCAGAGAGAATAAACCAGGAACACGGGCAGGAATCAGAACACAGGAAATCAAACTAGGGATACAGGGAAAACGCGTCGATTGTAGCTAGGCTAAACAATACTCGGCAGGGTGTGAGAGAAAGTCCAGGGTTATGTAGTGTGTGTAATTGAGTGATGGTGAAGTGAGATTGTTTGCAGGTGTAAGCGTGATGATTGTGAACAGCTGTGTGGGTGCAGTGAATGATGGGAGATGTAGTCTATGAGTGATCTGTAACTGTGTGAAAGTCCATGTGATGGGAGAGTGACCTCTGGTGGTGAATGAAGCAAAGTTCATGGCCAGGATTCGTGACATAGCCCCCCCCCCAAGGAGCGGCTTCCAGACGCTCCTAAACAATTCTAGGTGGGCGGTGGAGCGGAGGCGGAACAGGGGGAGGGACGGAGGGCCAGGTCCATGTGGAAGCCAGGGCAGAGAGGATGGAACTGGAGCCCCCCAGGGCGGAACAGATGGGACCAGAACCCGCCAGGGCAGAGCAGACGGACCCGGAGCCCACCAGGGCAGAGCAGACGGGACCAGAGCTCCCCAGGGCGGAGCAGACGGGACCAGAGCCCCCCCAGAGCGGAGCAGACGGGACCAGAGCCCCCCAGGGCGGAGCAGACGGGACCAGAGCCCCCCAGGGCGGAACAGACGGGACCAGAGACCACCGCAGGGAAGCAGACTGGGCAGGTAGCCATGACAGAACCTGCAAGCAGAGGAGCACAAGGACAAACAACACAGGGAGAGCAGAGACAGACAACACTGGGAGAACAGAGACAGACAACACAGGGAGAGCCATCCTGGTCTCAGGAGCCGTGGCAGAGCAGGTCTGGGAATGACAGGCGGCCTCCATGGCCGTGCCAGGACAGGGCGAGAGTTCACCGGCGGCCTCCTTAGCCGTGTCAGGACAGGGCAAGAGTTAATAGACGGCCTCCTTAGCCGTGACAGGGCAGGGCGAGAGTTCACAGACGGCCTCCATAGCCGTGACAGGACAGGATGAGAGCTCACAGACGGCCTCCATAGCCGTGACAGGACAGGATGAGAGCTCACAGACGGCCTCCATAGCCGTGAAAGGACAGGATGAGAGCTCACAGACGGCCTCCATAGCCGTGACAGGACAGGGCGAGAGTTCACAGACGGCCTCCATAGCCGTGACAGGACAGAGTGAGAGTTCACAGACGGCCTCCATGGCCGTGACAGGACAGGATGAAAGTTCAAAGACGGCCTCCATAGCCGTGACAGGACAGGGTGAGAGCTCACAGACGGCCTTCCTAGCCGTGACATGACAGGGTGAGAGTTCATAGGAGGATACCACCGACACCTCTGGAGGTTCTGCAGCTAACGCCGCCACCTCTGGAGGTTCTACGGTGGTACCATGACCGGGTGAGAGTATATTGCTGGGCGCCACCACCTTGCAAGGGGCTGAGGCGAGCACCACCGCTTGGGGAGGTTCTGTGGCAGATGCCTTCCCCTGGGGCAGTACAGTGGTGGTGTATGTGGCCCAAATGCAACATAGTGCAATCCCCACCCTTGAAGCGCTTCAGACAGGGTAATCAGTTCATGGACAGGAGGGTCAGAGTGAGTGGATTTGGGGATACCAGCAGTGCGTACAGACACCAGCTGTGCATCCCTCACGCTGGATATCAACCGGAGAACTTGAAGGACTGACCTTGAGTCTCTGGGTGGGATAGGTTCTGGCTGAGGAGCTGAGACGTGAAGAGGCTCTGACCGAGAAGCTGATACGTGAAGAGGCTCTGACTGAGGAGCTGAGACGTGAAGAGGCTCTGACTGAGGAGCTGAGACGTGAAGAGACTCTGGCTGAAGAGCTGTGACGTGGTCTGACTCTGGCTGGTCAGCTGTGACGTGGCGAGACTCTGGCTGGTCAGCTGTGACGTGGCGTGACTCTGGCTGGTCAGCTGTGACGTGGCGTGACTCTGGCTGGTCAGCTGTGACGTGGCGTGACTCTGGCTGGTCAGCTGTGACGTGGCGTGACTCTGGCTGGTCAGCTGTGACGTGGCGTGACTCTGGCTGGTCAGCTGTGACGTGGCGTGACTCTGGCTGGTCAGCTGTGACGTGGCTTGACTCACGGAGATCACAGGTGGCTTGGCTTGACACGTGATGATCAACTGTGGCTTGGCTTGACTTGTGACGATCAACTGTGGCTTGGCTTGGCTTGTGATGATCAACTGTGCTTTGGCTTGACTTGTGACGATCAACTGTGGCTTGGCTTGACTCACGGAGATCACTGGTGGCTTGGCTTGACTTGTGACGATCAACTGTGCTTTGGTTGGACTTGTGACGATCAACTGTGGCTTTGCTTGACTTGTGACGATCAACTGTGGCTTGGCTTGACTCACGGAGATCACTGGTGGCTTGGCTTGACTTGTGACGATCAACTGTGCTTTGGTTGGACTTGTGACGATCAACTGTGGCTTTGCTTGACTTGTGACGATCAACTGTGGCTTGGCTTGACTCACGGAGATCACTGGTGGCTTGGCTTGACTTGTGACGATCAACTGTGCTTTGGTTGGACTTGTGACGATCAACTGTGGCTTTGCTTGACTTGTGACAATCAACTGTGGCTTGGCTTGACTTGTGATGATCAACTGTGCTTTGGCTTGACGTGTGACGATCAACTGTGGCTTGGCTTGACTCACGGAGATCACTGGTGGCTTGGCTTGACTTGTGACGATCAACTGTGCTTTGGTTGGACTTGTGACGATCAACTGTGGCTTTGCTTGACTTGTGACGATCAACTGTGGCTTGGCTTGACTCATGGAGATCACTGGTGGCTTGGCTTGACTTGTGACGATCAACTGTAGCTTGACTTGACCTTTTAATATAGGCTGTGACTTGACTTGGTTCTTCAACATCAGCGGTGACCTGACTTGACTCTTTAACATCAGCGGTGACTTGACTTGACTCCTTAACATCAGCGGTGACTTGACTTGACTCTTTAACATCAGCGGTGACTTGACTTGACTCTTTAACATCAGCGGTGACTTGACTTGACTCTTTAACATCAGCTGGGAACTGACCTGGCTTGTGATTGGCCGCCATTTTGTGAGCGTGATCTAGCGTGACTGTGTCCACACAATTGGGTGCGGTGTCTCGTTCCTCCGCGACCCCCACAGTGAACGAAGAGCCAACACATAGCAAAGCATAGTCCAGGAACTGACTGAGAGATGAACGGGGACCCTCACGGATTAGCTGAGACTTCAGCGGTTGATTAATGCCCTCACAAAAGAAGTCTATGAGTACACAGTCCGGCAGATCAGAGAAATGGGCGAGGGCTAAATAGTCTTGTACATAGTCCTCGAGTGGTAGCGAGCCCTGCTCGAGGTGTAACAACATCCGTGCAATGTCCGTACCTGGCCAATATCCACATGAAAAGCCGCTGGATCCTTTTGTGGCCGAGTATTCTGTTATGGAGCTGACGAGACGTGAGACAGGCGGATCCATTTGCAAGGCTTTATTATTAAACATGGTCAATACAGGCAGGGTCGGGCAGTAGCAAACAGGTATGGCATGGGCAAGACACAAGAATAATCCAAGGGCAAGCGAGGGTCGGCGATTGGCGAACTATATCCAGAGGGCTAGGCAGAGAGAATAAACCAGGAACACGGGCAGGAATCAGAACACAGGAAATCAAACTAGGGATACAGGGAAAACGCGTCGATTGTAGCTAGGCTAAACAATACTCGGCAGGGTGTGAGAGAAAGTCCAGGGTTATGTAGTGTGTGTAATTGAGTGATGGTGAAGTGAGATTGTTTGCAGGTGTAAGCGTGATGATTGTGAACAGCTGTGTGGGTGCAGTGAATGATGGGAGATGTAGTCTATGAGTGATCTGTAACTGTGTGAAAGTCCATGTGATGGGAGAGTGACCTCTGGTGGTGAATGAAGCAAAGTTCATGGCCAGGATTCGTGACAGATATGCCTTTTATAAAAAAAAATCTAATTGTCATTATTATTGTACTGGCAGCCATCTTAAAACTAGTGATGCTAGCCTAACAAATTAGCTTGAACACATTGTACCTACGTCTGTTAAGAGCTAAGAAACTGCACATTCAAACTATAAAACTATAAAGATCAATACTTAAACAGTTTAGACATTATGACAAAAAATCTAGTTGTAAAAAAAGTTACTTTTTTACCTTGAATTTCAGTTCTCCCATAAGGTAGTTTCACATGTGGCTGTTAACTTCCAGAAAGAAGGAGGGGCATACTGAGCATGTGCAGTAGGAGTGTCATGACTCCAGCTCATTCCTGATTGGATAAATCAGCAATGTTGCAACTGCCACACGTTTCAACTGTCCCCACTCTCCTCTCAAGATGTGAAGAAATAAAAGCATGAATTACCATTTTCCCCTCCGCTGTTTTTTAGACAAACGAATTCTCTCATTCAGTTTACCCTCCAGACACCACATGCATTTACATATCTTATGTTCTGTGAATGTTTGTTACGTTCTGTTGTATGTTGTGAGTCAGTCTCCTGGGTGTAAAAGATGCAGTGTCCAATCTGAACCAAGCAGTGGCAGGCGGTCATGACATCATCTAACTGATTACATCAGTTTGGATTTATCTGTTGAATAACATAAGACTGTGACATTTTTCGATATTAACAGTTTGACTCACATAAAGATTGTATGGCTTCAGAACTTGGAATGCAACTCGAGTTCTTTGTAATAATTTTGTTTTGTTTGTAGTATTTCTTTTTGGTCAGTAAATGCCTGTGACTACTTTTATCTGCCTGTTATGTGTTTTATTTGTATAAATTGAATTTAATTGAATTTACTTATTTTATAAAAAATATTTTCTATTTTTACACATGCATGCTAGTAATTCAATGCGTCTTGATCTGACGCATAAGGTAAACAACTGGAAGCAATGAAAAAACCTGCACATTGAAAAATCATAATAAAGGGGTACCCAGTGTTTTGAAAAGTAACGCCAAAAGGGGTCCTGACCTGAAACCTGTAGGAATTTTATTGAGAAAGCATATTGGTTTTGAACTGCATCATGCTGTTTCTGATTATTTCCTCACTCTCTCTAATTGGGTTCAAGTCAAGTCCAGTCATGTTGTGTTGTGTGTCATGTCTTGTCTAGTCCTGTTCAGCTGTTCACTATTTCACTGCGTGTTTGTATTTCTCTGGCCCTGGACAGCTTGTTTGTTACTGCTTCCCAGATTCCATGCTTGCTGTGCCCTTTAATTCTGGTTGCTTCTCTTACGCTCCGTCTCCTGGTTTTGACTCTGTTGTCTGGTCATTGACCTCGCTCACTTCTCAAATCCAGAGAACACCTCAATACCTCCTATTTAGTAAAAGTCCAGAACTGCCTTTGTTCCTGGGTTCACAAGAACACTTACATGAACTTCTTTGAAAAAAGTCCTTGCGACCAGTGGCTCAGAAAAAGGGATGTGTATGTTAATTCTGAGAAAATCAATAGTGTTTAAGTTTGACTTGTGTTCCAAAAGTTTGTGAATAATTTTAGAGCCACTATACATGATACATTGAAGCATGGTTGAGCAATGTCATGGTGGTAGCCATGTTACATCAGCGGACACTTTTCAATAAAAAAGCTATAAAGTTAAATTACTGAAAGAAGGACAGACTCAAAGAAAACTTGCTGAGTGTATTCACAGTGTATTAAATCTTTGAGATGAGATTCTTAATGTATATAATCTCTATTTGGTTTTATGGTCCAGGGTCACATTTGTTTGTTGCATTTCTCATGTGTGAGTTACATTGGATAAAAGCATCTAGTAAATAAATTAATATAAATATAAAATGTTTCCAAACTGACAGAGAATGAGAGGAAGTGAAAAGAAGAAGAAAGAACGGGGATCATCAGTTGTTTTGGCACAATATGCAGTTCTCAGAACTTTCTTTGTTTCAATTTTAGATTCTTTAAAGTAGCCATAATTTGCCTTGACAACAGCTTTACATTGAATCATTTGGCAGAGCCTTCAGTCTCTGGCAGTGTCTGTAAACTCAAGCAGCTGGGCTCCTCTCTAACTGCCAGTGTGGAGGAAAGTGCACCAAACTGTAATTGGATCTTGGTGAATGAACATAAACAAATGCTCAGCAATATCAGATAAGCTGCTAAAGCCGGCACCACACTAGCCGCCGAGGAACAACTCCATTCAATGAGGGTTGTCACACTTAGCAACTGTTGCTGTTGATTTTGCTCATCTCAGTCAGCGACACACTTAAGACCAGAAGATAGATAGCAAGCTAAAAGACTGCCACGTGAAGCTTTGTCGAAATAAAATCAGCATGACTGCATGAACAATTTGTTGTAATGAACTGAATTGGGATGTAATTTATGGAAGAGTTAAGTGAATCATAAAAATATAAATTAAAAATTGAAACAAATAACATGACACAAATAACTGAAATAATATTAAAATCACAATATGGATTTGAAACTCACAAAAAGATGCAATTTCCAACATTTCTGAGTGGACAGAAATTTTACCAGAGTTGTAATACAAAGTGTTTATTAACTGGTGGTCAGACCTAAATGTCTCGTTTTCCGCCAAATTAAAAGCTTGAGGGTTTAATAAAAATGAATAATTAAAATAATTAATATTGTATCTGTTAGGGAATGGTTGTCTAAAGAAAGTGCACGACGAAGGAGAATGTACAGAAGCAGGCTTCAATAATAACTTCTCTAGGAAACATACAGAGACTATTTCAAATGAGGACGAACAGAGAAAAAGGGAAGACTCAGTGTTTTAATAGACAGGGCAAAGAAAGGGAACTAATAAGATAATTGAACGACAGGTGAACTGGATGACTAATTAGACAGACACAGAAACTAGGTCACAGGAAAACAAGGGCAAAAACAAGACATGCATGTTAAAGTTCCTCACACCATAAACAGTCTAAATTAGGAGGGAGGGTCAGAACAAGGCCCTAGGGTGGAGCCAAAGGTGGGAGGAGCCATGGTGCGATGACTTGATGGAAGGCACTCTGGGGACGAGCGACGAAGATGGAGCCGCTGGAGGTGGAGACCCAAGTGGAGCTGAGCAGACATGGAGCCAGGGTGACACTGCAGACCTGGAGGGACACAGTGGAGCTAGTCTCGTGTAGCCAGAGCTTCAAACTGACGGCAGAAGGTCTGGGAACCTTGGCCGCTTTGAATGGCCAAGGCTTGCCCAAGAGGCCATATGACTGACAGGTAAAGCAACCAATCACGTTTTGTTTTGTGCCACGTCATGTTTAGGGGCATGGAAATTTTGCCACAACAACAGACAGGGGTGTGTAAAACTCGTGGACATATTTTAAAGATTCTATGCCACAAACTTTACATTTTTCACATACTTTTGAAAGTCCAGCGTTTAGTTGATCCTGATAAGCGCTCATCGTCACAGCTGTAAGCTTGAAAACTTTGGAGTTTTACATTATCAACCCATACATGTTCACTGACTGCGAGCTGCATTACACACAAGGCTGAAATGTTGGCTATCATGAAAAGTATATGAATGGCAGCAATACCGGCGTATTTAAGAAGAATAGTGTAAGCAGCACTACACACCCACATGAAAACATGGGCACAGACGGATTTTATACCATATAGCAAACGCAACATATCATATGAATTCCGTGAGCGGCGGCCGGGAGAGCCGGAGTTTATGGCGGTTAGAAGAAATCTCTAGCATTACTTCTGATCATGGCTTGTCTTGAAAAACGAAGACAGTTTGACGTTCTTCGTAGGAGAAGTCACACTACAGGACTGTGCAACGCTATCTCACGGCAATTCGTACATATTTTACGAGGTGGCTAATTCATACGAATTCGTACGACCTCACTCGTACGATTTAGTACGATTTGTCTAAACCCCAGTTAGCCAAGGATTATAGGAATCTTTTAGGGTTTTCAAAATTTGTCTCAGACGACCAAACCTGGCCAAAATCACACAATGTGAGCCGGACTTGAGGGTGAGCTGGGCGACTGACAGAAACCAGCAGAGGCAGGGCTGAGGAACAGGCTGGATCTGGAAGAGTAGGGGAGAGAGGGAGGCTAGAGAACACTGGAGTGCAGAAGCTGGGTAGCACCAATGGAGATGCAAGAGATGAGATTCAGGAGACGTAGGTGACTCAGCAGATTCGGGACTGGACAGAAACAGTAGAGACGGGAGAAATAGGGGCACGCCCTCTTCAAAAACATCAAATATTTCAGAGGCCAGCTGCAGCTCACCTTCAGCAGCGGGAGTGTGGGTAGGGCTCCACTTCATATCCACTTCTTCCACTAGGACTCCCTCGGGGACGGATGGTGTCACCTGGTCAGGCTTTCCATTGGGCTCGGGCTCCGAGGTGATGATGGGCAGGCTCAGGCTCCGTGTCTGCAGTGGATCCTTGCAACATCTCTGTCGCATACGGAGAACGGTGAATCATTACACACCAGCGCCCACTCAAAGAACTCGGTGAAATGAACTGGGCAGGTGAGCCTTTGTGCGCTCGCTCAAGCTGGCCAAATAAAACCACACATCGTCTGTGAGGCTCGCCAGATAGAGGAATCAACTGGTGTGGGCCTCCAGGTTTTTCTGCTCCACACTGTTTCGGTTTTGGTCCGTCCTTCTGTTATGTTAAAAACAAAGGAGAATGTAAAGGAACAAGCTTTAGTAATAACCTCTAAAAGATACATGTAGAAACACAACCAAACAAATTATGCATATTGCAAATTATTACATATTTCAAATGAGGACAAACAGAGGAAAAGGAAGAACTCAGTGTTTTTATACACAAGGCAAACAAAGGAAACTAATAAGATAATTGAACGAGAGGTGAACTGAATGACTAGTTAGACACAGAAACTAGGTCATGGGAAAACAAAGGCAAAAACAAGACATACATGCTACAGTATCCTTAGAGTAAAATAAAATTATAATAATCAAATATTAATTTTCTCTATTTAAAAGTACAATTGTATCATTACAATAGTAACATATTTGCCTTATTGTGAAAAATAATAACATAAAACTTATTTAATTACTATTACTCAAATTCATTGGTGTCACGGTGCACACACGAGGGAGAAACAGGAACACGCAGACGAGGACGTAAACTCAGGGCAGGGCAGGGCAACACCGGGGAAGTAACGAGTAGACCAGACGAAATCAAACTCAAAAGACAGGACTAATATACACAGGGTAATTAACACATCACATACACACAGCTGGACACAAATTAACTCATAACGACATGAAACAAGGACAGGAAACAAACCAAATATGGACACAAGAGGCGGGAACACATGACACACACGACAGAGGACTGACAATTGGGTGCTAACAGTTTGAATATAATGACAACAGTGACAACAGATAAACAGTTTTTTTTTTAAAATATAAAACAGTTTACATATAATGTCAACTGAGCTACTAAAAAGAGATGTGAGTTCACTTAACACTAAAGCAGCAAAGATTATGTTTGTTTGTTTGTTTGTTTGTTTGCTTTTATTCTGTTAAGTACTTATAGATATTGAAGTGTGAATCCAAATAAACATAAACTGGAAAACAAACATAAAATGCAAATGTGTTGTTTGATGATTGAAATGTTAATTTGAAACATCAGGATACTTTAAGAAAATATTTTATGTCAAAGGGGTTGGGGTTAACAAAGAAGTTGGGGAGCATGGATTTGATACACTAAGGTCATTAGTCTGATTGACAGGGAATGCATGAAATGCAATGTAAGTCTTTTGGATAAAAGTGTATGCCAAATACATAAAAATACACTATGCAAGTGAATTCCAGAAGGCAACACTGTGGCTACTTCTGAAACTAACAGCCAGTCATGATGTTGGATTGGAAAGCATATTGCATATTGCACACTAGTAACAAAGGGTTCTTACAGCTTCTTAAACAGCACAGCCTAGTCTGCAAAAGTCCCCTGCTTCTGCAAATATTGCCTGACCCACAAGTCTCCCCATTAACACAGCCAGTCTCCAAAAGACCCTGTGATGATGACTAATCTGACCCAGCTGAACAGACTATAAACAGCATGGTGAGAACTACTGGAATGTTATTCTAAACCTTTCTCACTGCATACCAATGGAAGACATTATTAATTTTATTCGAAATCCCAGTACACACTGGTTAGGTTTAACTAACCACTAACACCGCTCTTCTGTTCCGATCAGAACATCAAACAGGTTCTCCCCACTCAGTGACACACCCACTGAGAAACCTGGTGAAAGTGCTTTAGTTATTGGCGATTCTATTGTACGGAACGTGAAAATAGAGACACCAGCCACCATAGTCCATTGTTTACCGGGAGCCAGAGCGCCTGACATCTTGGCAAATTTAAAAGTGCTGGCTAATGCTAAACGTAAATTCAGTAAGATTGTTATCCACGCCGGCGCTAATGATGTTCGACTTCGCCAGTCGGAGATCACTAAAAATAATGTTAAAGAGGTGTGTGACCTTGCAAGTACGATGTCAGACACTGTAATATGCTCTGGCCCCCTCCCTGCTTACCGGGGTGATGAGATTCATAGCAGACTGTCATCATTAAATGACTGGATGTCTAAGTGGTGCCCGCAGAATAGCATAGGTTTTATAGACAATTGGACGAGTTTTTGGGGCAGACCTGACCTGTTGAAAAGAGATGGTGTTCATCCCTCCTGGGGTGGTGCCGCTATTCTCTCTAGAAATTTGGCACATAGGCTTAGAGTTCATACTTGACTAACTGGAGCCCAGGTCAGGAAGCAGACAGACTGGCTAAACCGACCGTCTGCTAGCCGCCTCACATCACAGAAGTCAGCTAATTCTCAGCACATAGAGACTCCTTCACCTAGATATCACACTATAGAGACTGTGTCTGTTCCCCGAACTAGAAAATACAGAAAACGTCCAAACCAATTTATGAGTAACCATTTAATTGATGTTCAACAAATAAAAAATGTTTACAACACACAGAAACAATTTATAAAACTTGGCTTACTGAATATCAGGTCCCTTTCTACAAAATCACTTTTTGTAAATGATTTGATTAATGATCATTACCTAGATTTGCTCTGTTTGACAGAAACATGGCTAAAACCAGATGAATACATTACTTTAAATGAGTCCACCCCCCAAGATTACTGTTACAAAAATGAGCCGCGTCCAAAAGGCAAAGGGGGAGGTGTTGCTACAATTTATAGCAATATTCTCAGTATTTCTCAGAGGGCAGGCTTTAAGTATAACTCATTTGAAGTTATGGTGCTGCGTATAACATTATCTAGAGAAACACGTGTTCGTGATAAATCCCCTGTGATGTTTGTATTGGCTAATGTATACAGGCCACCAGGGCACCATACAGACTTTATTAAAGAATTTGCTGATTTTCTATCTGAGTTAGTACTGGCTGCAGATAAAGTCTTAATTGTTGGCGATTTTAATATCCATGTCGATAATGAAAAAGATGCATTAGGATCAGCATTCATAGACATTCTGAACTCTATTGGGGTTAGACAACACGTCTCAGGACCTACTCATTGTCGAAATCATACTCTAGATTTAATACTGTCACATGGAATTGATGTTAGTGGTGTTGAAATTCTGCAGCAAAGCGATGATATATCAGATCATTATCTAGTCTTGTGTAAACTCCATATAGCTAAAACTGTAAATTCTACTCCTTGTTACAAGTATGGTAGAACCATCACTTCTAGCACAAAAGATTGCTTTGTAAGTAATCTTAATGATTTATCTCAATTCCTTAGCATATCCAACAGCTCAGAACAGCTTGATGATGTAACAGAGACTATGGACTCTCTCTTTTCCAGCACTTTAGATACAGTTGCTCCTTTACGCTTAAGGAAGATTAAGGAAAAGAGTCCAACATCGTGGTTTAATGAGCACACTCGCACTCTAAAGAGAGCAGCCCGGAAAATGGAGCGCAGCTGGAGGAAAACAAAACTAGAGGTATTTCGTTTAGCTTGGCGGGAAAGTATCCTATCCTACAGAAAAGCATTAAAAACTGCTAGATCTGATTACTTTTCGTCTCTTCTAGAAGAAAACAAACATAACCCCCGGTATTTATTCAATACAGTCACTAAATTAACGCAAAATAACGCATCAACAGGTGTTGGCATTTCCCAAGAGCACAGCAGTAATGATTTTATAAACTACTTTACTTCCAAGATCGATACTATCAGAGATAAAATTGTAACCATGCAGCCGTCAGCTACAGTATCGCATCAAATAGTGCACCATAGATCCCCCGAGGAACAATTCCACTCATTCTCTACTATAGGAGAGGAATAATTGTATAAACTTGTTAAATCATCTAAACCAACAACATGTATGTTAGACCCTATTCCATCTAAACTAATAAAAGAGTATGGGATTAACTTTGTGCCAATTAAAATGAATGTAATTTTTCAAGAAACGTATGAAAATATAAATTGAAACGGAATAAAATGTCTTTGAAACTGAAAAAATAAATAATTGCATGCAAAATGTTTGACTTCGTTTTTAATACACTGCATGTTTTGCAATGGTTTTCTCCTCTTTCATTCGTTGATCTGTACTTACAAATACGCTTCCAGAGTTTTCATTTACGCTTCTAAAGTTTTCGTTTACGATTCTGAAATTTTCGTTCGCCCTTACATTTACATTTACATTTAATCATTTAGCAGACGCTTTTATCCAAAGCGACGTACAAATGAGGAGAACAATAGAAGCAATCAGACCATCGAGAGAGCAACAGTATACAAGTGTCATGACAAGTCTCAGTTAGTCTAGCACAGTACACGTAGCTAGGATTTTTTTTTTTTTTTTTTTTTTTTTTTTTTAAATAGAATAGGTAAGTTAGTATTAGTTAGTCAGGTGCTGGCGAAAAAGATGTGTCTTTAGATGTTTTTTGAAAATGGCTAAGGACTCAGCTGTTCGAATTGAGATCGGGAGGTCATTCCACCAGCTGGGCACAGTCCAGGAAAAGGTCCGTGAGAGTGATTTGGTACCTCTTTGGGATGGCACCACAAGACGTCGTTCACTTTCAGAACGCAAGCTTCTGGGGGGCACATAAGTTTGAACCAGCGAGTTTAGGTATATTGGTGCAGTGGCAGTTGTGGTCTTGTAGGCAAACATCAGTACCTTGAATTTGATGCGAGCGGCTATTGGTAGCCAGTGTAACCTGATGAAGAGAGGGGTAACGTGAGCTTTTTTTGGCTCATTAAAGACCACTCTGGCTGCTGCATTCTGGATCAGTTGCAGAGGCTTGATAGTACATGCGGGAAGGCCCGCCAAGAGAGCATTACAATAGTCCAGTCTGGAGAGAACAAGAGCTTGGACAAGGAGTTGTGCAGCTTGCTCTTGCAGGAAGGGCCTAATCTTCCTAATGTTGTATAAGGCAAATCTGCAGGACCGGGCCGTTGTAGCAATATGGTCTATGAAGCTTAACTGATCATCGATCACAACTCCAAGGTTCCTGGCAGTCCTGGAAGGAGTTATGGTTGATGAACCCAGCTGTATAGAGAAGTTGTGGTGAAGTGATGGGTTGGCAGAGAACACGAGCAGTTCTGTCTTAGCAAGATTGAGCTGAAGGTGATGGTCCATCATCCAGCTAGAAATGTCACTCAGACAGGCTGCAATGCGATTTGACTCCCGTGGACTCTCCTTGGCATTCGCCTCACCTGATCCTCTGCGGACTCATAGCGCTTTGCTCTGCCGCTCACTCGGATTAGCAAGCTGCCCCGCTGGCTTCATCTCCTCTGTCGCTGTCACGGCTTGTGCCAGCCGCTGCCGTCCACCCACCGGTGTGGGGGGGGATTCCTAGTCCACACGAGCTGTCCACGGAAGCGCACCTCGCCAGTGCTTATATTTTCTGTTCAATAAAGCCTCTGTTTGTACCCGCATCTGAATCCAGCCTGTTTCTCCTGACACTTTTGGCTATTATTAATTCATCATTGTCATTAGGATATGTCCCCAAAACCTTCAAATTGGCTTTTATTAAGCCTCTCATTAAAAAACCACAACTTGACCCCAAAGATCTAGTTAATTATAGACCGATCTCAAATCTTCCTTTTCTGTCAAAGATACTAGAAAAGGTAGTATCCTCACAATTATATTCCTTCTTAGAGAAAAATGATATCTGTGAGGATTTCCAGTCAGGATTTAGACTGTATCATAGTACTGAGACTGCTCTCATTAGAGTTACTAATGATCTGCTTCTATCATCTGATCGTGGTTGTATCTCTCTATTAGGGCTACTGGATCTTAGCGCTGCGTTCGACACCATCGACCACAACATTCTTTTAAATAGACTAGAAAACTTTGTTGGCATTAGTGGAAGTGCATTAGCATGGTTCAAATCGTACTTATCTGACCGCCATCAGTTCGTAGCAGTGAATGACGAGGTATCATATCGATCACAAGTGCAGTATGGAGTACCTTAAGGCTCAGTACTAGGGCCGTTACTTTTCACGCTTTACATGTTACCCTTAGGAGATATTATCAGGAGACATGGTGTTAGCTTTCACTGTTATGCTGATGATACTCAGCTCTATATTTCTTCATGGCCCGGTGAAACACACCAAATTGAGAAACTAACGGAATGCATAGTCGATATAAAAAACTGGATGACGAGTAATTTCCTACTGCTAAATTCTGAAAAAAAAACAGAGGTGTTAATTATCGGACCTAAAAACCCCACATGTAATAACTTAGAACACAATCTAACACTTGACGGCTGCTCTGTCGATTCTTCTTCTTCATCAGTCAGGAACCTAGGTGTGCTGTTTGATAGCAATCTTTCTTTTGAAAGCCATGTTTCTAGCATCTGTAAAACTGCGTTCTTCCATCTCAAAAACATATCCAAACTGCGACCTATGCTCTCAACGTCAAATGCAGAAATATTAATTCATGCGTTTATGACCTCAAGGTTAGATTATTGTAATGCTTTACTGGGTGGTTGCTCTGCACGTTTAATAAACAAACTACAGTTAGTCCAAAATGCAGCAGCTAGAGTTCTTACTAGAACCAGGAAGTATGAGCACATTAGCCCGGTTCTGTCAACACTGCACTGGCTCCCTACTAAACATCGTATAGATTTTAAAATCTTGTTAATGACTTATAAAGCCCTGAATGGTTTAGCTCCTCAGTACTTGAGTGAGCTCTTATTGCATTATAGTCCTCCACGGCCGCTGCGTTCTCAAAACTCTGGCCATTTGATAATACCTAGAATATCAAAATCAACTGCGGGCGGCAGATCGTTTTCCTTTTTAGCACCAAAACTCACAATCTACCAAACACTGTTCGGGAGGCAGACACACTCTGTCAGTTTAAATCTAGATTAAAGACCCACCTCTTTAACCTGACATACACCTAACACACTACTACACTTCTATTATTCAAATCCGTTAAAGGATTGTTAGGCTGCATTAATTAGATCAACCGGAACCGGGAACACTTCCCATAACACACGATGTACTCGTTACATCGTTAGAAGATTGGCATCTACGCTAATAGTTGTTTCTTTCTTATTCTGTTTCTCAGTCCGTGTCTGGATCAGATGGTGGATCGGCGCCGGGAGATGATGTCTGCGGCCCTGATCGTCAGCGATGAGCCCCAGAGACATATCCCCAGTGAAGACCTCGACTAAAATACAATAAAACTAAAAATAAAACAAATAATTAAAAATATAATAATAAAATACCTAACTACATAATACTATTATTGTTAGAAATTGCAACAATATAAAAATAGAAATATAATACATTTATACATTTAAAAATGTAATTAAAACAATAAGTAAACAATGAATAAACAATAATATCCTGGCCAGAGGAGAACTGGCCCCCCGACTGAGCCTGGTTTCTCCCAAGGTTTGTTTTTCTCCACTCTGTCACAGAGGGAGTTTTGGTTCCTTGCCGCTGTCACCTCTGGCTGATGGGTTGGCAGAGAACACGAGCAGTTCTGTCTTAGCAAGATTGAGCTGAAGGTGATGGTCCATCATCCAGCTAGAAATGTCACTCAGACAGGCTGCAATGCGATCCGTTACCGTCGGATCATCTGGTTGGAATGAGAAGTAGAGTTGAGTGTCATCAGCCCTTCTGGCACAAATCTCTCGTGGGGGCGGGGCTAGCAGCGGTGTGTTCTCATTGGCTACTGAGTTTTTGATTGACAGCATCTTGACCTGGAAGTGAAGACGTCAGTGTTGTTGTGTCAGTGTGGATCTGAGCTTCTCTTAGCGGCTTCCTATTTCATTTTAATGATATAAAGTTAGGAGTTTTGTTTTTGAATTCAATCTGTATTTATCTGTTGCTACTACTCTGTCAACATAAGCTTTTAGGAGCGCGAGAGAAAAAGAAGATCATATTGAGGGTTAATTATTAAAGTACTGTATATAATACTGGAAATATTGTATAATGTCCAATGTTCTCGTAGGATATTTGTTTATTGCTCATGATTCTTTTGCATTGTAGGGTCTAATTAGGTTGAGCTGTTACATTTGAAAGATAATATTATCATATATATGTGTGATATATTCAGACGTCAAGAAAGTCTCACTCCAACCTGACAATCAAGCTCATTTTATTACATATTCCACACAAAACAATGTTCTTGCTGCCAATTGTTTTTATCATGCTGATAATGTTGTTTAGTTATTTTATTTAGTTAACATTATCATCTAACATTTAAAATTGGAAATACATTTTTAACAATCATCAACTCTTTCAAGCGTGACTTTTATAAACCTGTTGAATGAATGTAAATGAAATATGAAATAATTCAAATACATTTACATTCTTTATTGTCACTATAGCATATACACAAGTATCAAAGTGAAAGACTTGGATGCAATTATGTTGTAATTATGTTGCAATTATGACAGGAAAGACCAGAATCCACGAAACACTAACTGTATAGTATACATGTAATGCACTGTATTCTCATAATTTACATTACTACACAAAATGCACAAGAACATAGTATACAGAATATGTTTAAAATTCATTATATGTTTTAAACACTGCAATGATCCTTTCAACAGTTCCTGTTACAGTATAAGTTACAAAACTTAAGTAATAGAGTGCAATATCAGTCTTTATGGGGATAGTCCATCCAAAAAAATGAAAATTCTCAAATTATTTACTCACCTTTATGCCATTCCAGATGTTTATGACGTTCTTTCTTGACATAAACACAAAGATTTTTAAGAAAATAATCCATCTCTGAGAATCCAAATGACACAAGTGGATTGTAACCCATGCATGTATGATAGCTGAACGGAAGCGATTGTTAATAGTCAAAAGTTTAAATTATTAGTGTTTTTCTTATCTGTTGTTTTACTTTTTAACCACTAAGGTCAGATGGATTACTGTCACGGTCACTGTGTGTGGTTTTTAAAGCATCTTTAGGACTCACAAAGATGGACTATTTGCCTAAAAATCTTAATTTGTTTACCTGTCCAGTAGAAAGAAAGTAATATGCATTTGGGACAGCATGAGGGTGAGTAAAAGATGAGAGGAGTTTTATTTTTGGGTGAACTATCCCCTTAACAATCATATGCTGTTGGTATGCTAATTCAAGATCAGCATAGACTAATAAGAATAAAGTGCAACCTCTTGTGTACGTGTGAACTGTGTTTGTTTTAATCTAGAGCTCCAAAGAAATTAAAATATTTGCATAATATCAGGTGTCTGAAGATCAAGATCCCAGTCGTTCAAAGGTGATGTGTCTGAACAAAATAAGATTCTTGTCTGATGAGGGCAATGGATCTGTGGTACTATCACTGCATCCTCTGGGTCAGCATCAGAAGTTTGTTTATGGAAAAGTTGCTCCACTCCCTGGAAATTGAGAAAGATGCATTATAGTCTAACAATACCAGCTGCTTTGAACTCCCATGACACATTTCAAACTTAAAATATTTCAAACAAATAAATACACAATATAATTATTTAATTTGATATATATTAGTAATTTTAACTTAGTAATACATCACAATTATGCACCATTTATCATCTGTAATACCGTTGTGTAACCATTAGATGGCTGTATAACCCTATATATCCATGACTGTGTATAGTGGCTGGAAACTGATTTCAGTCATAATTATTTGTATGTATAAGGTTTTGCATTTGGATATATATTTAGGCAATATTAAAGACTATAATTTTTGTCAAAGTTTGTTTTGAGTAAGAGTGAAGTGACCATTTTTGCATTGTTATTAGTCAAATCTGGACACAGA
Source organism: Aspiorhynchus laticeps (assembly GCA_023376895.1). NCBI lineage: Eukaryota > Metazoa > Chordata > Actinopteri > Cypriniformes > Cyprinidae > Aspiorhynchus > Aspiorhynchus laticeps. The sequence continues at coordinate 33,375,425 of CM041814.1, read as the reverse complement.
AAACGCATGGTTAAAAAGGCTTTACATTGCCAAAGTTGACAGCGCAGTGACTGACAGTGCACTTGTAAAATAGCATCGGTCATTGTCAGATACAGTACATTTAGTACTGTACATTATGCTATGTGCTAGGGGGAAATATGAACTAATCGAAGCAAATATTATCTAATTGAAGGCTATAACTGTATGTAGATAACCAGGTCCAGTAATGATTGGGCTAAATCAAGACAACTTACCGTGAGTATCCTGATAATGACAATGATTATTGATGATGATGATGGTATCATTCGCTGTGCTATTCCTAAGAAATCATCTCAACAATGTAGTGTAGCAGCAGAACAATACTGATAAAATAATAATAATAAAAGTATTTATATATTATTTTATATCATTAAAATGAAATAGGAAGCCGCTAAGAGAAGCTCAGATCCACACTGACACAACAACACTGACGTCTTCACTTCCAGGTCAAGATGCTGTCAATCAAAAACTCAGTAGCCAATGAGAACACACCGCTGCTAGCCCCGCCCCCACGAGAGATTTGTGCCAGAAGGGCGAACGAAAACTTCAGAATCGTAAACGAAAACTTTAGAATCGTAAAATGAAAACTCTGGAAGCGTATTTGTAAGTACAGATCAACGAATGAAAGAGGAGAAAACCATTGCAAAACATGCAGTGTATTAAAAACGAAGTCAAACATTTTGCATGCAATTATTTATTTTTTCAGTTTCAAAGACATTTTATTCCGTTTCAATTTATATTTTCATACGTTTCTTGAAAAATTACATTCATTTTAATTGGCACAAAGTTAATCCCATAAAAGAGCTGCTTCCAGAAGTCATAGATCCTCTTTTGTCTATTATTAATTCATCATTGTCATTAGGATATGTCCCCAAAACCTTCAAATTGGCTTTTATTAAGCCTCTCATTAAAAAACCACAACTTGACCCCAAAGATCTAGTTAATTACAGACCGATCTCAAATCTTCCTTTTCTGTCAAAGATACTAGAAAAGGTAGTATCCTCACAATTATATTCCTTCTTAGAGAAAAATGATATCTGTGAGGATTTCCAGTCAGGATTTAGACCGTATCATAGTACTGAGACTGCTCTCATTAGAGTTACTAATGATCTGCTTCTATCATCTGATCGTGGTTGTATCTCTCTATTAGGTCTACTGGATCTTAGCGCTGCGTTCGACACCATCGACCACAACATTCTTTTGAATAGACTAGAAAACTTTGTTGGCATTAGTGGAAGTGCCTTAGCATGGTTCAAATCGTACTTATCTGACCGCGATCAGTTCGTAGCAGTGAATGACGAGGTATCATATCGATCACAAGTGCAGTATGGAGTACCTTAAGGCTCAGTACTAGGGCCGTTACTTTTCACGCTTTACATGTTACCCTTGGGAGATATTATCAGGAGACATGGTGTTAGCTTTCACTGTTATGCTGATGATACTCAGCTCTATATTTCTTCACGGCCCGGTGAAACACACCAAATTGAGAAACTAACGGAATGCATAGTCGATATAAAAAACTGGATGACGAGTAATTTCCTACTGCTAAATTCTGAAAAAACAGAGGTGTTAATTATCGGACCTAAAAACCCCACATGTAATAACTTAGAACACAATCTAACACTTGACGGCTGCTCTGTCAATTCTTCTTCTTCATCAGTCAGGAACCTAGGTGTGCTGTTTGATAGCAATCTTTCTTTTGAAAGCCATGTTTCTAGCATCTGTAAAACTGCGTTCTTCCATCTCAAAAACATATCCAAACTGCGACCTATGCTCTCAACGTCAAATGCAGAAATATTAATTCATGCGTTTATGACCTCAAGGTTAGATTATTGTAATGCTTTACTGGGTGGTTGCTCTGCACGTTTAATAAACAAACTACAGTTAGTCCAAAATGCAGCAGCTAGAGTTCTTACTAGAACCAGGAAGTATGAGCACATTAGCCCGGTTCTGTCAACACTGCACTGGCTCCCTACTAAACATCGTATAGATTTTAAAATCTTGTTAATGACTTATAAAGCCCTGAATGGTTTAGCTCCTCAGTACTTGAGTGAGCTCTTATCGCATTATAGTCCTCCACGGCCGCTGCGTTCTCAAAACTCTGGCCATTTGATAATACCTAGAATATCAAAATCAACTGCGGGCGGCAGATCGTTTTCCTTTTTAGCACCAAAACTCACAATCTACCAAACACTGTTCGGGAGGCAGACACACTCTGTCAGTTTAAATCTAGATTAAAGACCCACCTCTTTAACCTGACATACACCTAACACACTACTACACTTCTATTATTCAAATCCGTTAAAGGATTGTTAGGCTGCATTAATTAGATCAACCGGAACCGGGAACACTTCCCATAACACACGATGTACTCGTTACATCGTTAGAAGATTGGCATCTACGCTAATAGTTGTTTCTTTCTTATTCTGTTTCTCAGTCCGTGTCTGGATCAGATGGTGGATCGGCGCCGGGAGATGATGTCTGCGGCCCTGATCGTCAGCGATGAGCCCCAGAGACATATCCCCAGTGAAGACCTCGACTAAAATACAATAAAACTAAAAATAAAACAAATAATTAAAAATATAATAATAAAATACCTAACTACATAATACTATTATTGTTAGAAATTGCAACAATATAAAAATAGAAATATAATACATTTATACATTTAAAAATGTAATTAAAACAATAAGTAAACAATGAATAAACAATAATATCCTGGCCAGAGGAGAACTGGCCCCCCGACTGAGCCTGGTTTCTCCCAAGGTTTGTTTTTCTCCACTCTGTCACAGAGGGAGTTTTGGTTCCTTGCCGCTGTCACCTCTGGCTTGCTCAGTTGGGGACACTTAATTTCTAGCGATTAGCGTCAATTTGATTTCACAGATACTATTTAAACTAAACTTAGCTAGACAATGACATCTCCGAATTCAATAATGAAATGCCCTTAACTGAAAATTGAGTGTTTAATCTTATTATTATACATTACTGACACTCTAGCCTCCAACTTGATACTGTTAAGTGCTTTGACACAATCTGTATTGTTAAAAGCGCTATATAAATAAAGGTGACTTGACTTGACTTGACATTGGATTCAAGTTACAGTTTTTAATTTATTTTTTTTTTATCAGCTCTTGCTTTCCCTGGGAATCGAACCCATGATCTTGGCGTTGCTAGTGCCATGCTCTACCATTTGAGCTACAGGAAAGCCTTTTAGAGCAATGGAAGGGTGATGAAAAGAGTTTTGTGCATCCTCAGATAAGAGGCTTACAGACACACATAGGAGGTTGAAGAAGATTTTGCAAAATAAATAAATTGGGTACAATAGCACACTGCGGGCATGCTTGCACAAAGAGGTAAATGTTTCAGGACATCAGTACTGCTTGCAGGCTATAGCGAAAGGGTCTGAGAAATCCCTGGATGCCTAAACTTATGGAGAAATGAAGAGAGATGTAGTGTTGTGTCTGGAGAGTTGTCAGCACATAGGTGTGTTCTGGACAGTGACTGCGTGCCAGATCAGTTCAATTAGGTTGACCAGGGTCCACTGGATGGGACAACTGATGATACATGGTGGCAGTCAAAACAGCCTCGATGCTGGCAGTGGAGGCATTCACTTTCTCAATCAAAGGGAGCTGGGATTCTGGAGGATGAGAACAGTAATAAAGACCTCTTTGAGGAGTTGGAAGGCTTTTTAGGCGGCAGACGACCAGGGGAATGTTTTTGGGTTGAGGCAACAACGGAAATTAATTTTATAATAAACAAACAATAAAAGTTGGAGAATCCCAGGAAATGATGAAGCCCCTTTATTGTGGACGGTTGTGACCGGAAATGGACTGCCTCATTCTTCACTAAGTCCACTTGCATGCCACTGGATCAGATGATATAGCCCAGGACTAGTACAGCAGGTTAATAGAGCAAGCATTGCTCTATAATGCATTTTATGATGAGTGATAGGCTGTCATGGACTTTTCAGTCTGAATCCAGACAGTGATTGGGTATAGTTTTATGAATGAATGATGAACAGAATATGAGTCTTTTTCCCAGAACTACTGCTTACATGCTATTTCTCGGGTTTGAGTTGCTGGAGGATGTTTTTGGCATGCTGGGTGTGTTTGACTAGTGATGAGAAGTAGATCAAGATGTCTTCTGTAAATTATGACAAAGTGGCAAAGCTAATCATGGAAGACCTCATTCATGAAGTTTTGGAAGACATAAGAAGCATTGGCTTGCCCATATAATATCACCCAGTGGCCAGTAGTTGTAATGAATGCAGTCTTACACTCGTCCTTCCTGTATGAGATTCTACTCACTCTTCAACTTGAGCCTGTTGAAGATGGAGGCACCTTACAGAATCTCAAAAGGACATCTTACAGTCATTAAGAATATATATGTCACAATTAGCGCATTAACGCATGCAATTACTTTTTCCAGTTTACAGCGTAAAAAAAACATTTAATGCAGTTAACGCAGAGGTGGGGCTGGGGCTAGTTAGTTAGTTAGTTATAAAGCACATTTAAAAACAACCTAAAGATTGACCAAAGTGCTGTACAGAACATTAGAAACAATCCATAAAATAAAGAATTACAATCAACTAAGTAAAATACATACCGTAAAAATTCATATGTTGTTAAATGCCATAGATAGAAAATAAGATTTAAGCTTAGATTTAAACATAGAAAGAGAAGGTACTGTTCGAATTGACAGTGGTAAGCTGTTCCAGAGTTTAGGGCCAACCCTTGCAAAGGCTCTGTCCCCTCTATGTTTTAACTTAGTCCTGCACACAGAGAGTAGTCCAAGATCCCCAGACCTAAGTGACTGAGTTGGGTTATGAGGGAGTACCAAGACAGAAAGGTCGCCTGGAGCTAAGCCATGTAAAGATTTATAAACAAGGACTAAGATTTTAAACTCTATTCTAAATTTAACTGGTAGCCAGTGCAGAGATATCAAGATGGGTGTGATGCGATAACAATTTTTTTACTACCGGTCAATAGCCTCGCAGCAGCATTCTGAACAAGTTGTAAATGCCCAATAGATGAACTATTAACTCCGTAATAAAGTGAATTACAGTCGTCAAGATGTGTGGTGATAAATGCATGAATCACTATTTCAAATTTCCTAAGGGAAAGAAAAGTTAACAACATGATTTGACAACAGAATTAATCTGATTATTGAACCGCAGTCCTGAGTCAAGTAACACACCAAGGTTTTTCGCACACGGAGTAACATGAGAACTTAATAAGCCTAGATCCAGATTACTACCATCAGAAAAATCACTTGGTCCAAACAATACAACATCATTGTTTTTCCTCATTTAAGGCCAAAAAGTTTTGTGACAGCCATGATTTCAGATCCCGCAGGCATGCTAGCAAAACCTCACTAGAACATGAATCTTTACTTTTAAGTGGGAGGTACAACTGGGTGTCGTCAGCATAAAATTGAAACGATACTCCATGTTTAGAAAACAAGGATCCCATTGGCAGCATGTAAAAAGAGAAAAGTGTAGGAGCAAGGATTGATCCCTGTGGAACACCACAGGAGAGGTGTGCTACTGAAGAAGTATGTTTTCCAATACAAACAGAAAACTTCCTATTGGTTAAGTATGACCTAAACCATTTTAAAACTGTACCCTGAATGCCTACATGACTTTCTCCCACCCAACTTTTTGGCCACCCCACTCACAACTGCTGCTTCTGTCTCTTTTTTCTTGACAAAAATTGTGTTTATTTAGATGCGTAGAACGTCTTTACGAGCACATCAAACAGGAGACTTTTCAGACGCACACTTCACCTCACCTCAGCACCGGGCACAAGTCAAACTAGATGTTGTCAGGCCATATGTCAGTAAAAACTATTCTTCCTCTCCTGTCTGCCATTATACTATATATATAGTCAACTGATTACATTTTTCGTATCGTGATTAATCTCACCTAAAATTAAAGTTTTTAAATATACTTTTATATTGCAATAATTTCACATGCAATCTTCAAATGAATGTACAAACAATATAAAGACAGTATATTTTTTATATATTTGTTCAGTGGCATATTTGTTATGACTGAAGGTGAGTATCACTTACACCTATAGGCCTTACTGATGTCTCTATGAAATTGACCATTGCTTATAGCCATTCAATATCATTTTTAACATTTATTAGAAAAAAATATTATAATTTAGCTTAAAAAAGAATTCACATAAACCCATAATAATAAATGTCATATTTAGCTACCTGCGCCCTTTAGCAAGTAGGAAATATACAGAAATTTAATAAAGTTATCAAACACTAAATTCTAAATTAAATATAGATGAATCCTTAAAGCTACAAAAGTTATTGACTTGCTCTTTTTTTCTTTTGTGCTTTGATTAACAGACATCACAGTAGCTGGGTTATTAGGTTATTTGGCTACTGTTACTTTAAGAGCTGCCGCTGCTAAACGTGACACGGATCTGACACGCATTGTATTTTCTCACAACCTTTGATTTATAATTGTGATTTAATATGAAATGATACAGAGCGCCGCCGTATTTGTGCGTCCAATTGAAGAGCATGCACTACGTCTGCCGTTATACAATATATATAGTTACTATATACTATACAGTTTATAGTATATGGTAACTCTTCTGAAGGATCCTTTAGGAGGTCTTCTAGAAAAGCTACAATTACTAAAATACATTTCTAGCTACATTAGGACACGGGGCCTTGAGTGCAGAGTCTCGGCCTGTGGCAAATCAACACTTTGGCCAATATATCTTAATTACATAATGTATTCATAATGAAGCAACATCATGACAGCCATGATTAATGTCATCTTGTAGAAATAGATAACACTGAAGTGCACTGAAATGCAGATGTTTTTCATTTAAAGTTTGTGAATTTAAAGGAAATGCTGCATTGATTTGGAAACATATTTTTTTCCATGCTTCCTATTTTTTTTAAACCATATTTCCCTTTAGTTATGTGCTGTCTTTCTAATATAATTTGAGTAAGTAGCAACAGCTTCTTTTGCGTCCAGTTTGCCTTTGTTTGGTAGTTATGTATTATCTGGTGTTTGTATTTCATATAGTCTTAGCTATATTTCTCCTCGCTGTCTGCCTGCTGTGCTTCTCTACCAACCACTGAAGTGATCATCGTCAACCCCACCTTACCCTTATATTAGAAATTAAGTAGTAAAACTTGCTTTTAAGAGTTTTGTGAATAGGTTTTAAAATAAAACTCTCAGCTAGGAAGTCATAGAAAAATGCTAAAATAATAAGCAAATTAATATGAGATCTTGTAAATCTACACTCAGACTAAGATGTGAAAGCTTGACAATTTGTAATGTCTGATCATCAAAATATCATTCTGCTGCTGTTGTAGAAATGTGAAAAGATTAAATATCATCCCTGCATGCCAGTAGTTGATATTTTCTAACTAAAGCTTTTGTTCTGCCTTCCACAATCTTCCAGTTTATATCTGTGCATACTGCCCCAGAGAGTCATGCGAGCTGATAATATCTTCTCTCCCAATAACTCGGCCGGGGAGGGAGGGCGACCGAATCATGAGATGACCCGTGAGGTTATCTGAGGAATTTGAGAGGTGCTATGAAGCCCTGCAGATTCAGTCACATTTTATTTGAAATAGAAAGCAAGCTGAAAGAAAAAAAGTCGAAGAAGAAAATGCATGCATAAAATACTACCTAATAATAACTAGGCTAAATTTACATTTTTCATGCATTTAGCAGACGCTTTTATCCAAAGCGACTTACAGTGCATTCAGGCTATACAATATTTTAGCAGTATGTATGATACAGTATGATCAATATCAGTATCAGGTTAAATAACTTAACCAGCTGTGCAAGTCACACTCTCAAATGTGGTAACAAAGTTAAATCAGTTCCCGATCTCAACACATCTGTGAAGGCTAATCATTAGTACTTAAATCAAAAACATTAAATTAAAAAGCAAAGAAAGCAGCACAAAAAACTTATCACTGCAGGTTGTCTAGCACTTGCCACTTTATCACTTTGGCATGCACAGTGCTTTTCAACTAGTTTTATATACAGCTGGTTTAACACAACACACACAAAAGCGTGTCGAAATATCAACACATGAAGCATGCAATGACACAGTTTCAACACTTTCAGAGTATGTATTAGATAAGGACGCACGCGCATGATGACCCACAAGAGAGGAGCTCTGCGTAATGCGCTGAAGCGTTTCATTATCATTACGACTCGATATATTCTTGCACAAGACACAGAACGGAGAAGAAGAGCAGCTCAAAGCTTTCCACATGCACGCGTACAGTATCACGATCAGATGACACTAACACGTGCTGTCATATCTCGCTGGCTCCAGTCCAAAATTAATCCAGGATTACACTTTAACACAGAGAGAACTCAATGACTAATAAACGCGGCTGACGGAGGCTTCAATTGCCGAAGACTTTTGAGAAGAGACAATCACCAGAAGACACAGACGAGATCCAAAACAAAATCAAAATAATGATGTCTAAAGGAGCGTTTGTGTTTGTGTTACTGGGCGCGTTAACAGCGTATTACGTTTATTCACCAATCCCGAATAACATAGAGGAGAGATGGAAACTAATGCTTACTGACTCTTTCTTCAGGAGTTTAATTCAGTTGGTAAGTTTGCATGCATTTGTATTTTAACACGTATTGAGTTGCTTGTAAGATTGACAGCCATCAGTAAAACGCACATATTGCCATGCATTTGTATTTTAACACGTAGGTATTGAGTTGCTTGTAAGATTGACAGTCATCAGTTTAACGCACATATTGTCATGCATTTGCAATGTGACGGCCGTATGGTATCGGGTTATTATTTTGGACAGGTTTGATCTAAAAGTGTGATTACGCAATATCGCAGGAGTAGCCCATTTGTCGGGTCAGTAAAGCGTTTGATTATTTGTTAGGATTGTTTGGTATGACACCACACCAGCAGATTTAGTTTACAGATTATGTCAATTCTTAATCCGAGCATTGTAGTTTATACAGTGAGCTTTGTGGCTAATAATATCTGGCAATTATAGCAGGGAATAGAAATGAAATACATGCATGTGTAAAATGCACCTCAAATAGGGGAGTGTTGGAATATTACGTCTAAACGTATCTCTCTCTCTCTCTCTCTCTCTCTCTCTCTCTCTCTCTCCAAATTACAGTTGTTTTGAATCTATATATTGTCCATCTTAATAACTGTGTAGTGTCACTGTTGTTACAAATACTGGACATCAGCTTACAGTTTGAAGTGACATTTAAAATGTATGAAATTCATGATTTTTAAACCATTGCTCAGCATCCTGACTCCACCTTTCATTTTAAACATTATAAAAAGTAAGCAATGTGAAACATTTGATTTGAATTTCAAAATAATTGGGAAAGAGAATAAATAATACTGAACAAATGAACAACGTAACTCAAAGTGTGGCTATGGGTTTTATGCTGCATCCCAAGTCACCCATGTAGACTATACCCCAAGACTACTCTTTTCTGAAGAAAAATACTGTTGAGTGTGTAGCAAAGGATTTGGTGAGTTTTGGTACATACTACATCATGTATGCATTTTTAACGGACCACGCTTTTGCATAGTTACATGCATCCTATATTGTAAACTGGCCTGTCAATCATCTTGTCACAGTTAACATCATTTAGGGGGCTCTGCAGCCAAGAGAGTCCCTACATGGTTTAGAAAATTAACCTATTACCAAAGGAGATTGAAGACTAAACTAGAACTGGCGACAAGTGACTTAAGACTTAACACTGTGAACATCACTGGAGTAACATCGTTTAACATCAAGTGGCTACACAATGGGCTGTTGTCCACCGAAGCAAAATATTAGGGGAGTCTGGCTATTAGTGACATGACCTCAGCTGATCAACCATGTGTCTGCCCTGTTCATAACCTTTTTGAGAAAACACAGCCAGGCACCTTGTGACTTTCACTGAGATCCCTTGCACAAAATAAGCCAAAAACATCCCTTTAAATGTTTTTTTCCCCCTCTTCACAGGCAGAACTGAGCGAGTGGATGGGACTGTTGCACTACATGAAAGTTATGATGCTCGTCACCATTGCAGAGCGAGTAGTGCCTGTGTCAGATGAGAGGGTGCAAGTGTCAGATGAGAATTTTGATGGGGTAGAGGTGATTGTGTACCAGCCAAGCCAGCAAGAAGAATCAGGAGAGCTAAGAAGGGCCATCATTTACCTGCATGGAGGAGGATGGTGCCTGGGCAGCTCCCGTGAGTACCATTAATAACACAATGCTGTTTAATGGAGTGTTCTAGCTTTTTATATCTTTATGGTAATGTAAATGTATTTATATGAATGCTTGACACTGGAACTTCAAAGATTACAATTCTCCATCATGACAGATTTCCGTTCAGACTGCAGAGAAGCCATGCATGAAGTCAGTGCAGATCAGAGTTAAAAATTAACAGCAGCTTGAGGCAAAAATGGCACCAAAATGAACAAAAATGCACCCCATATTCAAGATACATGTGCAAAAAAAGTCCCTGCACCATTAAACAAAATCGATTACGACTGTCGAGATGAAGTGAAATATGAAAATAAATGAAAAGTGTTGAATGCAGCATTACATTTAGATCTGCTCATGCTGTATCAAAGAGTTATTTTTATGTGTTGGTTTTTGCGGCATTGAGCATCTGCTGAAAACCCTGGTTTATTTCAGTTTGCACTCACTGATTGAATTCTGCACTCTTTCAAATTCTTTCAAATGATGTATGTAATACATATTGCAGTGTAGACAGCTTCAGAAATTATAGTGAGAGTTTTTGTGCTCGTGCAGAACTCGCTGAACATAACCAATGTGAAGGTGACTTTCTAATGCATGAGACTTCATAAACAGTAGATGGCTGATTATTTTTCGAATGACTTAAAAATGTGTCAAGTATTGCAAAAAATATCAGTTTTATTTAATATATTGAAAACTGCTTTGAATGTACATAAACTGTCGAAAATGTCTGTTCTAAAATGTACTGTTATTACGATAGTAAGAGCATATGTTATGCTTTAATCCATGAGAACTGTTTTCATCACCAGAGGCTTAATCAAATAAAAGTCAAAAGCACATATTTTTTTCCCTTCTCACCTTAGGTATGGGCCCATATGATCTACTGGCCAGACACATGGTTACAGAGCTCAACGCAGTTGTTGTATCTGTAGAGTAAGTATCAAATGTTGTTCATTTAATAAAAATTCTTGCTTGCTTCAACAAGGTCATGGTGACTGATTAACGGATTGATTGATGTAATTTTATGTGTTTATAATTTCTATTACAGCCATTAAATTGTTAATTATCAGCTAATTAATAAGTGAAGTTATTAACATAATTTCGGGAGGAGTACGCCCATCTAATCTTCCAATTAACATCCAAGTATAAAAGGCAGCCTCTTACCACTTCCGTTGTTAGTTCTTTCGGCATCCCTCCTCCTCCCCATCTCCTCCTTTATGTATATTTATGTATTAATGCATTTATCTATCCATCTATCTATCTATCTTTCTGTCTATGGGGGCTATCGGAGCTCGCGTAGAATGGTCTCTCTGAGCCCTCCATTGCAGACATCAAGCCAAATCTGTTTACCATTAATGCTAAGATTATATGGGCACACGAACTTGTGAAATATCATATATAACCCAATTTGTAATAAAATAGTTTTTTCACTCAGTTCCCTGTTGAAGTGGAACACAAGACTGTTTCATGATGTTGACACTATGGGAATATTACTTGTGAGCCGGTGTCTGAAGCATGTTTGCTAAATGCCCATCTTGATTGGTTACTGCATCAGGCGAGGTGGCCAGTGCCTAGATAACACGTCATCGGCTTCATTGTCTTCAGAAAGCTGTTTGTCTGTGTATGCATGTACTATAGTCTGTGTGAGAAAGCTCAAAAAAGAAAGTTAAAGAAATAAGGGAACACCGATTTAGAAAGTGTGGTGGTGTTGCAGACATACCAAGCTGATTTATTGAAGGATGTTGACTGACAATCTGACAGATAGCCGCTCTGTGACAACCATGGCAGCCAGAGAGCAGCATCACTGGCTTAATCTGTAGCTGAAAGAGAAGGAAATATCTTTTCTCCTAGATGCCCCGGTTTTGTCTTCAGAATTTTTCTGCATCGCTTTTGAGGTGGTGGTCGTGGACATCATCCTTTAGCCCAACATCTGTTCCTGCAGCTGGGCCTAGCTGGCAGCAGCACGATTCTGGATAAATTGAGAATCACGATTTTTTTCTCTCAAATAGAGATCACGATTCTCCCACGATTTTGAACTAAACAAAATAATGTGTGACAAAATATTAATTGCTGCAGTCTATTTAAAAGTGTTTCATTTGAATGAATTATTAAACATTTTAATATATGTATTTAAAATATAATATATTTAATACATACATTTTTAATATTACAATTATGAAAAAGTGGTTTAAAGAATGATTCAATGACTCATTCATAAATACTTCACTTGAATCAACATGAATCAATGTTTTTGAACGAATCTCTTGAATGAATGACTCAATGACAAATACATTTTTAACAGTCACTTGTTGCCACCTACAAATTATTTGAAGTGCTAAAAGATGCCTTGCTCTATTTTGATCACTACCATAGACATCAATGTTTATATCCGAACTATAAACTTTCATCCCAGTATTTCTGTGATAACATGAATGACTGTAAGACAGAAATAATACTGGGTAGTTGAAAAGACTGTTTGTGAAGCTGTTTCAGCATGTCTGCTCTCTGTGTCAGCTGCTGCAAACACAGATTTGAATGTTCCTGTATCATGACTTTTTCAAAGGTTTAATAGACACAGGCGAATTGTTGTCATTTAAAAATGGGATCGCGTGGGTGTCTGAATCAACATGGCGATCTTTTAACGATTAATCGGGTGTTCTCCTCAGAAGACCTCTGAGGAGTCAGGGCTCCAGGCAGCGACCTCGCTTGATGCCAAAAAAGGATCTCAGAAGTCATCATGACTAAATGTGCAATAAACATTTGATTGATGAGGCTGTACACGTCTCCTGCAAGTACACTTTCCCACAAAGCCTCCTCGATCTGAGGGTTTGACGAGTGTAGGTGCTTTGTTGTATGATGGTCATGTGCTGTGTAGTGCTGAAGTGAGAGGTCTGGACTATTTTCTTTCATGCGCTTACACAAAGTCTCGAAAGGAGGCAAAGTTTTAACCTACACCTACTCCCAAGGGAAGTGTTACATTCTATTAGAGAAGGGATACTCAAATCTGGCTCGCGAGATCCACTTTCCTGCAGAGTTTAGCTCTAACCCTAATCAAACACACCTGAGTATGCTAATCAATGTCTTCAGGATCATTAGAAAATCACAGATAGGTGAGTTTGATCAGGGTTGCAGCTAAACTCTGCAGGAAAGTGGATCTTGCGAGCCAGATTTAAGGATCACTGTATTAGAGGAATGGAACAGCAGACGAAGAAGATGGGCAATACTGCTTCTCGCATCCCACTTTTTCATCTATTGCTTCCAGTAGTGTGAATATGGGGATGAAAATGATATGCTCCTTCTGTATTTGTATATGTAGGGTTGTCAAACATAGTTGAAAAAGATGGGCAATACCACTGTCTGCATCCCACTTTAGAGGTCTGCGCGGGACTGTTTTTTTAAGTCCCGCTCCCGCGAGGTTATATCCCGCACCCACCCGCTCCCGCGATATATTCAGTCTTTGTTCACCCGCTGTCCGCTTTGAATAATTTTCTTCCCGACCCGACCGTTCCCGCTAAATTTAGATCTCGTTTACAGAATCACATATTTAAATTTCCTCTACTGAAAGAAAGTGAGATAGGCTAACAAATAAAAGTGTAGTCTGCACAAAATTGTATGTTATTTTATTCATCTTGTCAAGAGTCTTTTATTGACATTTGCTGCCAACACAGTAGGGAAAAAAAGAAAATAAATATGTAAAAAAAAAATGTATTCCTTATTTTTATTCATCTTGTCAGGATACAATTTGTTTAACCTTTACAACACAATACAAACATGGCCTATTATAAAAATGGTTGTACAAAAATGGCCTATTATAATTTTATTCGTCTTGTCAAAATACTAAATTCGTTTAACATCTTGCTGTAAACACAGTAGCCTAGGAAAAGTGTTGCAGAAGAAAAATAAATAAATTCGACATCTGTCATTTAATATTATTTATGTTATTTATAGTGCTAAGAAATATATAAACAAAACCAAGTTGAACTTTCTCGCGCATCCACACTTTGCTCCATCTTTATTCTGCTCTGTCACCACCACCACCACTACCGCTACAGCCTGCTCTGAGCATCGTTATGCACATGCTGCGCACAGATCTCGCAAATAAAACGAAGCACTGGTTAATGCGTGCAGCGCATGCATAACAGTCGAGTGCTTGAATAAAGCGCAGATATGCAGTTCTGAAAGGACGTTGGGAACGGGATATTGTTAGACCGCCCGCTCCCGTTCAAATTGCACCAGAATTACCGACCGCTGCCGCGTTTTATTTCGGGAATTTAATCCCGCGTCGCAAGAAATCTGGTCAGCCGCGGGAATGCAGACCTCCATCCCACTTCACCATCTGTCGTCTCCCCAGTATTGTGTATACAGAGGTAGAAGCAATATGCAATATTTCTGTATTTGCATGTGTACAATGATCATAGATCAGGCAATACCACTTCACACCGACGGCCATTGGGACAAGACCACAGGAACCAGATGAGTCCTCTGCACAATCTGACTTTGTTGCAGCCTAGAATTAAACTGCTGGTTTCGTCTGACCAGAGGAGAACGGCACACTATTTCAGCACACTATTTCCCTGTTTGATACTGTAAAGCTGCTTTGACATCATCTGCACTGTAAAAAGTGCTATATAAATAATGTTGACTTGACTTCTTGTGTCCCACTTCCTCACCTGTCGCTTTTCTAAAGGATGAATTATTCACATATGCAGATACAGAGGAGGAAGATGCCTCTTCTCGAATCCCAGTTCTTCATCGGGTTTGCAATTGAGCACTTTCCTTATGAGGAAAGGTCTGGTTTTATCACACCCCCTTCATGAGGGTTCAAGGGTTGCATTAGTGTGTGTCCCTGTGTGCTAATATGTGAATGGGCAGTATTGAAGAGGAGTTTGGGCAGTACCCGCCACTGGCGTCTCATTCCCTCTCTTGCTGGCCCTCCAGATTTGGTTCTGGAGGTCGTAAGGCAACATATGGGTAACTGCTAGCAAGTATTTGGATAGAGCAATTAGAGAGGGTACTGTTTTTGCCTCTGTTCGCTCTTGGGATAGGTATAGTTGGGCAATTAGTGGGCCATCGCTCTGCCTTTGGCAGTGATAGAGAGAGGAAGGATGTGGAAGCTGTGGATGTGCTCCATTCTCACTACTCTCTCACTATATTTCTCAGAAAAACACTTGCATGCTTTCCTAAGAGGAGTAATGTTTGAGTCTCTCCTGGGTTATGATAGCAAGCTGGAATTTCATTAGCTCCTTTGGTAGGAGCTGGTGCCTTAGGTTCAGTAAAGCGAGCAAGCCATGAGTGCACCCCTGGGGGATCGGTGGTTGGGTTATTTAGGGGGTGTTGACCTGAGACCTCGCACCAGGACTGCTAAGTTCTTTGTCATTAGATGCGTTGAGTGCTTCGGCTGCTGCCTGAGCTTATTGGGGGGACTTACAGTACACTGGGCAGGTGATTGTCAGTATGGCGTAGTGGGTATTTCACCTATGATGCACCTATGATATCACCTGACTGCAATAGTCAATCAAGGGTGGCGTTTAGCACACACGCTTCAGACAAAGGCTCACAAGAGGCATTCCAATAGCATCAAAGTCATGATGCAGTGTCTCGTACCCATTCTCAGGGAATGACTGCAACCTGATATTTCTTTTATGTTAAGGAGGTCCTGTTAGTAGCTTTATCAGACTTAATACTGCACAAAAATATGGAAAACTGTCATATGCAACAAATGGTTACATTTTGTGATAAAAAGGCAAGTTGCATCAATACACAGGCACAATGACACAACACATTTTATGGACAACAGTTTTGTGAACCTAGGAGAGTACAAGGCTGGCTGTGAAGGCTATTTCTAAAAAAAAAAAAAAAAAGGGTAATTTCCGACTTTGCTATGACAATCTGGCGCTTCTGAATCAGCGACTGTAAGTATGTTTTGTTATTAGTTTAAGTATTTGCTATCAGTGTTGGGCAGTAACTACAACCCCAAATCAGAAAAAGTTGGGACAGTATGGAAAATGCAAATAAAAAAGAAAGTAGTGATTTCTAAATTTACTTTGACTTGTATTTCATTGCAGACAATATGAACACAAAATATTTCATGTTTTGTCTGGTCAACTTCATGTCATTTGTAAATATACATCCTTTCCTGTCATTCAGACCTGCAACACATTCCAAAAAAAGTTGGGATATGGAAAAGCTTACATTCAGCAGATAGAAATATTGTATTATATTGATTTTGTCAAGAAAAAAGATGATCTGAACACTGTTGTGTAAGTTGTGGATTTACTTTACTCTGGCATTACATCCTTCTGATCAGCACGTGCTACATTATATTACTATAATGAAAAATATTTTTGGAAAATTAAACAGTTTCTTACAAACTTATGTGATTTCATAAAATACATAATGAAATATAATCGTATATGGGAAACGGAGAAATTACAATTAGCTTCAAGCTACACATGACAATTAATGAGATTAATACAACACTTCTACTTAAATGTTACTGTTAATCACTATTGAGTGTTTGTAATAACTTCTGACTCTGATCCAATGTGGATTTTGGTCAAATGATGAGGCAGAAATATGTTGTTAATATTTCTAATAGTTCATTCTACAAATTTTTTTTTGGAAGATATTAAAACTTCTGTGGGGCGTGAAGAAAAAGTAATGTAACTAGTAGTGTAACTAATTACTGTTGCCAGAAAGTAATAAGTAAAGTAACAATATTACTTTTGAAAGGAGTAACTAATGAGTAATATATTACATTCTTTGAGTAACGAGCACAACACTGTTTGCGATTGACTGTTCAAATGTGGCGTTTCGTGCTCTGTTCCCCTTTCGGGCTTGAACTGATGGTAAAACTAAGAACATTATTAACTGTCTTTACATTTATTTTGAAAGCTGAAGCTCGCGATTATGGTAAGGGGCGTTATATTTCCGACACGTGATTGTGGTGTTTGGCCAATCACAATGCACTGGGTCAGCTGGCCAAACAGAGCAGACTGTGCTTGTCGGAAGGAGGGGCGTTGTAGAAAACGAAGCGTTTGAGAGAGGCGGGGCATAGAGGAACTACAATAATGTACAGAATTTGAAAAATAAAGTGTTTTTTGAACATTAAAGGTGCTGTATGTAGGATTGAATTCAAAGTATTGGAGACGGTTTTTTTCACCTGGCCCCTCCTCCTCAGACTTGACGCACGCGCAGGTTGCCAGATTAACGACACCAACAGGAACGAGAGCACATGATGATGAATGAAATTAAATACGCTGTGTTTTCCGCCAACTGGCAACCCGGGGTGCCGAAATACAATTGGGTAAACTGGCAGTGGGCGGGTTTCACAAACCATAACAAACACAGACATTCCGGGCCGGAACGCACATTTTCAAAGAAGAATAACTGACTGTAGCAATGTTTTTCAGATAAACAAGTATGTTAACTTAGAATGTTTCTTAAATATCTGCAAGCATATTATGGTATTTTTATGCTTTAGTAGAGTCAAAATCCTACATACAGCACCTTTAAAGCATGTCAACATATTCTGTTACACCAAATACACAAAGTAATGATCTTTAAAAAAGCATCATGACCCCTTTAACAAACAGAGGCTCCATGCTGCTCTCGCTGTTCTCACGTATACCTTTTATGCAAACACAGCAGGAATAGGATTAATAAATGTGCTGATGACACCACTGTGATCTGATAACCATCAACAATGAACTGCAGTGAGGGTAAGCCCTTTCTGCATGGGCCAGCGCTCCAGCATTCCAAAGCAGAATCCTGTAGTATCATTGACTACAGCAAAAACAAGGACATGCAGTGTGTCAACAGAGCATGAAAATGAGATCAAATTGAAAGAAAAAGCCCAAAGAAACATACTGAACCAATAATAAAAAGTCAAAAGGAGTTTGGTGAGTAACACTCAGACCAAAAGTCTGATGCGTCCCTATTTATCTCCTTTACAGATCATGAGTAGAAGTGGCTGTCTGACTTTCTGCTGTGAAACTATAACACTTTGACTACCTGCCAGCTGTCCAAATGCCAGAAACACTAAAGAGATTATAGTGAAGTACAGGACACACAAAACATGCACTTGTTCATGAACATTATTTGGCCAGTTAATGTTAGAAGAAATAGTGAATGCTAATACCAGCAAATTTCTGGGAATGCAGATAATGAACTAACTTGGACCCAAATCAACTTCAACTCAATTTGTCCCAGACAAACACTCTGAGCCTTGATTCAGTCCTGAGTATATAGAGTTGAGCTAGGAAAAGTGTTTGATTAGGGATGGACAAAGCGACAAAAATGTATGAATGGTCTCAGTACAGGGACTGTAAAAAAAAAAAAGTAGGAATCTAATAATGTGAAACTCTGTTGTTGATGTCTGTACAGGTTGACCATTAGTAAGAGTGTTGTCACTTAATGTCAGTTCTGTCATGACAACTCTCTGAGGGATCGGTATGGTAATGTACATGATGATGTTAATGTATTTGGTCTTGGCGGAACAGATCTGCTGCTGCTGCGGCAGAGCAAGTACCGAGACTTGCTACTGCCAATACATCCACAACATGCTGCTGTGAGCATGTAAGAAATACTGCTGCTGCACAAATAACATTAATAACCTACATAGCATACATGATCATCCTATAGCAGATCTATACATGTGGATCTGGGGAAGGTGGAGGGTTTCTGTAGTGCGCTGCTACTGCGATAGCAAGCACTAGTCAGGTATTTGAATGTTGAGCAGCCAGCTCATTGGCTACCGATACAGGAGACAACCAATCAGCTGTGACGCGATGATCAATCGGACTGTGCCATCTAGACTGAGTTTCATGCCAGAGCTTTGTATTTCACATGTCTTTAGTTTTAGAGGCATTCAGCTTTAAATGTCTTGTATGCATTTAATGACTTGGAAAATAGTTTGTGTTTTTCTTTATTATCTTCATTATTATCTCCATTTTTAGTGTAGGAATTTAAACTGTCCTTTGTCTGTTTGTCTATTTAAACTCTCCATTTAAACTGTGCTTTATAACTCTTTTGCGCATAATGTATAGCATAGATATAGATATATTCACCATACAGTATGTTTATAGCATTCCGTTGGCACATCTGTTTGAAGGACAGCATTGGGCAGCATGTGGAATGTTATTTTGTCAAAAAAAGAAAGGCTTTTTATCAGATTAATCAAAAAAAAAGAATAATTGTCAAAATAATCATTAGTTGCAGCCCTGTTACATTCTTTTTCCCATCAGCTCTTTGGTACATTGGAGAAAGAAAGATTGCACAGGATTTGTCCTGTGAGAGCACTGAAAATTTGCACTTACCACTCAAGAAGGTGGTGCAAATCAATTATAAATTTGGTCCGGTTGTGGCTAACTCTATTAAAATCTGGAAAACGATTGAACGTCGGATAGGAGGACCCTTCAAATTTTGTAACAGTACACCTTTATGGCACAATCTTAATTTTGTATGTGGAAATCGTCCATTTGTCCAACCCTCTTGGTCTTCTTTAGGGGTAAACACGTGCGGTGATATATATGATAACCAGGGCCTCTGTTCATTTCAGACATTAAGAACCAAATTTTGTTTACCAGCATCCGCATATTTTGTCTTTCTTCAATTATGTTCTGCTCTCAAAGCGTATGGCGTTCCTTGGTCTTCTTCCATTTCCTCTCATCCTATGTGGGATTGGATTGCACCATCTGCTGGTCGGCCATCTGTTTCTTTGATATATAATAAGATTATTGATTGCATTACAAAACCTCTTTCTATTAAAACTATTTGGAATAGGGAATTATCTGACCTTAATTTATCTTTCGACTGGGAGAGAGTGTGGTCTAATCTCAGCCTAACTTCTAAAAATCTGGCTCATCATCTTATTCACTTCAAAGTCATTCATAGAGCATACATAACTCCTTACAAAAGATTCAAAATGAAACTACAACCAAATTTGAACTGCCATATATGTAAAACTGCATCATCAGGTACTTTTCTTCATATGTTTTGGGAGTGTCCCATCGTCATTAGTACAAATTGATTGGTCTGTTAACCCAAGTTTGTGTCTTCTTAATGATGATTCTGGTCTCTGTATTAGTTCAATGCAAAAGAGAATGTTGTTTGCTGGTTTTACAGCTGCGAAGAAGACAATAATACAGAACTGGTTTACACCACACATGTGTAGAAAAACATATTGGATCCATAGCCTCCTGCAAATAGTAACTTATGAATGTACAACAGCGCAAATTAATGGGGCCAAGCCCTCGACCATTGATGCTTGGCAGTGTTTTTTCTCTAATATACGTGATTATATAAAGGAATGACTTGTTTTGTTGTTGTTTTTTTGTTTCTTTATCTCCCTCTCTCTCCCTTTTGATTGGATTTTTGAAATAGGGAGTATACGTCTCTTGTTTTGTTGTGTTTTGTTTGTTTTGAATGGATATTGTGTTGTGATGTTGTGTGTGAAAAAAAAAAATGTTGATAACAAAAAAAAGAAGGTGGTATAAATCAGATCAGTTGTTTCTTTGTTTTGGTGGTCAAGCACACTCTACCAGGAGTGTGGCATTATCTCAGGCACTACCTAAAGGAGCATCTTTAGAAGATATTTGTGTGAGGCAGAATGGGCTTTCTTCCTTCATTGAACTTTGAGAAACAATGGCGTGGGTGCTATCATATGAGTCACTGGTGATGCAGTTCCTCAGAAAGGGTGGCATCAGTGCCATCAGCCAGTAAATAGGTGTGTTTCAATGCAGGCTTTAGGCAGTCTTCACACTTGGAGATGTTCTCATTCCCTAGTCAGGAAACCAAGGTTACTGTTTGTAACCGAGACGTTTTCCTCATTTTCAGATGCAAAAAGCATGAATTCTCTCCCTCCTCCATCTCCTGCTACAATAAAGCAAGGCTGAGGACACTGGTGCCTCTGGGGGAGATGCAGCAGATACTGGTATCTCCAGAGCTACTGGACCAGGGCCTGGTTCTGAATGCCATATCACCAGCAAGTGATCTGTCAGCAGAATCTGTCAAATAAAATTATCCTGACACAGCTCAGCACAATCCAGTGGGACGATCCCCTTCACAGACCCAGTCCAATTAAAAAATAAAATAGAACCATTCAAAGAGCTTGTTCAGCTTATTGAGGTTTTAAGCTGTTCTTCATTAATTTAAGTAATAATAATGTTGGTTAATGCTAACTTTTTACCTTTGCTGGGCTCATGAGGGATCTTGCATTCAGTAACGTTTGACTCAGGAAAGTAAAAGTAAAGATAGTGATGAGTAATACAATAAAGAGGCTTTGGGGCTTGTGATGGAAAGTGAAACAGTGTATTGGAGCTTGCAAACTAACGAGCCCCGTCTCATAAAAATGCGTATAAATAGTACACCAAATAAAAACGAAAACTCGTGGTATTGATACGCAAAAATGGACTTTGGCATATATATGATTCGAACGTGTTTGGCGTGCATATAAAATGCAGTTTTCGCGTGCATATGATATAAAATTTGTTGGCGTGCATATGATAAACAATTTTCGCGTACATATCATACGCATCTACCCCACAACCCTAATCCTACCCATCGCGTGAGCATATACACGCCAAAGTCAATTTTTGTGTATCGATACCACAAGTTTTCATTTTTATTTGGCGTACTATTTATACGCACTTTCATGAGATCAGGTTGGAGCCAACAACAAACACAGAACAAGTTCAGATTCTACTGCAGACATGATGCTATTTTTTGTCCATTCTTTTAATTAAAAAAAAAAAAAAAAAACTTAAAACTGTCATGCTGTTTGTGGTAACTATCTGTGGACAACCGTGCTATTCAAAACAGTAGGTTTTATTCTGACAGAAAAACTGAATTAAGAAGAACAATACCAACATAATTTGCTCTGTGCAGGTATCGTCTTGCCCCAGCTTATCATTTTCCTGCCCAGTTTGAGGATGTGTACCGTGTGGTGAAGTTCATCTTTCGTGTTGATGTTCTGAAGGGCTACCATATCAATCCAGAACGGATTGCTGTGTCTGGAGACAGTGCAGGAGGCAACCTTGCAGCTGCAGTGGCTCAGCAGGTAAGATGTGGAAAATTATACATGAATGACTACAGTACGATTTACAATTTTTACAATAGGACTCCAAAATAATCAATGCATTTTGTCTATAAATGTTGTGCTTTGTACCTTTAGTTACCTACTGTACATAATATGTTTTCATCACATTTCATCACATTGTTTTCACCAAGTCATTTACACTTCAGGGATATCAATCTCTTCAGTTAGGAAGCATAAGCGATTGTGAATCAGTTTCTCCTGCTTTGGTGCAAATGAAAGTGACAACAGGTGCACTGGAGAGACAACAGCAGACAACCTCCTAAAAAGGGAATGGTTTTGCAGGTAGTGGCCACAGACAACCCTATCTTTATCTTTCCTTACTGATTTGTCTCTAGAGTTGTGTTTTGTTAGGGTCATTCTCACTACTTGTAGCATGAGACACTACATACAGCCCAATCAGGTTGCACAGGTAGTCCCAGCTCTTCCACAATGGCACTTCAGGTTTGTTGTGTCTCCTGTATATCAGGAGATGGACGGTTACATGAGGAGAGCTGAACAGGGCCATAGAAGGGCAACAACCCAGTAGCATCTGCTCCTGCATGGAGGAACAGGAGGAAAAGCTCCAGAGCCCTCCAAAATGCCCCAGCAGGTCAGACATGAGAGCACCGTGCAACTCGATTGGCATTTTCCAGAGAACACCAGAATTGGCAGGTCCACCATTGGCACCCATTCTCTTCATGGATGAGAGTAGGTTCACACTGAGCATGTAACAGACGTTGGAGATGCCATGGAGAGCATTATGCTGGGGGTGGGTCATTCATGGTCTGGGGAGGAATATCTTGGAGGGATCTTACACTGGTGCAGTGGGCCCTAGGTTCCTCCTGGTGCAGGACAATGCCCGGCCTCATGTGGCCAGAGTATGTAGGCATTTTCGGGATGACGTAGGCATTGATGCTGTTGACTGGCCCTCATGTTCCCCAGACCGCAGTCCAATTGAGAACCAGCTTACGAAGCTGCCAAGTAGCACCACAGACTGTCCAGGAGCTCACTGATGTCCTGATCCAGGTCTGGCAAGAGATCCCCCAGGACACCATTCATCATCTCATCAGGAGCATGCCTAGACATTGTCAGGAGTGCATACAGGCACATGGGGGGCCTGATTACTGATTACATTATGAGTTGCTTTGATGAAATTCATGCACGTTCAATCAGCCTGTAATTTCATTTTTTTTACTTAGATTTTCAGTGTGATTTAATCTAGCACTCAATATGCTGATGATTTTGGTTTCCATTGACCATTGTCACATAATTTTGTTCTCATCGATTTAGACAATGTATACAAGTAAAGCGTTTTAATTTAACTATATTTTGTTAATCAAGTTCCAATTTGTGATTTAAATGTTCCCTTATTTTTTTTTTAGGGTTAGAGTTATGGTTACAGTAATATATGTGACCACGAACCACAAAACCAGTCATAAGGGTGAATTTTTTCAAATTGAAATGTATACATCATCTGAACATTGAATAAATAAGCGTCCCATTGATGTATGGTTTGTTAGGATATGACAGTATTTGGCTGAGATACAACTATTTGAAAATCTGGAATCTGAGGGTGCAAAAAAATGTAAATATTGAGAAAATCACCTTTAAAGTTGTCAAAATTAAGTTCTTAGCAATAAATATTACAAATCAAATTAAGTTTTGATATATTTACAGTAGGAAATTTACAAAATATCTTCATGGAATATGATCTTTGCTTAATATCTTCATGATTTTTGGCATAAAAGAAAAATTGATCATTGTGGCCCATACAATGTATTTGTTGTAGCTATTGCTACAAATATACCCGTGCTACTTATGACTGCTTTTGTGCTCCAGGGTCACATATAATAATAATTATTGTTATAAATATACAATAAAACCAGGTAACTGGTAACAATAATTACACACCAATTTCACATTTAAAATTTTCTTCAGCAGTGCTTAAATTCTAAGTGGTCAAAATGGCAACAATGAAACTGAAGTTGCTTTATGAAGTTTGCTTTTATTTGAATAAATATGTTTATATTATCATATGTTTAATTTATTTTTTATGTACACTCAGTTGCAGAAGGATCCAGAACAGCATATCCAGCTAAAGGCCCAAGCTCTACTCTACCCTGTCCTGCAAGCCTTGGATCTGAACACTCCCTCCTACCAGCAGAACCAGCACATGCCTATACTGCCCCGCACACTGATGGTGAGGTTTTGGAGCGAGTACTTCACCAGCGACAAGTCATTTTTGCGAGCCATGATGGCAAACAGACACAATAACCATGAATCAGCTGCTTTGCTTAAGTTTGTCAATTGGAGTTCATATTTACCTGATTCATATCGCCAGACATACAACTACAGCGCTCCACCCGTGGTCACCGGAAAAAGTTCAGTGCACTCTATTGCTCCTCATCACTTGCTTGCAGATCCACGAGCCTCGCCATTGCTGGTGCCTGACACAGCCTTGCGTTTACTGCCTAAGGCTTATGTGTTGACCTGCGAATATGATGTACTGCGGGATGATGGCTTGATGTATGTCACACGTTTGCGTAATGCTGGAGTTGATGTCACACATGAACATTACCCCGGTGGATTTCATGGTGCACTAATGTTCATTACGTGGCCCACAGACTTTGAAATTGGACACAGAATGATGGACAACTTTGTATCATGGCTTAAGCAAAATCTATAAAATTAATGTAGAATGCAACAGTGCTTTATGCATCAGTTTTGGCTGACTGGTTCATATAATTGTTGTCTTATTTATTTCATTTGTTTTGTTTTTTTCTGTTGTTTACAGTGCACCACTTTTTATCTTAAAAAGGGCACACTTTTGATTGTATTAATCCAATATGGTACAAACATTCCTATTATGACCAAACCTGGTCTTAAGAAACACTGGTCTGTATTATTAACTATGTATATGTTACTAATGAAGGCGTTCAACATGTTAACATGACATTAATAGTGTTTCGTTTTATTTTATTTTATGAGTATTATTATTTCAGCCTATTGCAATTATCACTGACTGCTTGATGTTTTGAAAGGTTTGGTTTGATATGCAGTAAACTTCTGATGAAGCTCTGGGTTCACTGAATTCTTATCTTAAATGTGAGAAGATAAGATCAAAGTAAGATCAAGTCTTCAGTAGGTACAAGTAATTTGCTTCTAACTGAGAAATGGCATGACACCATGGCTTGAAGCTGCAGTTCTTTTGCTCTTCCTAAACAAATTAAAGTGCCTCACTGAAAGATGGAAAAATGGTATGGAGCAATAATTTTTAAGAACCATGATGGCAAACAAACACAATATGCTTTTTTTAGACACAGATCAATGAACAAGAAGTTAAAACTTAGTTACTTATGTTTCAGTGGAAAAAAATGGACATTGAGTTTGTTCATTTCTTCTCCACCAATTAAAATAATTCCAAAATAAATGAAACATCAAACATTGTATGTCACAAAGCAGCTCACAGTCTGAAAGCCTGCTGAAAAGAACAAGTCATATAGACAAAATAATAAATTAAACTGAATGGTTATTTTCATCTATTTAACCTAAATTTGTGCAGCCAAAAGTATTAATGACAGATTTAAAATTGTTTAGGCAAAAGGCAATAATGCATTTTTCATTAGGTAATGTATTTATTTAATATATATATATATTTCTTTATTTTATATTTCAAAATGCACTTTTATTGCCTTTTATTAGGTGTGCAATAAACAATATCAGCAGTGAAATATAATTAAACTAATTAAATCTCTCATTCACTAATTGTTTGGATGGACGAAAATATTAATTTTCAATATTAGCCTTTTATCATCCTTATACCCTTGGAATACTTATCCTGAAATTTCTAGAGTCTTCCCGATCCAGCTCAAGCCCAGATCGATGTTGCTGTCTGATGTCTACAGATCATGACGTGTGCCAAGCAACAGGCTACCATGAATCTCCTCAGACTTCCATAATAGACTGCACAGAAGATGATGCTGCTTCTTGGTGGACACTGCATACATTCACTTTACCGTTCAATCCCGTTCCACCCTAACTTAACAGTAACGCATGCACTTAATTACTGACATTATACTTTGTCTGTATAGCCAGAGGAGAACTGCCACCCTGTCTTAGTCTGTTTTTCCTAGTTTTTTCTCCGTTATCTAACATTAACTGGAGTTTTTTTGTTCCTTGTCAGTTGCCTTTGGCTTGCACACTAGAGGACTAAATATATTTTGCATTATGTATGTCTTTTGTTGTACGAGATATTATGGCATGACTTTAACAACTTTTTTAGTTAAACTGCTTATGAGTATTCGATATAACCAACTTTTTATAATATGCGACCATGGCACAGCACCAAAAACAAAAAAATAATTATCACTAAACCAAATTATTACAGTTTCAAACCTTACAGATTGTCATATATCCACATAATTAAAAAAATTAGCAAATGCTATAAATATATAAATTTCTGTTGGAACAATGTATTGTGAAAAGTACAATAAAAGCACTGACAAACAAATAAACAGAAAACTCACACAAAATTGCTTCTGTTTGAGGCAGAAAACACAATTTACTGTAACTTTAAGTGTTTTAAAATCAAATGTAGGTAACAGCTTAAAAGCAATAGAAAAATAATGTTTTATCATGGCACTCTCAAAACAACAACAACAAATTATCTCAGGCTGAACTTCATTCAGTTGTGGCCAGTGGTAGATATTGAAACTCTTTAAACTGGCATGGAAATGTGAGGCACTAATGTGCGTAAAATTGTTATATTATTGTATTGTAAGCAGCCAGTGGTTTGACCAACATTTGTGACCTGCAAAGAAAACTTCCATAAGACAATGTGACATTCCAAATTCCTCTGATTCCTTTGTGGGATAATGAGTATGGTGTGACTGAGATTAAAATATTTCACTCAAGTCTTTCTGTTTTGTATGTGTTGTCTCAGGACTGAAGCGAATCAGACAATAGTGATTATACCTGCGGCCTGTGCATGAAAATTCTTTATGCATTTGTGATCTTCATATAACAAAAAATTTGTTTTTATAAAAATCAACCATAAAAGAGCGGGAAATTAAAGAAACACAAATGAAAAAATATTTTTCAAGATATCAGTAAGTGAGATGGTCCATAACTCCAACCACAGAGGAATGAATAACTAACACATCAGTATGGGGAAAAAAATTGAAAAAATATTTGAAAAAGAGATACATGACTGGGATAAAAAGTCTGGCGGCACTGAAAGCTGGAATGAGAGTGAACACAGAGCAGCAGCAGGTGGTTTTTATTACTGGAATTTTTCTGATATGAAAGAAATTCCACAGGCATTTTCCTCTGTGGAGAGAAAGATGAATGAAATGTTATATCCCAACACCCCTACATCATCTTGAGGTTGTAACAGCTAATTACTAATAACTACACAGATTTGTCAAGTGCCTGAATGCTTGCTGATTTCAGTCGAATTCTAATTATCAGAGGCAAATGAAATCAATAAATTTGATGACCAAGACATTCATAGGAATTAGCTCAGCCAGCCAGGTCTTTGTGTGTGCATAAATCCATTACTAAGCTATGAGTCCTTTTTCCAACAATTGTAAGAATTGCCAATCTGTTTTCTCGTCTGTGACCCTGTCAAGCCCGGCTTTTCAAAATCTATTTCAACCAGCTCTTTTTGTCGTTACCCTCCTCAACACACTCTCTGTCTGCAGGGCTCACTGAAGTTACAGGAAAATCCTTAATGTGAAATGTACACTGCTGTGTCTGTATGAGTTATGATTGACTGTTAGTGATGACACCTGCTGTTAATGAGGGGAAGAAAACAGAAAAGAGACAAGCAGAAACACAACAACTACAAATGCCTTACAGCCCACAGTGCCTTTTAGATGAAGTTGACTGCAAATAAAACATTCAACACATGCAGCCTCTGAGGATCTCTCCAGAGGATGATGTTAAAGAGAATTAACTTAAAAGTTAAGGGCCAAGTTTCCAACTGAAGGAAATATTAATCACCATATTAGCTTCAATATATTTCAATAAAACTGCAGTAAGCAGCGCTAAACCACTGTTAATTCTCAATAAGGACTTATTTGTGCTCATTGACTAATTTTTTTTTTTTTAAGGATTCACAGCAGTCTCATGTTGATTTCTAACAGGCAGCAGATTATGTATATAGTGTTGCCATAAGACTTACTAAGGGCCAAAGGAAAAGGCCTTACAGAATAGACATAGAGAAGGCTACATGTACATTCGGTTCCTGTTTGTAGTGTAAACATTTGTAAATGTTGCTGTTATGGTTGTGGGGATTCTTCACATATCAATGAGAGCCATTATCAATTGTTTTTGTACATCTACAGCAGAGGATGGTGTGGGCCCTGGCCCCTGTGGCTGGGGCCAGAGAGCTCTCTCATGTGGAGCAGATGGACAGAACAGAAGAACTGCTACTGCCACCTAATGGTTGATATGAGAAAATCTCTCTTATTGTTGACTGTTTTAGTAAAATCAAGAATGTTGATTGATTTCAAGTTTTATAAAACCATGGAAGATCTGTCAACTTTTAAAATGATTTGGTGCAATCATGGAGCATTGTGCACGGTTTCTGAAGGAAATCTGGTGTTCTCCTTATAATGATAATATTATCTATTATCTCTTCTCTCTTGATCCTTAGCTGGCATTGTGCCGACAACGTCTTTGTAGCTCATACACCGCTGTAGGTGCCAACGGATTTCCAGCATCTTTCACAACTTGTTTCCATGCTGAGCGATCGGTGGATAGGGTCTTGGCATCCACGAGTGCGAGACGATGATTTTAAGGTGATCTTGTTTCGCCCAGGCCTTCTTCAGTGCACAGTGTACCTTCCACGTTGGTGGTTGTCGGCGCCAGAGTAGATTATACAGCAGCCGGGTGCTGTCCGTTCGGCTCACATGCCCAAACCACTGCAAGTGTCTTTTCTGTATTGCCTCCTTGATCGTGGACTGGTCATCGCATTGTCGTCGTACAGTTTCATTTTGAAGTCGGTCCAGCCAAGTTACCCCCAAGATTTGCCTGAGGCATCGCATTTGAAAGACCAAGTTATTATCCATTATAATTATTATTATTTTTATTATTAACTTGGATTGTTTCAGAGAGAGAGCGAGAGAGAAAAAAATAAATAATAATTATCTATTATGATTTTCTCTCTCCCTCCCTCTGGGGCTGGGGTTGAGGCTGAATGCCAAGAAGCTATGCCAGTCACTTTATGTAAGGCAGTTTCAGTGACTGTTGGGCCTGATGGCAGCAGCATCCAGCATAATATCTTTTGACCTGCTGTACATGAGACCCCCGCAGTGGTGGCTCAGGACCAAGGGGTTTTCCCTGAGGGGCAACCCATTTTGCATAATCAAGGTCACGCGGCGCTGCCTTTGTGCCTTAGTCATGTGGAAGAAACCTTGGTTCCTGTCTCAGGGACCTGTGTTGGGTGCTCCGTGTCGTTGTGCAGCACTTAAAATGGATGCTTCCCTCACGGGTTGGGGAGCAACCCTGAATGGTCACTCAGCCCAAGGTCTATGGGAAGGCCATAATCTCTCTTGGCACATAAATTGCCTGGAGATGCTGGCAATATTTCGGGCTCTGAAACACTTCCTCCCAGACCTCAGAGGTCATCATGTGCTTGTATGCACAGTCAACACTTTGGTGGTCTTGTATATAAACCAACAAGGGGGTCTGTGGTTGAGTCCACTTTGCAAACTGGCACATCAGATCCTCCTCTGGGAAGGCTGCTGTCCCTGAGGGCAGTCTATATCCCAGGGCATCTAAATCAGGGAGCAGACATCCTGTAAAGGCAGGTGCTGAGGCCCAGGGAATGAAGGCTCCACCCCGAGGCTGTGGGGCAGATTTGGAGCATTTTTGGCCAGACTCAAGTCGACCTGATTGCGTCTCTGAAGACCTCTTTTGGGACTGGATGCCATGGTACAGACGTGGCCGAGGGTGGAGAGCGTTTTGGAGAGAGTCTGCCAGAAGAGTCAGCCTTCTAATAGCCCCATTCTGGCTGGCCCGAGTTTGGTTTGCATGGGAGATTCCAATCAGGAGGGACCTTTTGACTCAGGCGGGTGGCATGGTTGTTCATCCTCACCTGGAGTTATGGAAACTGTGGGTGTGGCCACTGAGGGGGCACAACTCATAGCTGCTGGTCTCTCAACTGAGGTTGTTGGGACCATTCTTCACTCCAGGGCTCCCTCCACAAGGAAAATGTACTCCCTGAAGGGAAAGCTTTTCACGTCATGGTGCGGAGATCACCAGCTGGACTCAGTCAACTGCCCAGTAGGTTCAGTGCTGGAGTTCCTGCAAGAGTGATTCTCTGCAGGGTTGACTCCCTCCACCTTGAAGGTTAATGTGGCGGCTATATCTGCTTAAGCAGATGGATAGTTCAGGCAATCTCTCTGGCTTATGAGTCTTCTGACCTCTGTTCACCTTTGGAGGTCAGGTCCCACTCAACCCGAAGTATGACGGCCTCCAAGGTGTTCTTATCTGGTGTGTCTATACACAGTGTTTGTGAGGCTGCGGTTTGGTGTACCCTGCTCACCTTTGTCAGGTTTTATAACCTAGATGTTGAGACCACTCCGGGCTCTAGAATGCTTCTGTCTTGAGATGTGCGCATCGACTTCACACTAGACAGTCATTTGTCAGTATGGCGGAGTTGGTAATCTCGTTCCCAAAGCATTTCCGATGCAGCACGAGTTCCTGAAGGGGAACGTCTCTAGGTAACCATGGTTCCTTGAAGGAACGAGACACTGCGTTGCCCTGCCATACTTCATGTATCCCTGTGAGCACTTGCTTCAACCTATCAGAAGCTAATGTTGTTTACACCAGATGCCCTTTTAAGTTTCCTGGTCACTACGTCACCCCGCCTATTGGACTGATTTTACACATGCTTCAGGACGCAGTCACACAGAGGTGCTACCAAAACAGATGGACAGATGTCAAGATTCATGTCAGACAGACCCAAAGTATTAATTGTATGGTATGAGCAGAGAAAAGTTAACAAACTTTTAACAAAATTTTTGTAAAACTTGAATACACAAATGTTTGAGCCCCAGTGAAATGCATTTTATACTCCAGTAAAATATTATAGATAAATCCTTGTCTGAAGACAGAGATCACCATATACAGACATAATCATTTTCCTTGACAATATTTCAGCTATCATGTAATTGTCACGCCCAAGGACTGTCTGTGTTTTTTTTTTGTCTCTACTTGCTCCCCTTGACCTAGTTTTACCTTGTGTATGCCCATATTTGGTTCTTTTGCTTTTCCTGTCCCCATTTAGTTTATTCAGTTTCACCTGTGTTGTATTAATTATCTAGTTTAGTTCAGGTTACTTAAACCCTGTGTTTTCCACTGTCCAGAATCCGGTATTAACGTCAATGTTGTGTTCCTGTGTGTCTCTGCCTGTCTTGTGTTACCTCGTTTTGGGAAGATTAAAGACTGTTACTTTGAGTTTTACTTTTGTTTCCTTGTTCCTCGCTTTGCCACAGTTTGCAATCGTGACAGAATACCGGACCCAGGACGATAAGCGGCGCCCATTCTCCTCGTTTTAGTTTTGCCGTTTTTTAAAGTTTTTTTGTTTCCTGTTTTTTCCCCCGTGGCATGGAAGTCGCCTCTCGCTATTCCGCCCTAGCCCGCAGAGAGTAAACATGGGGATTCGACGAGATCAGCCCCGGAGTTCGCTCCCATGTCGGCTCCAGCCCCAGAGTTCACTCCAGTGTCAGCTCCAGTCCTAAAGTTCGCTCCAAGCCCCTGAGCAGAGTCCAGTGCAGGCTCCAGCCCCTGACCAGAGTCCAGTGCAGGCTCCAGCCCCTGACCAAAGTCAAGTCATGTCCCCTGAAGTATTGTCCACAGGAACTATTCTAGTCGGTCTTGTCGGACTTGTCTTGTCCATAGGGGTTCTTCCGAAGCAGGCTGCTTCTCTTGTCATGGCCACGGAGGCCATTCCCAAGCTGTTTGCTTCGCCTGTTGCCTCTACGGAAGCGGTTCCTGAGTTTAAACCTGAGAGGGCCCCTGTCACCACGTTCAGCCCAAGGAGGGCTGTTGGTCTCATGTCCAGCCCAAAATGGATCTCAGATTCCGAGCCTAGCCCAGAAAGGGCTCCTGTTCCTGTGCGTAGCCCACGGAGGGCTCCTGTTCCTGAGTTTAGCCCAAGGAGGGCTCCTGTTCCTGAGTTGAGCCCATGGAGGGCTCCTGTTCCTGAGTTTAGCCCAAGGAGTGCTCCTGTTCCTGAGTTTAGCCCACGGAGGGCTCCTGTTCCTAAGTTCAGCCCTGAGAGCTCCAGTCCCCGTATCCAGCCCAGGGAGGGCCTCTAGACCCAAGATTCTCCCCAAGTTATTTTTTTGGTGGGCTAATGGGATCCGGCCGTAGTGGCCGGGCTGAGGGTTGAGGCCAAGGCCACGGAGGCTGGCCGCCATGGCTCCCCAGACTGTCTATCCCGCTATGGCTCCCTGAGCTCCCAGCTCCGCCATGGCTCCCTGGACTGTCTATCCACAATGGCGTCTTGAACTCCCTGATCCGCCATGGCCTCCCGAGCTTCCTTCTCATGTCCGGCCCAAAATGGACCTCAGATTCCAAGCCTAGCCCAGAAAGGGCTCCTGTTCCTGTGCGTAGCCCACGGAGGGCTCCTGTTCCTGAGTTTAGCCCAAGGAGGGCTCCTGTTCCTGAGTTTAGCCCAAGGAGGGCTCCTGTTCCTGAGTTTAGCCCAAGGAGGGCTCTTGTTCCTGAGTTAAGCCCACGGAGGGCTCCTGTTCCTGAGTTTAGCCCAAGGAGGGCTCCTGTACCTGAGTTTAGCCCAAGGAGGGCTCCTGTACCTGAGTTTAGCCCACGGAGGGCTCCTGTTCCTAAGTTCAGCCCTGAGAGCTCCAGTACCCATATCCAGCCCAGGGAGGGCCTCTAGACCCGAGATTCTCCCCAAGTTATTTTTGGGGGAGGCTAATGGGATCAGGCCGTAGTGGCCGGGCTGAGGGTTGAGGCAAAGACCGCTGAGGCTGGCCGCCATGGCTCCCTGAGCTCCCAGCTCCGCCATGGCTCCCCAGACTGTCTATCCCACCATGGTTCCCTGAGCTCCCAGCTCCGCCATGGTTCCCCGGACTGTCTATCTGCAATGGTGTCTTGAACTCCCTGATCCGCCATGGCCTCCCGAGCTTCCTGCTACCGCCATGGCCTCCCGGTATAGGTCCTGCTCTGGAGCCCGGCCATCCCCATGTATACCTGTCCTGAGGGCGCCCACCCCCCTCCCCGGTAGATGTTCTGTGGCGCGTGGACGCGCCTTCCGGGAGGGGGAGGTAATGTCACGCCCAAGGACTGTCTGTGTGTGTTTTTTGTCTCTATGTGCTCCCCTTGACCTAGTTTTACCTCGTGTATGCCCATATTAGGTTATTTTCCTTTTCCTGTCCACATTTAGTTTATTCAGTTACGCCTGTGTTGTATTAATTATCTCGTTTAGTTCAGGTTACTTAAACCCTGTGTTTTCCACTGTCCAGCGTCTGGTATTAACGTCGATGTTGTGTTTCTGTGTCTCTGCCTGTCTTGTGTTACCCCGTTTTGAGAAGATTAAAGACTGTTTCTTTGAGTTTTACCTTCATCTCCTTGTTACTCGTTTTGCCACAGTTGGAAATCGTGACAGTAATGTGTATTTTCTATTAGCTGTTTAAATGAACTAGTGATGCCTGTTTGGCAAATGAGTAACTTCTTTGATCTAATTGGTCAAACAGGTTTGTAAAACGTAATTTGTTTGCAGTTAATTTTGATTCATTAGGATAGTTGATTCATGCACTGAATAGTTTATTGAGGTTTCTTACATTGTTATAGGATATTCTAGAAGACAGAAAACAAAAAAAAAAGTATTGGATGAGGTGGATATTTAGCTACGATCCATTGCAGGAAACAAAACCTACAAAAGTCTCCTATCTCCTATCAGTGATGAAGCAGCCCTTTATTAAGCGAACAGATTGTGAACAACTTTCTACTGGAGGCAAATGTTCCTGTAGTAGAGAATCATTCACAGTCTGTCCATATATCCATACTAGTATTACAATATGATTAAAATATGGGGACACATCATTGGGTGTGCCTTTGATCTGAATAATTTTTCGTGAAAATCAGAGCAGTGGTCTAGGAAGAGTTTGAACATTTCTTTGTTTTTTTTCTCAGAAAAGTCATCAGGGAAAATGACGTCAGGGTGAAACTTGACTCGGCGTGAGCCAAGGATTCATCAGAAAAAAAAAACTGTTTCTAGCCCTTATGGTTCAGACATTGTTTGCATAAACATGCAGTTTTGAGATGCTGGTGATGCTAGAGGGTTTGAGATAAAGAATCCAAACTTGGTACGGTTAATGATCAGGATGTCCTATCTGTGTCCTATTTCACAACTTTTTACCATGCGGTTCTATGGGCTGCTATAGACTTCCATGTCAGAAGAAGTAGAACACTAATGATTACAATTAATTATGCTAATACAGTTGTCATTATCGTTACTGTTCTTGTGTGAACAGGCCTTAAAAATAAAACTTGACGGAGCTCCAAATACCAAACTCAGAACCATGCAGCAACTAAAAACAGCAAAAACGTTAGCCAAGCACAATAGTAGAAGTTTATGTCTTAAATTAAGCTAAAAAAATTATCTGAATGATTTATTGCAGTTTTACTGAGGAGGTGTCAAACTTGAATCTTCTGTGAATTGCCCATTACATCTGTCATTTAGGTGACTGGCCAAACATTATTTATCATTTACCTTAGTTGAGAAGTCAAAATCCATTATTTCATACTCAGACTGCAAGTGATCATTTAGGTATTTTGCATTTTGGTGTTGTTACAGTTCAACGCTCAGCTCCAAGATGAAGAAAGATAAGTGTCAGTGGTACCCTAGAGAAAACAACCATGGGAACAACATGATGGGCTTTAGCTGAAAAACAATACTCGCCCTATATTCAGCACAGAGGTGCATGATAAAAACACACATAAAAGGCCCTGCCCATGCCATTTCTTGTGAAAGGCAAGAGGTGGGGTCTGCCTAGCCTTTATAGCCAGGATACTCGAGTTGACGTTAACACATCTTCCTCAGACTACAGTTGAAAGACATCAGCAGAAATGAGGGGTGAGACTATAAATGTTTTAAATTAAATAAAATTACAGTGTTCAACCATAACTTTCTTTTACTTGTTTTAGCACTTGTAATCTTAAGCCTCTTGGGATGTGCACTTGGACAAGACAAGATTTTTTCTTGGAGTGGAAACGACAGCCAAGTTGATGCCAATGAGAACGGTGACTTTAAAAGAAAATAACAATAATAATAAAAGTCATAAAAACCTCTTAAACAATAATTCAGGCATCAGGGTAATGAACAATTATGATGCTTGTCTCTTTGCCTCTGAAGCGTGTCTGAGTGATGTGGCGTCTTGCGGGTGCTGCCTGATGCAGAAGCAGATCTGGATGTTCGAGACGGTTTTCAACATGACATTAGATGAACTACAGAGGAACCTGGAGAGAGCTCATTCAGTGTTAAACAATATTCGCGGTGAGACAGCCATTTGTAGATATCTAGTTTATCTGTTTCTTGCACTTCATTTAAATATCTTTAAATACCTTTTAAAAAATTTAGGTTTGAAATTTACCTGTTAGCAATTGTTATTAGATTCATAATAACAGCATTCATAATGTAGCTGACAGTGATGGAATCATGATTTTACATGCTGAATTACAATTAGTTTCATCTTTGCATATTGAATTGTGATTAGTATTGTATTTTTATGTCTATTTAACCATCTATAACCATCATTAATAGAGCAAAGTTGGTGTGTCTCATACAGCCAACAGAATACAGGACACATATTGAGTGTCATGACAATGAAAAAATGGCTGTAATGTAGATTTAATTATCTAAAAAACAGTCTAAAACATGAAACCAACCTAAAACGTTAACTTTGTTCTGCTATCTTCTTAGCACTGCTATGTCCTTCAGAAAGTGCAAAACATTTCATTTGTAATTTAACGAGTCTCTTTTCCTTTTCTTATTGCGCAGCCAGTCGCAGTGCCTTCTCTGTGGCTCTTACTGACACACGCCTCTGTGTCGGCCCAAATCGTGAAGACTCTGTGGTGAAGTATAGCAGCGTATTTGTTAACTTGGGAGATGGCTACAGCACCGACACTGGTGCTTTTGTAGCACCACGTTCTGGTGTCTACAGCCTGGCACTAACGGTTTATAGTGATGCTGGTGCTCCTGGAGCCGCATTGGCTGCTTGTGCTCGACTCCAACTGAACGGGCGCACTATTGCATCACCAAGTGAGAACAACCTTCAAGACCAGGAGGACAGCACTAGCGCTCTGCTAGTAGTGCAGCTGCATGCAGGAGACAGGGTGGATGTTGCTCTTCCAGCCGGCTGCTTTCTGTGTGACAATAGCAACCACTACAATACTTTCACTGGGTTCATGCTCTATGCAACTGATTAATATAGAAAATGCAATATTAAGTATGCAACTGTTACTTAAAGTTGATGTTGTTGTATGGTACTTTTCGATTTCAGTAGTGCAAGAATGGAATATTGTGATTTAAAACGTGTTTCCTCTGCTGTCTCTGCCCATAATATCTCTCTCTCCACAAAACCCTGCACATTTACACATTTTAAAACGACTTCTTTCAAGCTACACTAAGTGTTTAAATACAAAATATGAGGTCGGAGTAATAAATTAAAAATGTTTTTAATGCAAAGAACATATTCAGAAATACTGAATATTGAAATACTGCTTTTGTTCTGAAATAAAAATTGTGATTCTCTTCTTCTGACACATTCACTTGGCCTTCATATCTATATCATATTCTCTTGCCCCAAAAGTAACAGTCATTGATTCAGCTGACACTGAAATAGAGCTGATTTTGCATCACATTGATTTAATGCTCCAGAAGTACACATTTTCTTCCATTTGAATATATTCTAACAAAGTCCATCTTTAGTAGTAATACTGATTCAGTTTTAAGTTTATCCAACTGTTTCAATTTATTGCCAAAAGGACAAAAGGGAATTTTACTAAATTTAATTAAAAAAAAAAAAAAAGTATTATAAAAATTATATTTTTTAGTTGATAATTATGACAAGCACTAAGTCATATGATAGCCATGTGGCACAGTAATGCATAAAGTATTTATTATTTTTGCACATTTATTTACAAACTATTATTAAATGGAGGTCCCAATGGCTTATTTAATCCTGTCAATCTCAATTGAAGAGTATTTAAACCAATAAAGCTTACCTAACAGCTGTTAAAATTATTCTAGCATTCCTACATCACCCCATCCCATCTCAATTATTTTTTTTAAAAATTACATATATTTTAGTGTAGATCTGTTTTAGTGTAGTGTGTACTATTTTTTATTAAATAAATAAATACAAGGAAATTATATAATAATATTATTGTTATAAACGTGGACATTATTACACGTTATTTATTTAAAGTTTCAGATGCCTTTTATGTATAATTTTTTTTAATTTAATTTTTTCCTTTGTCACAGACTGAGACATTCATCTTGAAAGTCTTTCATAAATGACATTAACATATTAGGGTGGCAGGGGTTCTCGCAACAAAAAGGTCTCTGGTTTGAGTCCCAGAGTCAGCAGGCCTTTCTGTGTGGAGTTTGCATGTTCTCCTTGTGTATTCTCTCCAAGATTTCCAAGTGGTGGCATCCTATTTATCTATTTTATTTTTTGCCGTTTTTACCTTTTATTGTGATAGGATAGTTTAGAGCTGACAGAAAGTGAAGTGGGAAAGGGAGAAGGGGGTTGGATCGGGAAAGGTCCTCGAGCTGGGATTCGAACTTGGGATGCCTGTAGCGGTGTATGCCGGCACACTGCCCACAAGGCTACAAGTGCCAACATTTATTCATTCATTCATTCATTCATTCATTCCTCCTTCCTTCCTTCCTTCCTTCAAAATACACTATATGGACAAAAGTATTGGGGTACACCTCTTAATTATTGAATTCAGGTATTTCAATCAAATCCATTGCCACAGATGTATAAAATCAAGCACCTAGTCATGCAGCCTGCATTTGTAAACATTTGTGGAAAAAATTGGTCATTTTGGAAGAGCTCAGTGAATTCAAGCATAGTACTGTGATAGAATGGCACCTTTTTAATAAGTCAGTTTGTGAAATTTCATCCCTGCTAGATATTACATATTCAACTGTAAGTGGTTTTATTGGAATGTGAAAGTGTTTAGGAGCAGCAGCAACTCAGCCATGAAGTGGAAATGGAAGTGGACATAAAGTCACAGAGCAAGTCACCGAATGCTGAGGCGCATGGTGCATAAAAGTCTCCAACACTCTACTACTTTTTATAGCTGAAGAGATCCAAACTTCCACTGACATTAATATCAGCACAAAAAGCTGTGCGGTGGAGCTTTGCGAAATGGGATTCCATAGCCGAGCATCTGCATGCAAGCCTTACATCACCAAAAACAATGCCAAGCGTAGAATGGAGTGTGTAAATAACACAGATACTGGACTCTGGAGCAGTGGAAACCTGCTCTGTGGAGTGACGAATCACGCTTCTCTGTTTGGCAGTCTGATGGGCGAGTCTGGGTTTGGCGGATGCCAGGAGAACATTACCTGCCTAACTGCACAGCAAAATCCCCGGTGTCAAGTTAACACCGCTCGGTGTCTATATGTGTCCACACTACAGAGTGACACTGAAGCGGTGTTAAAATCAATGAGGTAATTAAGAGATTCATTGAGTGATGATTGACCATTATTGAACACACCTGATGTTAACAAGCAGAATCACCAAAGAAGAAAATCACCATTTTTAAAGTCACCATTATAGTGGCCAGTGTTTACTTTAGTTGGGCTCTTGACCCTTGACTTTTTAATATTAGATTTTTATTTGGCTGTTATAATTAAATTATAGCAGCCAGACGAGCAAAAAGAAAAAGTTTTTGAGTGGTGATTATTATATTTTGACAAAATCGTCCTGTAGTGACTTGAATAACTGAGTTAGGTTTTCTTTGTCAGTTATGTCAACACCGTGAACGATAGAAGATCTGGCATTTTCAGTATAATCAGACAGATGTTTTTAAAACTTATTTCGATCAAAAACCTAGGAATTGTCTTTAATTCAATGTTATTGAAGTGACTGCACTGACACTATTGGATGAGGACATCACTCCAGAGCTGCTTTACAGCTGAATTGAACTCATTTCATAATCGATGATCTTAACACTAAACTTACCTCGGTTTCATCTTTGAATCATGCTTCCCTGTTTATCCCTGTAAAACTGCTTTGAAAAAATCTATAATGTATAAAGCTGTTACGGAACTGCAGACACAATGGTTAGTGTTGAAGAGATTGAGTTTATTACAGGATTTGGTGAGACAACAGTGGTGATAGTCTTTACGTGAGGTAAGTGGCTTTCTTAGTAGTATTGTGGATAGTGCGCTGGGATTCTGACTGTCTCTGTCCTTTGGCAGGTTAGTGGCGGATAGGAATCCTGGAGAGCCTGCGAGTCTCTAGAGTCCACAGATGAACAGGTATCTGGTGATGAGAGGGAAGACAGAGGGTGAGTATCATCAGGTAAGTAACACAAGTTAGTTTACTCAGCTAGCAGTCCGCTATAGAGAGTGAAGGTCTGAGTAGTATCCACAAGTCTCAGTGTCATGGCAGCTTAGTGACTTCAAGATCAGACCATGACTGGAGTGAGGAGTGAGCTTAAGTAGAGCAGCTGTGATGAGGAGCAGGTGTACATGATAATTAATCAGGTGCAGGTGAGGGTGATCAGTGATGGTGGAATACGGGCCATTCTGTGACAAAAGCGCTATATATATATATTTTTTTTCTGCAACGTTGTTGTGTTCGGTACACTGACTGTTGGTCGGTACTACATCAGCAGCTGACATGAAATATTTGTATTATATTTTAAGTTGACATGTTTTGAACTATGATATGTTAAAACTATTTTAAACAGCAATTGATAAGTCTTACTGTATATAAGAGAATATTGGTAATTAAAAAATAATCTAATTCAAAAAAGGCTTTATTGTCTATCCTAGAAGAATAGAAATTTGTCTCTCACAAAGTCTTATACTAAAACAATCATAAACATGTTTGTTCTTCATACTTTTGTATGTTCTTATTTAAGATACTAATAGCAATTGGGACACTCATTTTCTTATACAAACAAGGTTACCTTAAACCATTTCCCAGATGGGAACAATTGAATAGAAGCATGGATAGGATGTAATGGATCCAGATCAATATGAAATGCTTGCCTTTCAACTTTCCTTTGTATAAAGTTCTGAAAGAGGAACATTGTCTTTCATATTGTTTGCTGGGTTTACAGTCCTTGAAAGCTTGCGTTTACTCTTAACAAAAATAGAGTTAAACCAGGATATAATATTAAAATGAACATGATCAGAGCACTGGATCTGATGCTGCTTCGGCTGTCTTCCCATCATTGATTTTAGGCCTTGCCAGGCCATCTGTACATCACCTGTCATCATTATTGTCCTCCACTTTTCAAGTATTTTGCCGTTTGGTACCTTTTTGGTAACTCTTTAATTGTTTTACTGTGTGAATCACCCTTTAAAAATACATTTGCTTGTTTATTTATTATCTCAAACTAAGATAATGTTTAGGCTCCTTTGTAACCCAAGGCTTGTAATTTGGATGTCTTGCATATTTTTGAGGGATAAAACTGTCATGCTTGCCTGGTTTACAAACATTTGAAAGCTTGCTTTTACATTTAACTGTATTGGGAAAATGGGGATTAGTATCTGTACATAAATATATAAATATAACCTGCTCAACTTATTTTCCTGTCCTTTCCCAGACAGCAAGCAACCATTAAAACAATGTCATGTCAACGTTGATGGGTCAGTGCTTATTGCATTTAATTAATGTTACAAAATTATATTGATTCAACATCACTTTTGCACCCTCGGGTAATGTTGAAACAGTGTTGAAATTTTAACTGAATCAATGTTATAATATAATGTTAGTTTAACATCATGTTAAAGTAGAAATTGTTGCAATAAAAAAGCAATGTTTACAATTCAAATACATATACATGGTACATCAACATATTATTTATTATAATAAATGCAAATTAGCGATATGTGCTTACATATGGCTTTATTTTAATGTGTTAGAGTGTGTGTGTGTGTGTGTGTTAAAACAAGCTGTCTCTATCACAGTGCTTTCTACATTTTAATAATTGTATGCAATTTGAATAGTTTTACACAAATGAATACATTTGTGATAAGCATATACCATTGATTATCAATGATTCATTTAAAAGTGGAAATGTTGTGGTAAAAAACTGAAAAGCGCATCTAAAATTCACTTTGAAGAATCCGCTTTAGCCTTTTATCTCTTCAGGATTTTTTTTTTTTTTTTTTTTTTGACAGATTCACAAACATGAGTTTCATCTTACACGACTTCGATGGCCATCTCACAGTCAAACTACCTCTCTATTGCATTATATATACATATCACTTCAATCTTACAGAACATTCATGGAAGAGTTGTTCTCAAGCTTTGGGACAACATTGAAAATACAATGATCTTTCTCTAGTCTACACCCTTTTCTGAGAATCAGGACACCAAATCCTGCTCCCACCTCTAGATTGAGATTCAGATTTAGCTACATTCATTAATAATACACAAATGAACAATCACACAGCAGCGGGAATGATATCAGTATCTGCAGTCCACGAGGAGCTGAAAGTATCCTGGTTATAAATATTATTGTGGGTATCAGTAACAAAATAACCTATTCATGCATTCATTCAAGTGGCACAAATGAAAGGCACTGTGGTGTCTCATATTCTTTCTTATCAGATGCTTCAGAGGCTGAGCTTCTCTGTGAGCAACTCCACCCTCTGCATAAAGCTGCACAGACAGCTCCACTTACAACTACATGTGTGTCTTTAACTGACTCGATTCTTCTGCACCTGATCGGGTATCTTCATCACAGTGAGTATTTTAAAATATTAATATAAAATATTATAATATGACAAAATATTATATCTACATTTGTTAACACAGCTTTGCGATATACTACATAAACTGATCTGATTGAATGTAAAATTCAGTAACACTTTATTTTGATAGTCCACTTTAGACTTACTATAGGTAACTTTGTAACTCCATGTCAACTAGCAGTCATTAGAGTATTAGCGACTGTCTGCTTAATATCTGCTAACACTTTATTTTGATGGGTGTTTTACTGACTATACAAGTAACTTTGTAAATACATGTCAAGTTATTCTACTAACCCTAACCTAATAGTCTACTAATACTCAATGAAAGTTAGTTGGCATTTAGTTGAATGTCTAAAGTGGACAATCAAGATAGTGTGACCTAAAACCAGCATACAAAACATATATCAATTATATATTGTAAACATCTAATGAAAATAGCATTGAGGCAGTTACTCACGTAATTGTTTTATATTAATAACTCACATGGATCTGGTTTATGTTTAGATTTATTTAGCCTGTGTTTGGTTTGATGACATTTACTTTTACATTTAATCATTTAGCAGATGCTTTTATCCAAAGTGACTTACAAATGAGGAGAACAATGGAAGCAATCAGAGCAACGAGAGAGCAACAGTATACTGTGCTGTGATAAATCTCAGTTAGTCTAGTACACATAGATAGGGTTCTTTTTTTGTTCATTTTTACATTTTTTAAATGATTTTAAAATGATTATTATCCTTACCTGACGCTGTAATTTTTATGGTGACGTATTTTAGCTTCTGCAAATGTCTGTTTTTGTTACAAGGTGAAATTAAACAGATTTTCATTGATTCTTCAAACTGGAAACGCTTTCACGAGACTAAAGTCTAAATCTGATTGGCTGATTTTTGCAGGTTTTGGGGGAGTCTAGCGTTAAGCATTTTTTAACGGTCCACCAGGAACAAGAACTCTGTTTACTGGTTCAGGGACTGCAGTAATGAGAGCTTTAGAGGAGCAACTAAAATCTGGATTGAAAAACAATGTGTGTGAAGTTCGTGTCTTAAAGACATTCAAGGTTTTTTCAGGCTTTTAGTTGAATTAAAAGAGATGTGTTCTTGTTTACCCACGGGATACAGGAAAAGTATTATTCTAGAGTGATTTATTTTAATTAGTTATGTCATATATACTGTATATATATATATAGGAAGATCACTTGTAGTACCTCACTGACAATCACAGGCA
Organism: Aspiorhynchus laticeps; assembly: GCA_023376895.1. Lineage (NCBI taxonomy): Eukaryota > Metazoa > Chordata > Actinopteri > Cypriniformes > Cyprinidae > Aspiorhynchus > Aspiorhynchus laticeps. The sequence goes on along the minus strand of CM041814.1, from coordinate 33,331,887 downwards.
ATTTAGTGACAGGTAAGATTCACTTTACGATTCATTTCTTTGGTATCCACAAACAAAGACTAACTCTGACTGCAATTCAATGAATTTATGGCTATAATGTAATTGATCATGAAGACAAGCATGATCCAAGTTGACCGTCAAGCTCTCTCCAATGGTTATGGAGGTTGGTAATAATATATAACAACACCTTCTCTGATAAGAAAGATAACCAAAGTGTGTACTGTTAGTGTGCCTCCAGAAACATGTCTGGGAACACTGTATTACAGACCAAGAGTTTCTTCATTTTTTAAGTTTATTTGTTTCTGTGAAAGTTTTCAGTCGTTCAAGGTTTAAATGAGCTGTATTTTAAGGGCCGCTGAGGATGAAGATGCTTCCAGCAGCTGCTCTGTGTGTTGTGATGGCTCTCAGTCTCTGCTCGCGAGCGAAGGCTACCGCTGCCTTTGACCTCCTGCGTCAAACTGCTGGTGAAGACGTTGATCATTTGTTCATATGATTACAGGTTTTGCAGGTCTTTGTGTCACTTCTACACTACCAGTCAAACGTTTTTGAACAGAAAGATTTGTAATGTTTTTTTTTTTTAAAGAAGTCTCTTCTCACCAAGCCTGCATTTATTTGATTCAAAATACAGCAGTACAATTTTAAAATATTTTTACTATTTAAAATAACTGTTTTCTATTTGAATATATTTTAAAATTTAATTTATTCCTGTGATTCCAAACGCTGATTTTTTAGCATCATTGCTCCAGTCACATGATTCTTCAGAAATCATTCTAATAGTGTCCCTGGAGCACAAAAGCAGTCATAAGTAACACGTATATTTGTAGCAATAGACAACAATACTGTCACGGTGCACACACGAGGGGGGAACAGGAACACGCAGACGTAAACTCAAATAATAATATTTAATGGAGACATCAAGGCAGGACTGACATGGACAGGATACACCGGGGAAGTAACGAGTAGACCAGACGAAATCAAACTCAAAAGACAGGACTAATATACACAGGGTAATTAACACATAACAAGACAAACACAGCTGGAACATACTTAACTCATAATGACATGAAACAAGGACAGGAAACAAACCATATATGGACACAAGAGGCAGGAACAGATGACACACACAACAGAACCCTGACATAACTCCCCCCTCCCGAAAGGCTCGTCCCGAGCCTTAACAGTTCCATCGGGGAGGGGGGGAGGGGGGGAGGGCGCTCTGGAGGCCCCTCAGGACAAACACGGACAGGAACACAGGACGGGGACCTCCAGAGCGGAACAGACAGACAAAGGAGGCCATGGCGGAGCTAGGAGCTCAGGAGGCCATGGCAGTACAGCCGGAACCCTTTCTACCCCCAAAAAAAATTTCCCTGGGGAAGTCAGGGGGTATCAGGAGCCCTCCGGGGCTAGACACACAGAACAGTACAAAACAAGACAGGAACGCCCTCCAGGGCCAGACAGACAGGACAGGACAGCCCACAGGAACCAGAAGCCCTCCTGGGCTGGCTTGGAGGCTGAGGCTTCATCTGGGCATGACCAGGAGTCAGAGGCCCACACAGGGTCCCTCAGCGACCGCTTCCATTTCCACGACAAGGGGGCAGGCGGCTAGAATGGCCTCCATGGCCACAACAAGAGGAGCCGCCTGCCCCAGACGAGTCTCCACGGACAAGACAAGGTTAGTTTAATGTTCCTGTGGGCACAACAAAGACACACGGCACTCCTGGCCGTGACATGTGGACTTGATCCACGGGGCTAGGGATAGCGGCGGCCAGCGGGCATGAGTCAGCGCCAATCCGGTGAGCTTGAGTCAGCGGCGATCCGGCGGGCATTGAGTCAGAGGCGGGCCGGCGGGCATTGAGTCAGAGGCGGGCCGGCGGGCATTGAGTCAGAGGCGGGCCGGCGGGCATTGAGTCAGCGGCGATCCGGTGGCGTGATCTCCCGCGAACGGCGCGCCTGGGGGAGCGGCAACCCGGGAACTAGTCAACCCGCCAGCGGGCATGAGGGCTCGCGGCCAGAGGACTTGCGGCACTCGCGGCGATCCCGCCGAACTCCCACGCCGTCCTGCAGTGGGCTATGGCGGGAGGACGAGTGGCGACTTCCTTGCCACGGGACAAACAAACAAGAACAAAACAAAACACTGTTGAAAAATGAAAAACAAAACGGGGTGAATGGGCGCCGCTTACGGTTAGGTCTAGTCTTCTGTCACGGTGCACACACAAGGGAGGAACAGGAACACGCAGATGTAAACTCAAATAATAATATTTAATGGAGACATCAAGGCAGGACAAGGCAGGACAAGGCAGGACAAGGCAGGACTGACACGGACAGGATACACCGGGGAAGTAACGAGTAGACCAGACGAAATCAAACTCAAAAGACAGGACTAATATACACAGGGTAATTAACACATAACGAGACAAACACAGCTGGAACATACTTAACTCATAATGACATGAAACACGGACAGGAAACAAACCATATATGGACACAAGAGTCAGGAACAGATGACACACACAACAGAACCCTGACAAATACATTGTATGGGTCAAAATTATACATTTTTCTTTTATGCCAAAAATCATTAGGATTTTAAGTAAAGATCATGTTCCATGAAGATATTTTGTAAATTTCCTACCGTAAATATATCAAAACTTAATTTTTGATTAGTAATATGCATTGCTAAGAACTTCATTTGGACAACTTTAAAGATGATTTTCTCAATATTTAGATTTTTTTGCACCCTCAGATTCCAGATTTTCAAATAGTTGTATCTCGACCAAATATTGTCCTATCCTAACAAACCATACATCAATGGAAAGATTGATGTATTTATTTATCAAAGACACATTTATTCAGCTTTCAGATGATGTATAAATCTCAATTTCACAAAATTGACCCTTATGATTGGTTTTGTGGTCCAAGGTCACATATTCTGATTTGCTGCTCAAAAAACATTTATTTATTATGCTGAAAATTCAGCTTTGATCACAGAAATCAATTACATTTAAAATATATATTCAAATAGAAAGCAGTTATTTTAAATAATAAATAATACAGCTTTTGCTGTATTTTGGATCAAATAAATGCAGGCTTGGTGAGCAGAAAAGAAAAGAAAAATATTAAAATCTTACTGTTCAAAAACTTTTGACTGGGTGCGGTGATTGGGTGCGGTGTCAATGACTTTTTTGTCATTGCTCTCTCATCAGTGAGTTACACAGGGTCCCTGCCCTGCGGCGGATGGGACTGTGAATGTGCCTTCAGGAGACAGCAGAGCTGCTGTTGTGTGGCACAGCCTCTGTTTGAGCTGGAGGAGGCCACCTTCATACGTATGGTTGGCTTATGGGAAGGACTGTCTCATCTGAACAGCCAAATAGAGGAGCTCACAGGTATTGTTGCCTCATATTTGCTTATCATTTTGGAAAAAAATATATGAAAATCTTAATTTGAAGATCCTTGCTTTCTGTCCCTTCCTGAAGCTGGATGCAAAATAGCCTTCACTGCTACGATGCTTCCAATGAGTGGATGTTTTGGGCCGTTTACCAGCAACGTGTCTATCTCTTACCAGTCTGTGTCGCTCAATCAGGGCAATGGCTACAATACTGCGTTGGGTAAGCAGGCCACAATACACTGTGCCAATGCTGCTTCATATTTCAGGGCAAGCGTCAAAAACCAGAACATCAGGACATGAGTGGAAAACAGGAGACTATAATGCTGCGGTCACACTAGTCTATGAAACACGAGCAGAATAAGCTTTTGTCTAAATCATGCGTTAAGATGTTTTGATGTGAATTATCGGATTTATGAAAGTATTGGCATTTTCAAAAAATGTACACCTAATCCAAACCACATGTAAATGATGCATAAAACATCTGAAAGTTTTGTTTACAAACTGATGACAGTATTTTGATAACACATACCGTAATAATATTACACAGGTAAGATGCAGTTCGACTTAAAATATGACAGCTATGAAAAACGTATTTAAAAAAATGGCAGCTGTCGAATATGAAAGCTGGTAAGCTTCTGATCTAAAACTTTGAGTGCCTTTTTTATAAAAATGTCATGTGGCTTCATTGTTGATTTGCTTGCATGTGCTTCTTGCCTGGTTGTATGACAATATGAATGCCATGATTATTCAACATTTCACATATGTATCATAGATGTATCAAAGGTCAGCTCATTTCTAATATTTCTGAAATAATTTAAATTGTTTTATTTTATTTTACATGAGTTTCAAAGGACAGATTACAATGAATTACCCAGATACCTGAACTCTAAAAATACTGCAGCTTTTGCCCAGATATTATAAAGTCTACCTGTGCAGTAATGCATAACCGTTTTAAGTGGAAAAAAGCATACTAACTGTTATGGAGCTGACGAGACGTGAGACAGGCGGATCCATCTGCAAGCTTTTATTATGATACATGGTCAATACAGGCAGGGTCGGACAGTAGCAAACAGGTATGGCATGGGCAAGACACAAGAATAATCCAAGGGCAAGCGTGGGTCGGCGATCGGCGAACTATATCCAGAGGGCTAGGCAGAGAGAATAAACCAGGAACACGGGCAGGAATCAGAACACAGGAAATCAAACTAGGGATACTGGGAAAACGCTTTGTAATGCAGCGGGGCTAACAATACTCGGCAGAGTGTAAGAGAAAGTCCAGAGTTAATATAGTGTGTGTGTGTGTGTGTGATTGGATGATGGTGATTGAGAGATGGTGAACAGGTGCAAGCGTGATTATAGTGAACAGCTGTGTGGGTGCAGTGAATGATGGGAAATGTAGTCTAAGAGTGATCTGTAACTGTGTGAAAGTCCATGTGTTGGGAGAGTGACCTCTAGTGGTGAATGAAGGAAAGTTCATGGCCAGGATTCGTGACATAGCCCCCCCCCCCCCAAGGAGCGGCTTCCAGACGCTCCTAAACAATTCTAGGTGGGCGGTGGAGCGGAGGCGGGACAGGGGGAGGGACGGAGGGCCAGGTCCATGTGGAAGCCAGGGCGGAGAGGATGGAACTGGAGCCCCCCAGGGCGGAACAGATGGGACCAGAACCCGCCAGGGCGGAGCAGACGGACCCGGAGCCCACCAGGGCGGAGCAGACGGGACCAGAGCTCCCCAGGGCGGAGCAGACGGGACCAGAGCCCCCCAAGGCGGAGCAGACGGGACCAGAGCCCCCCAGGGCGGAGCAGACGGGACCAGAGCCCCCCAGGGCGGAGCAGATGGGACCAGAGCCCCCCAGGGCGGAGTAGATGGACCTGGGGCCCACCAGGGTAGGGCAGACAGACCCGGAGCCCACCAGGGTGGAGCAGATGGACCTGGGGCCCACCAGGGTAGGGCAGACGGGACCAGAGACCACAGCAGGGAAGCAGACTGGGCAGGTAGCCCTGACAGAACCTGGAAGCAGAGGAGAACAAGGACAAACAACACAGGGAGAGCAGAGACAGACAACACAGGGAGAGCCTTCCCGATCTCAGGGGCCGTGCCAGGGCAGGACAGGAAATCCCAGACGGCCTCCGTAACCATGACAGGGCCGGACAGGGAATCACCGACGGCCTCCTTAGCCGTGTCAGGACAGGGCGAGAGTTCATAGACGGCCTCCATGGCCGGGGCAGGACAGGGCGTGAGTTCATAGACAGCCTTCCTAGCCATGACAGGACAGGGTGAGAGTTCATAGACGGCCTCCATGGCCGGGACAGGACAGGGCGAGAGTTCATAGATGGCCTCCTTAGCCGTGACAGGACAGGGCGAGAGTTCACAGACGGCCTCCATAGCCGTGACCGGACAGGATGAGAGCTCACAGACGGCCTTCATAGCCGTGACAGGACAGGGCGAGAGTTCACAGACGGCCTCCATAGCCGTGACAGGACAGGATGAGAGTTCACAGACGGCCTTCCTAGCCGTGACAGGACAGGATGAGAGCTCACAGACGGCCTTCATAGCCGTGACAGGACAGGATGAGAGTTCACAGACGGCCTCCATAGCCGTGACAGGACAGGATGAGAGCTCACAGACGGCCTTCTTAGCCGTGACAGGACAGGGTGAGAGCTCACAGACGGCCTCCATGGCCGTGACAGGACAGGGCGAAAGTTCACAGGAGGGTACCACCGACACCTCTGGAGGTTCTGCAGCTAACGCCGCCACCTCTGGAGGTTCTACGGTGGTAACATGACAGGCTGAGAGTGCATTGCTGGGCACCACCACCTTGCAAGGAGCTGAAACGAGCACCACCGCTTCAGAAGGTTCTGCAGCAGGTGCTGCCACCTCTGGAGACATTACAGTGGACATCGCTACCTCAGACAGTCCAATGGTGGTGTACGCAGCCCAAATGCAACATAATGCGATCCCTATCATGGGAAGCGCTTCAGACAGGGAAATCAGTTCAGGAACAGGAGGACCGAAGTGAGTGGATTTGGGGATACCAGCAGTGCGTACAGACACCAGCTGTGCATCCCTCACGCTGGATATCAACCGGAGAACTTGAAGGACTGACCTTGAGTCTCTGGGTGGGATAGGCTCTGGCTGAGGAGCTGAGACGTGAAGAGGTTCTGGCTGAGGAGCTGAGACGTGTAGAGGCTCTGACTGAGGAGCTGAGACGTGAAGGGGCTCTGGCTGAGGAGCTGAGACGTGAAGAGACTCTGGCTGGTCAGCTGTGACGTGGCGAGACTCTGGCTGGTCAGCTGTGACGTGGAGAGACTCTGGCTGGTCAGCTGTGACGTGGCGAGACTCTGGCTGGTCAGCTGTGACGTGGCGAGACTCTGGCTGGTCAGCTGTGACGTGGCGAGACTCTGGCTGGTCAGCTGTGACGTGGCGAGACTCTGGTTGGTCAGCTGTGACGTGGCGTGACTCTGGCTGGTCAGCTGTGACGTGGCGTGACTCTGGCTGGTCAGCTGTGACGTGGCGTGACTCTGGCTGGTCAGCTGTGACGTGGCATGACTCTGGCTGGTCAGCTGTGACGTGGCGTGACTCTGGCTGGTCAGCTGTGACGTGGCGTGACTCGTGACGATCAACTGTGGCTTGGCTTGACTCACGGAGATCACAGGTGGCTTGGCTTGACACGTGATGATCAACTGTGGCTTGGCTTGACTCACGGAGATCACTGGTGGCTTGGCTTGACTTGTGATGATCAACTGTGCTTTGGCTTGACTTGTGACGATCAACTGTGGCTTGGCTTGCCTCACGGAGATCACTGGTGGCTTGGCTTGACTTGTGACGATCAACTGTGCTTTGGTTGGACTTGTGACGATCAACTGTGGCTTGGCTTGACTTGTGATGATCAACTGTGCTTTGGCTTGACTTGTGACGATCAACTGTGGCTTGGCTTGACTCACGGAGATCACTAGTGGCTTGGCTTGACTTGTGACGATCAACTGTAGCTTGACTTGACCTTTTAACATAGGCTGTGACTTGACTTGGTTCTTCAACATCAGCGGTGACCTGACTTGACTCTTTAACATCAGCGGTGACTTGACTTGACTCCTTAACATCAGCGGTGACTTGACTTGGCTTTTTAACATCAGCGGTGACTTGACTTGACTCTTTAATATCAGCGGTGACTTGACTTGACTCTTTAACATCAGCGGTGACTTGACTTGACTCTTTAACATCAGCGGTGACTTGACTTGACTCTTTAACATCAGCGGTGACTTGACTTGACTCTTTAACATCAGCGGTGACTTGACTCGACTCTTTAACATCAGCTGGGAACTGACCTGGCTTGTGATTGGCCGCAATGACGCTACGGGGTGTTGTTGTTGCTGCCATTTTGTGAGCGTGATCTAGCGTGGCTGTGTCCACACAATTGGGTGCGGTGTCTCGTTCCTCCGCGATCCCCACAGTGAACGAAGAGCCAACACATAGCAAAGCATAGTCCAGGAACTGACTGAGAGATGAACGGGGACCCTCACGGATTAGCTGAGACTTCAGCGGTTGATTAATGCCCTCACAAAAGAAGTCTATGAGTACACAGTCCGGCAGATCAGAGAAATGGGCGAGGTCTAAATAGTCTTGTACATAGTCCTCGAGTGGTAGCGAGCCCTGCTCGAGGTGTAACAACATCCGTGCAATGTCCGTACCTGGCCAATATCCACATGAAAAGCCGCTGGATCCTTTTGTGGCCGAGTATTCTGTTATGGAGCTGACGAGACGTGAGACAGGCGGATCCATCTGCAAGCTTTTATTATGATACATGGTCAATACAGGCAGGGTCGGACAGTAGCAAACAGGTATGGCATGGGCAAGACACAAGAATAATCCAAGGGCAAGCGTGGGTCGGCGATCGGCGAACTATATCCAGAGGGCTAGGCAGAGCGAATAAACCAGGAACACGGGCAGGAATCAGAACACAGGAAATCAAACTAGGGATACTGGGAAAACGCTTTGTAATGCAGCGGGGCTAACAATACTCGGCAGAGTGTAAGAGAAAGTCCAGAGTTAATATAGTGTGTGTGTGTGTGTGATTGGATGATGGTGATTGAGAGATGGTGAACAGGTGCAAGCGTGATTATAGTGAACAGCTGTGTGGGTGCAGTGAATGATGGGAAATGTAGTCTAAGAGTGATCTGTAACTGTGTGAAAGTCCATGTGTTGGGAGAGTGACCTCTAGTGGTGAATGAAGGAAAGTTCATGGCCAGGATTCGTGACACTAACAGTTTTGTTTATATTTAATTTAAGTCATGATGAAGTCAAGTAATTCCATATGCAACTGATTAACACTACAACTCGTATGTGACCCTGGAGCACAAAAGCAGTCATAAGTAACACAGGTATATTTGTAGCAATAGACAACAATACATTGTATGGGTCAAAATTATACATTTTTCTTTTATGCCAAAAATCATTAGGATATTAAGATCATGTTCCATGAAGATATTTTGTAAATTTCCTACTGTAAATATATCAAAACTTAATTATTGATTAGTAATATGCATTGCTAAGAACTTCATTTGAACAACTTTAAAGGTGATTTTCTCAATATTTAGATTTTTTTGCACCCTCAGATTACAGATTTTCAAATAGTTGTATCTCAGCCAAATACTGTCCTATCATAACAAACCATACATCAATGGATAGATTATTTATTCAGCTTTCATATGATGTACATAAATTTCAATTTCGAAAAATTGACCCTTATGACTGGTTTTGTGCTCCAGGGTCACATATAAATGATATATAGTACACTCTTAAAATGAAAGGTGCTTCATGATGCCACAGAAGAACCTTTTTATCTAAATGCTTCCATAAAGAATCTTTAACATCTGAAGAACCTTTCTGTTTCACAAAAGCTTCTTTGTGGTGAAAGAAAGCTCTTCAGATTATAAAAAGATAAGAAAGAGATGGTTATTTGACTGAATGGTTCTTGGTGGAACCAAAAATGGTTCTTCTGTGACATCGCTGTGAAGACCCTTTTAAGCACCTTTATTTTTAAGAGTGTAGGCCAAACTAATCTCCTGTTTAGATTCATGCAATGCAATGCATCCAGTTCAAGTCGTCCTTGTAGAGCCAGCTTCTCACAGTAAGTCTGAACAGAATAAGTCAAGCAAACAGAGACATTAACCAGATCCTGAATCTTCACAGGCACATTCACGGCTCCTCACGCTGGCCTCTACTCCTTCTCCTTCACTGCGTACTCCAGCGTTGGCAGCGCAGGTCAGCGGCTCTACCAGAAGGTGCAGCTGATGAAGAACGGCCAGCTGATCGCCTCATCCTGGGAGGATAACCGTGAGGATTCGGAGGACAGCAGCTCTCAGACGGTTCTTCTGCAGCTCAGACAGGGCTGTCAGGTGTATGTGGAGCTGCTGTCAGGCAGACAGCTGTGTGGAGACACCCGGGGACAAAACACCTTCAGTGGATACCTGCTCTATCCCGTCTCTGAGCAATGACTGTACACACATACACAGCTATCTTCATCAGAGATTAAATCAATGGAAAAACAAGATGCCTGGGTGTGAATCTTCATATAAAATTGTCATAAAAGTGACTAAATGAACATGTACCCTAGCAACACAGTATACTATGTCTTTATGAATAAAGATGACTTTAATAGTTTTCTGTGGTGCTTATTCCTTCTAGTTTGACATCTTTTTATATGCTAGCTTTTTATAAACCATATTTATATAATGATAACCAAAAGTCAAGTCAAGTCAAGTCACCTTTATTTATATAGCGCTTTTAACAATACAAATTGTGACAAAGCAACTGCACAATATCAAAATGGGAAAATAGTGTCAATAATGTAAAATGACAAGATTAAACACTCAATTTTCAGTTAAAGGCATTTCATTGTTGAATTCAGTGATGGCATCGTCCAGCTCAGTTCAGTTCAAAAAGTTTCTGTTCAATCAAGTCGACGATATTGCTGGAAATGAAGTGTCCCCAACAAAGCAAGCCAGAGGCGACAGCGGCAAGGAACCAAAACTCCATTGGTGACAGAACGGAGAAAAAAACCTTGGGAGAAACCAGGCTCAGTCGGGGGGCCATTTCTCCTCTGACCAGACGACCCAGCAGTTCAATTCCAACTGCTGCAAAGTCAGATTGGATGGCTCAACAGGTTCCTGAGGTCTTTTCCTGATGGCTCTCTAGGTGACGGGGTCCTCACTGGGGGTCTGTCTCTGGGGCTCATCTAGGTGTCCTGGTCTCCGCTGACGTTCAGGGCTGTAGTAGAGGTCGTCTCTAGGTGCTGATCCACCATCTGATCTGGTGACTGCAGTGACCTCGGAATAAGAAAGAAACAGACTAATATTAGCGTAGATGTCAATCTTTTTATGATGTTACAAGTACATCATGTGTTATGGGAAGTGTTCCCGGTTCCGGTTGATCTAATTAATGCAGCCTAACAATCCTTTAACGGATTTGAATAATAGAAGTGTATTAGTGTGTTATGTGTACGCCAGGTTAAAGAGATGGGTCTTTAATCTAGATTTAAACTGACAGAGTGTGTCTGCCTCCCGAACAGTGTTTGGTAGATTGTTCCAGAGTTTGGGCGCTAAATAGGAAAAAGATCTGCCGCCCGCAGTTGATTTTGATATTCTAGGTATTATCAAATGGCCAGAGTTTTGAGAACGCAGCGGACGTGAAGGACTATAATGCGATAAGAGCTCGCTCAAGTACTGAGGAGCTAAACCATTCAGGGCTTTATAAGTAATTAACAAGATTTTAAAATCTATACGATGTTTAGTAGGGAGCCAGTGCAGTGTTGACAGAACCGGGCTAATGTGGTCATACTTCCTGGTTCTAGTAAGAACTCTAGCTGCTGCATTTTGAACCATCTGTAGTTTGTTTATTAAGCGTGCAGAACAACCACCCAATAAAGCATTACAATAATCTAACCTTGAGGTCATAAACGCATGAATTAATATTTCTGCATTTGACATTGAGAGCATAGGTCTCAGTTTAGATATATTTTTAAGATGAAAAAATGCAGTTTTACAAATGCTAGAAACATGGCTGTCAAAGGAGAGATTACTATTAAATAGCACACCTAGGTTCCTGACTGATGACGAAGAATTGACAGAGCAGCCATCAAGTGTTAGACAGTGTTCTAGGTTATTACTTGTGGGGGTTTTAGGTCCGATAATTAACACCTCTGTTTTTTCAGAATTTAGCAGTAAGAAATTACTCGTCATCCAGTTTTTTATATCGACTATGCATTCCATAAGTTTCTCAATTTGGTGTGTTTCACCAGGCCGTGAAGAAATATAGAGCTGAGTGTCATCAGTGAAAGCTAACCCCGTGTTTCCTAATGATATTTCCCAAGAATAACATATAAAGCGTGAAAAGTAACGGTCCTAGTACTGAGCCTTGAGGAACTCCATACTGCACTTGTGATCGATATGATACCTCTTCATTCACTGCTATGAATTGATGGTGGTCAGATAAGTACGATTTGAACCATGCTAATTCACTTCCACTAATGCCAACAAAGTTTTCTAGTCTATTCAAAAGAATGTTGTGATCGATAGTGTCGAACGCAGCGCTAAGATCCAGTAGAACTAATCAGAATCAGAATCAGAATCAGCTTTATTCGCCAAGTGTGTGCAAACACACGAGGAATTTGTTGTGGTTTTTAAGAAGCTCTTGGTACATACATACATACATACATACATACATATAAACATACATATCTGACATGAGAACAGAACATTTAAATAAGCCTTAATAATAATAATAATAATAATAATGTGTCTGAATCTGGAACAGAAGATTTATGTACAGAATTGTGCCTTATTTACTCTATATATACAGCTGTATAGAAAATTATGCATACATATTTACATAGTTCTAGAGAGAGTAAATAATTAGAGATGGGGGATGGAATTACAGGCAAGAATTAGGGTTAGAGAATTACAGAACACAGGTAATAATTCCTGTGTTAGTGGTTTAGGCTGGAGATGGCATGGGGGAAAAAAATGTTTTTATGCCTAGATGTTCTAGTGCACAGAGATCTGTAGAGTCTGCCTGAAGGGAGAAGCGCAAACAGGTCGTGTCCAGGGTGAGAGGGGTCTGTGATGATGTTACCTGCCCGTTTCTTCACTCTGGAGTAGTACAAATCCTGAAGGCTGGGCAGGTGCACACCAATGATCCTTGATAGAGAGATACAACCACGATCAGATGATAAGAGCAGGTAATTTGTAACTCTAATGAGAGCAGTCTCAGTACTATGATACGGTCTAAATCCTGACTGGAAATCCTCACAGATATCATTTTTCTCTAAGAAGGAATATAATTGTGAGGATACAACCTTTTCTAATATCTTTGACAGAAAAGGGAGATTCGAGATCGGTCTGTAATTAACTAGATCTTTGGGGTCAAGTTGTGGTTTTTTAATGAGAGGCTTAATAACAGCCAATTTAAAGTTTTTGGGGACATATCCTAATGACAATGACGAATTAATAATAGCCAAAAGAGGATCTATGACTTCTGGAAGCAGCTCTTTTAGTAGTTTAGATGGAATAGGGTCTAACATACATGTTGTTGGTTTAGATGATTTAACAAGTTTATACAATTCTTCCTCTCCTATAGTAGAGAATGAGTGGAATTGTTCCTCAGGGGATCTATAGTACACTATTTGATGTGATGATATAGCTGACGGCTGCATGGTTACAATTTGATCTCTAATAGTATCAATTTTGGAAGTAAAATAGTTCATAAAGTCATTACTGCTGTGCTGTTGGGAAATGTCAACACCTGTTGATGCTTTATTTTTTGTTAATTTTGCCACTGTATTGAATAAATACCTGGGGTTATGTTTGTTTTGTTCTAAAAGAGACGAAAAGTAATCAGATCTAGCAGTTTTTAAAGCTTTTCTGCAGGATAGGGTACTTTCCCGCCAAGCTAAACGAAATACCTCTAGTTTTGTTTTCCTCCAGCTGCGCTCCATTTTCCGGGCTGCTCTCTTTAGAGTGCGAGTGTGCTCATTATACCACGGTGTTGGACTCTTTTCCTTAATCTTCCTTAAGCGTAAAGGAGCAATTGTACACTCAAAAAAATGATTCGGTCTAAATTTACATTTTATGTAATTCAATTGCATGACAAATTTCCATCCATTTAGATTACATAGTTTTAACATAAACAAATCAATTAACTTAATGTGATTCATATCCATCAGACATACGTGAATGAAACAGGTAAGATTTATGTAATAGTTCACAGCAAAGTCCCCACACTGCTCAGTGTTCATGTGTTTCCACACTACAGAGTGTTAAAGTAGCATTGAAGCAGTGCTGGAGTTAAGAAGATAATTATGTGATGATTGATCATTAATGATGAACAGCTGCTGTTATCAAGAAGAATCACCGAAGGAAAGAGAAACACAAGAACTACAACTGACTTCAGCCACAGCCGAAGATGAAATCAACTGAAATAAAAGAAGACATTAAATCCTTTAAGAGCTGATTAAACAACTCCACAAACAGCACCAGATTGACTTTATTTCTGTCAGACTTCTAGAGAAGCTCTTATTGAGAATTAACAGAGGTTTAGATGCTTTATTGTTTTGTTTGAAATCACCAGCAAAGAGACCAGTGTTTCCTTTTGCTGGGCTCTTGACCTTTTGGTGTTAATATTACACTGGTTGCTTTAATTGTGTGTTCATATAAAACACACTTAGCTTAACCAGTAAAGCCAAAACAAAAAGAGTTGTTGGCAAATGATTCAGCGACCTCGTTTCAAGTCCAATTTATGATTATATGGTTGTTGTAATGCTTTAGCTTTGCTCGTAGCATCAGATCTAGTAGTATTGTAAAAGCAGATAATTTGAAAAATGTACAAATCACTTTGTGCACAAAAAGTTTTCATCGGTAGCAACACAAAGACCACAGACATCAAGAATCAGTGTATGAATCACAACAATGGTGACAGTCAACAAAATATTCAGATAAAACTCTGAACATCACAACACAAGCTACTAAAATGTCACAACTAAAACAAACGTAAACGTAAAATAAAATAGTAAGAATAAAAGAAAATAATCAGACAATTCAGCTGCATTGTTTATTCATGCTGCAATGCATGCTGGGATACACGGGATAGTCTTGTACTATGCTGGTACCCATCATGCATTGCAACATGAAGCATTTTGTTGACTGTCACCATTGTTGTGATTCATACACTGATTTTTGATGTCTGTGGTCTTTGTGTTGCTGCAGATGAAAACTTTTTGTGCACAAAGTGATTTGTAAATTATTCAAATTATGTTTTTTACAATACTGCTAGATCTGAAGCTATAAAAAAAAATCTAAAGCAATACATCATCCACACAATCAGATATTGGCCTTGAAATGAGGTCGGTGGATCATTTGCCAATGACACTTTTTTTTATTTCTTCTTGGCTTTACTGGTTAAGCTAAGCGTGTTTTATATGAACACACAATTAAAGCAACCAGTGTAATATTAACACCAAAAGGTCAAGAGCCCAACAAAAGGAAACACTGGTCTCTTTGCTGGTGATTTCAAACAAAACAATAACGCATCGAAACCTCTGTTAATTCTCAATAAGAGCTTCTCTAGAAGTCTGACAGAAATAAAGTCAATCTGATGCTGTTTGTGGAGTTGTTTAATCAGATCTTAAATTATTTAATGTCTTTGTTTATTTCAGTTGATTTCATCTTCTGCTGTGTCTGAAGTCAGTTGTAGTTCTTGTGTTTCTCTTTCCTTCGGTGATTCTTCTTGATAACAGCAGCTGTTCATCATTAATAATCAATCATCACATAATTATCTTCTTAACTCCAACACTGCTTCAATGCTACTTTAACACTCTGTAGTGTGGAAACACATGAACACTGAGCAGTGTGGGGACTTTGCTGTGAACTATTACATAAATCTTACCTGTTTCATTCACGTATGTCTGATGGATATGAATCACATTAAGTTAATTGATTTGTTTATGTTAAAACTATGTAATCTAAATGGATGGAAATTTGTCATGCAATTGAATTACATAAAATGTAAATTTAGACCGAATCATTTTTTTGAGTGTATCTAAAGTGCTAGAAAAGAGAGAGTTCATAGTTTCTGTTACATCATCAAGTTGTTCTGAGCTGTTGGATATGCTAAGGAATTGAGATCAATCAGGAAGATTACTTACAAAGCAATCTTTTGTGGTAGAAGTGATGGTTCTACCATATTTATAAGAAGGAGTTGAATTTACAGCTTTAACTATATGGAGTTTACACAAGACTAGATAATGATCTGATATATCATCGCTTTGCTGCAGAATTTCAACACCATTAACATCAATTCCATGTGACAGTATTAAATCTAGAGTATGATTTCGACTATGAGTAGGTCCTGAAACGTGTTGTCTAACCCCAATAGAGTTCAGAATGTCTATGAATGCTGATCCTAATGCATCTTTTTCATTATCAACATGGATATTAAAATCAAAAAAAGTGGTAACACTTTACTTAAAGCATTTATGTATAATGCATTATAAAGGGTTATTAAAGGCTATTGCATTACTCACAATTTGTGCATTGTAATACATGATATCTTGTCGTAAATAATTATAACTGAATTTAAAATGCATAGTGTAACAATTAATTGATAGGTGTTACAGTGCATTAATTGTGGTTACAATTATTCATGAGATTGTACAATGCATTAAAAGGTACATTACAAGGCATAATTAATGTATTAAAGCTACTTTTATAATGCAATATACATAAAGGCTTTAAGTAAAGTGTTACCCCAAATGTCAGCAGTGCAGCATACTATACTTTCTGAAATGTTTATTATGTATTGTCTACTGTTTCTCTTACTGTTCAATATACTATTCTCTCTCTCTCTCTCTCTCTTTCTCTCTATCTCTCTCTCTCTCGCTCTCGCTCTCGCTCTCCTCTCTCTCACTCTCCCTCTCCCTCTCTCTCTCTCTCTCTCTCTCTAAACATTTTACACAGCAGTATCTACTTTCTGCAAAAACTTTAATGCAAGTAATACTATCTATTTTCAATCTATTTATCAGCATCAACAAGCTTGACACTTGAACTGAGTCCAGTTTTGTCATTCTGTCATCACAAATCAAATCATAACCCAGAAGTGAAAGGAGACCGCTTTAATTGATTTGTTTATTATTTTTTAATTATTACTAGTTTGAATGTAAATACTTTATATACATAAGTACTGTACATCACTAACAACTATGATTGTCACTTGGGGTGGGTTTTCATGTCAGAAATGTTGTCCCTGCCTAACAATACATGAATAAATACATGCATACATGTGCATTCATGTTCACTTTCATATAATACAATGAAAATTGTTTTTGATTATTTCTTTTAACTAATATCGTTTTAAACAGAGAATAATTTTATGCTGGATTTTTATATTTACAAATGAAAGTCTAGCTCTAGAAATGGATATAATAATAATATATGTATACATAAAGGTCATTTGGACCTTTTTACTGTGATCCTAATATAACATCATATAATTTTTTTCATCAAAATCAATCCTTATAAAGAAGCACACAAATATGAGATACGACAAGATGCAGTTTACATTAAAAGTAATACTTTTAATAAGAGCTTATTAACTAGTAATAAGAGCTGATCAAATGTAAAACTGTAACTTGAATGCAATGTAAGTCGCTTTGGATAAAAGCGTCTGCTAAATGCATAAATGTAAATGTAAATGTAAAAGTAATGTTCGATGAAATGAATCCCTCAGTTAAAAATACAGGTAACATTTTATTTTAAGGACCAATTCTCACATGCATGTTACTAGCTGCTTATTAGTACTTATAAAGCACTTATTAATGCCTTATTCTGCATGACCATATTTTAGATCCCTTAATCATAAACCCCATTCCTAAACTAACTACTAATACGCAGCAAATTGGGAGTATATTGCGGCGAAAGTCATAGTTAATAGTTATTTAATATTGGGAATTGGACCTTAAAATAAAGTATGACTAAAATATAGTAGCATTGCATGCTTTCAACATTAGATAACGTAGTATTGAACACACACCGGGGAGTATTTTGTACATAGAAGGCCTTGTTAGCGGTTGCTTCATAAGTGTCAGTAAATCATCTTGCTTCAGCTCTCTCTTATTTCTCTTCTGCATTGAAATACCTTCTATACTGTACCGCTGACAGACCGTGCTCTGCGTCTCAATGTGTATGCATGTAATCTATACAGTCCATGTATGTCCCTGTCTAAACTCAAGCCCTCTCCACCTGGAGCTCCCAGCAGGCTTCACACAGCCTTCCTCTGATGCAGTGATGTGGTATTTGGGGAATTCTGCTCTCTGACCAAACTACAGACTCTTGGCTTGGTTCCTGTCCTCATCCAAGCCTCTTCCCAAATAAGGCTTTGCTTTAACAAAGGGCCGAACCAGAGAGCGTAAGTGCAGAGCGGAGAGGAGGGTGGGCTTGAGAAAAACAGCGTGTCCTTTTAAGGCATCAATTTCCTTTTCTCTGCCCCCTCTCACCGAATGCCTGGTTTTTTATTTCTCTAATGGAAAAGACATCTCTTGAAACAGCTCTGCTGAACATAAAGCTCTAGGGTGACCGGTGCCTGTACGAACGACAAAGTCATCTTCATTTTTACTACAGTAAGTATGTTTTTCATATGCTTTCAATTCCTTTCAGTCAGGTATTGTTGTGGTTTTTAAATGACGTAAAGTATGCAACTCTACATGCTCTACCATACATAATCTACGTACTATCTTTAAAAAAAAGACCAGACCTGAAAAATAGCTTAAATTTAGTATATTTCATGACTTTTTGATTGCAAGTAGTTATCAAGTTCACTTCAGTGTTTCTGTCATATTTGAAATGTTGATGTGTAGCGTGAGCTTCTTCTTTGTTGTAGCCTTATGCATTTTAATTACAGCATTTGTATCAAACATGTATATCTTTCTTCATAAAACATTTAATGCAGACCTATTTCAGTCCTCCTACATTATCATTGATGCAAAACAAAACTAAAGCATTCAGATCAGGGTGAAAAAAGACATAAACTAAATAAATAATAGTAATATACTTAATTAAATATAAACATTATTTATATGTTTATTATGGCATTTATTAGTCTGATTGATACTGTAGATAGATAAAGTGAAGGCATTAATTAACCAATCAGTCAGCTTCATGAACAAGCCAGCCTGAGCTTTGAGGATAAATGCTCATATTAGGTGTAGATTACAAATGCCTAATGCAATATTGAAATGTAAAACTATATGGAAACTTAAAGGGACAGTGCACCCCCAAAAAAATACAATTCTGTCATCATTTACTCGCCCTCAGGTTATTCCAAACCTGTATGAGTTTCATTTTTCTGTTGAACACAAGATAAGATATTTTGAAGAATATCAGTTGCTGGTCCCCATTGACTTCCATAGTTTGGGAAGAAAATACTATGGAAGTGAATGTGTGTAAATGAGGACAGGATTTTCATTTTTGGGTGAACTGTCCCTTTAAATGACACTTACAAATGTGTAAATGTCATAGCATCAGAAAATATACGCACTTCAAGTTTGACATTTTTCTCAGGACTAACTTCACCTCTGGTTTGGTAATGTGTAATCTAATGCAGTGTTTCTCAACTGGTGGGTCGAGACCGGAGTGTGCGGCCAAAGAAACGACATCAACAACAAAAAACACTTTTTCTGATGCAAGACTTTATTTTAAAAGATGTGCATGAAAGCTGTTGACACTTCTGTCAGATGCCGTTTAAGAAAAACGCGCTGTCCTGATTTAGTATCTGGGGTCAGATGATGTTGCCAGATGTTATACCGTGTTCGTAGCACCGCGCTGAATATCACTTCACTAAAGCACAGAAACTACTACGAGCATGCAGAAATCTGATAAATCACATAACTGTACTGCGTGTGTTAGCTGGGAAGGATTTGCATGAAGGTATGATATTCATTCTATTCAGGAGCAGTTTCCACGTTTCATTAACCGTTCATGTTACTTGTATATTCACCATGGTAACTCTTGTTTCCATAACCCAAAAATACCATGTTATTTTCACTTTGTGTCATTTTGTATATGTTTAAATGACTGTGGTGGCTCATACCAACTTAATTGTCTTAACAAAAACTAGTTTGTGACTGCTATAATAGCCTTAGGCTGTTTATTCAGTATTAGTCATATTCTTAAGTCTTAATTTTTGTGAAATAAATTTGCTTTGTTTTGTTTTTTTAACAAATTAAATATATATATATATATATACTTTAAATGGGAAAATGGGTCCCAAGGCCAAACCAGTTGAGAACCACTGATCTAATGTATAATGTTCTGGAAAACCAGAAACTATTTACATTTGACACATTTATACTGGTTTATTTTCCTTTTTATTATATAATTTAATTTAAAAAAAAAATTTTTTTACTATTTGTCCTGAAAGGAATAATATATATTTTTTAATGAATTAATTAAACAAAAAGGTGCAGATGTAATGCTCATAGTGTGAATGACTTTAAACTCATTCCTTAAGGTTGGGACTTCAGAGGAACTTGGTAAAGCACAGAATGGCAGCACAGGTGAAGGTGCTGCTCTCTTTGGGTGTTTGTGTGTGATTTGAGCATCGCTTTGATGGTGTTACGGACTGCTGAAATGTGTGAATGTAACTGATGGTGTTGCTGGAGGAACATGTTCATCTGATCCTGTCTTATTCAGCTGTACAGTACTGATTTCCCCATCCACCTCCAATCAAGGACTATATGAACATGTGAATCTCTCAGCCTCTGCGGTTGCTTTTTGACATAACTGTTTTTTTGTTTTTTGTTTTTTATAATTGTGCTGAACTGTTTGCCATTGGAAATGTTGGACTGTTTACACTGCACAACATTTATAAGCATGATTTGTACTTCGATTTTACGGCTTTGTGGCTGCTTCCAATTGCATCATTGGCTTTTTCCACTTTATTCTGATGGTGTTTAGCTTAATTTCAATAGATAAAAGTTTGTTTCAGGAGAAGAGGATTTCAGGAAAGGTAAAATAATGAAAAACTTCCCCCAACTGTGTTCTTGTTTTGTATCTTTACACTGAAAAAACGTATACTAAATTTGAAAATACTAAAAGGTAATCAATTTATTTTAGCTACATTTAAATAAACAAATTTAGTTGACTAACTTTCAATTATTTTATTATTATTTAAATGTAGCTAAAATAAATTGTTTGCAACCACTTACTTTAAACATTTTTAGTAAATACAATTAATATTTTTTTTTCAGTGTACACAACATCACAAGCATTATTCATGTTGAAAATGTCTAATAACATTTGACAGAGGAAAATTTCAGACAGACTACACTGGAACAAAAACAATACAAAATTATAATAAATCTGACATGGAATTGCACATATTAAGAAACTTAATATTGTACTATTGACTGCTCTTCTACGCAGGGAGCTTCAACCATGGCAAACAAGGGTCCATCTTACGGGATGAGCCGCCAAGTGCAGGATAAAATCGAGCAGAAGTACGACCCTGAGCTGGAGGTGCGTTTGGTGGAGTGGATCGTGACTCAGTGCAGCTCTGGGGCTGAAAAACCAGAGGCTGGAAAACTGGGTTTCCAGGCCTGGCTCAAAGACGGATGTGTAAGTCATGCATGTGTGGTGTTCTCACGACAATCACGCAAGCAACATGTTCTGTACATTTAAGAAAAGGCTGCCAAGAAACAGACTATGACAGCATTCTATCTATCTATCTATCTATCTATCTATCTATCTATCTATCTATCTATCTATCCTTTAACCAAGAAAATAAAAACCTTGAGATTTAAAAATCTCTTTTGCAAGAGTGTTCTGGTCGAGACAAGCAACACATGAAGTTTCACAAAAATAATCCTTTAGAAAAGACATGTACATAAAATAAATTGAAAGTGTATATACAACCTGAATTCCGGAAATGTTGGGACATTTTTAAATTTTAATAAAATGAAAACTAAAAGAATTTCAAATCACATGAGCCGATATTTTATTCACAATAGAACATAGAGAACATAACAAATGTTTAAACTGAGAAATTTTACAATTTTATGCACAAAATGAGCTCATTTCTAATGTGATGCCTGCTACAGGTCTCAAAATAGTTGGGACGGGGGCATGTTTACCATGGTGTAGCATCTCCTCTTCTATTCAAAACAGTTTGAAGACGTCTGGGCATCGAGGTTATGAGTTTCTGGAGTTTTGGTGTTGGAATTTGGTCCCATTCTTGCCTGATATAGGTTTCCAGCTGCTGAAGAGTTTGTGGTCATCTTTGATGTATTTTTCGTTTAATGATGCGCCAAATGTTCTCTATAGGTGAAAGATCTGGACTGCAGGCAGGTCAATTCAGCACCGGACTCTTGTACTACGAAGCCATGCTGTTGTAATAGCTGCAGTATGTGGTTTTGCATTGTCCTGCTGAAATACACGTCATCTGGAGGGGAGCATATGTTGCTCTAGAACCTTTATATACCTTTCAGCATTCATAGTGCCTTCCAAAACATGCAAGCTGCCCATACCGTATGCACTTATGCACCCCCATACCATCAGAGATGCTGGCTTTTGAACTGAACACTGATGACACGCTGGAAGGTCTCCCTCCTCTTTAGCCCGGAGGACACCGTGTCCGTGATTTCCAACAAGAATGTCAAATTTGAACACTTTTCCACTTTGAAACAGTCCATTTTAATTAAACCTTGGCTCACAGGACACGACGGCGCTTCTGGACCATGTTCACATATGGCTTCCTTTTTGCATTATAGAGCTTTAGTTGGCATTTGCAGATGGCACGGCGGATTGTGTTTACCGACAGTGGTTTCTGGAAGTATTCCTGGGCCCATTTAGTAATGTCAATGACAGAATCGTGCCGATGAGTGATGCAGTGTCGTCTGAGGGCCCGAAGACCACGGGCATCCAACTAAGATCTTCAGCCTTGTCTCTTACGCACAGAGATTTCTCCAGTTTCTCTGAATCTTTTGATGATGTTATGCACTGTAGATGATGATATTTGCAAAGCCTTTGCAATTTGACATTGAGGAACATTGTTTTTATAGTATTCAACAATCTTTTACGCACTCTTTCACAGATTGGAGAGCTTTTCAATCTTTCTCAAATTTGTTGTTTTTTCAGCCCTTTGTTGCCCCCGTGCCCCTTTTTTGTGACCTGTAGCAGGCATCAAATTTGAAATGAGCTCATTTAGTGGATAAAAGTGTAAAATTTGTCCGTTTAAACATTTGTTATGTTCTCTATGTTCTATTGTGAATAAAATATTGGCTCATGTGACTTGAAAGTCTTTAGTTCTCATTTTATTCAAATTTAAAAAAACGTCCCAAAATTTCTGTAATTCGGGTTGTACAGTGGTGGCCAAAATTGTTAGAACACTTGGCATATTTAACAGGTTTCAGTTGTTTTTATTGAATTGGCCATTACAATACCATAAAACAAACTATTGCCAGAACTACCTGCGATGGAAGTAATTTACTGGGACATTGAAAATTATGGACTGGCTCCTCAAGGTCCGGACCTCAACCCCATCGAGCAAATTTGGGGTGAGTTGGAAAATAAACTGGACAGATCTATTGTACATTCAAAGGAAAGCCTTTGGCTTGAGTTGCAGAAGGCATGGGATAACATTAGTGTTGAAGTTCTCAGGAAATATATTGACACTATGCCAGAGAGATGTGCTGCTGTAATCGCTGCAAAAGATGGACATACAAAATATTAAAGTTAAAAGTGGATAAAAACAGTACGACTCACTTCATCTGATATTTTTTGTGCTCAGAGCAACCATCTGCATGTTTCATGAACATTATGAAATTAAGTCATTTAGTGGATGCAGTGGATGCAGTGGGATCAGGCCCTCAAGCTTTCGCTGTCCCGGAGGGAACTCTGGAGTGCTGACCAAGGTAAACTGACCATTAGAGCCCTGCATTTCAGCCCGGGCCGAATGGGCCCTGACTTTTTTACGCCTCTAGGGCCGGGCTTCGGGCCAATTTTCACATCATAGTTCAGACGCAGACCAGGCCTCGGGCCTGTTTTAGGCTTCTCCTTATTTTTATATTTTAGACATCCATCAATTAGTGATGAAAAAAAAAATGCCGTGCTGGTGGAAGCAACACGAGACCGTGCCGCTGTGACTGTCAAGAGCGGATCGACGGTGTTTAGTGTCCCGCAGCAGCATGCTCGCTGTCAGTGCAGCTGAAGAGTTCTGCGTTCAAATTCACACAATAGGCTAAAGCTTGTCGCAAAGTTACCGACTCGGGCCGGTAATTCTGATAAGCTGTCGTACACGGGCCTATATTTGAGGCCCGTGCAAGGCTCTACTGACCATCCTCTTGCATGCTGTAGTTGACCAATTACCAACTCCAAACAACCTAAAGATCTGGGGCCAGGATGAGGATCCATCCAACGCAGTGGGAGAAGGCTGCTAAAGATGGAGACATGACAAGGTTATTGTTGAAATTGACAAATGGACAGACTTCCAGAGGGTCAAAGCCAATAAATTTCAGGCACCACCACCCAGAGGAGTCAGTTTCCTAAAGCAAGGAGACAAGACTCCCAAGTTAAGAAGAACTGACGGTACCCTGCCCAGTGGCAGCTCAAGGTAGTTGTGGTTAATGAGAGATCACAGTTGGACACCTTCTGCAGGTGAAGGCTGATCTGGAGTTCGCTGCCACACTCGGGTGAGTGTGCACACCAGATACAGGTGGAGAGGAGAGAGAGTCATAGAGCCAATCAAGTGGATGGGGATTATTAGGAGGCCATGATTGACAAGGGCCAGTGGAGGGAATTTGGTCAGGACACCGGGGTTACACCCCTACTCTTTACGAGAAGTGCCATGGGATTTTTAATAACCACAGAGAGTCAGGACCTTGGTTTAACGTCTCATCGGAAGGACAGTGCTTGTTGACAGTATAGTGTCCCCGTCACTATACCAGGGCATTAGGACCCACACAGACCACAGGGTGAGCACCCCCTGCTGGCCTCACTAACACCTCTACCAACAGCAACCTAGTTTTCCCAGGAGGTCTCCCATCCAGGTGCTGACCAGGCTCAGCCCTGCTTAGCTTCAGTGGGCAACCAGTCTTGGGCTACAGGCTGATATGGCTGTGGAACAGGAACAGGAACAGGAACAGGAACAGGAACAGGAATATACCACATCCATAGTTACTCCTGCAGTTTCTGCTTGTGGTAAAGCATCGCTGATGATTATCTCACCTATATTTGAAAAGTTTTTGTTGTTCTTTTTTTTAAAACAGATGTTAAACACCAAACCGATCTTGTACTCCCATTACATGGTATGAAAATGATAAATAACTTGATCATCATAATACATTTCTAACATGAAAATTTCAGTCGCATTTTATTTTAAGGTCCAATTCTCGCTATTAAAAAACCATTGACTACAACTTTTACCTCAATAAACTCCTAATTTGCTGCTTACTAATAGTTAGTAAAGTAGTGGTTAAGTTTAGGTATTGGGTATGATTAGGGATGCGGAATATGGTCATGCATTTTTTTTTTTTTTTTTAACAGACCAACAGATCATCTGATCACATTTCATAAAGAACCAATGAAAGCTGTAAGATGAGTCAAAAAATGTGTTTTGACAAAATTATAAATGAATGAAAAGCTAGCTGCTAGTTAAACCTAGGCTACTCAGTAAAAAGAGAGATGCTAAAATGAATAGGGATTAAAGTAGTGACTCTAAAATTGACACAATAAATGCTAAGACCAACTAAAATTTCATAACATTCCTGTTGAGTGACAGATACAACATTAAACCACACTAGTATCTGCATGAGTGACTTGGGTCACTCAGTGTTATAATGTCTTTCATAATGAAGTAATCTTGTTTTCTGTACCGTTCTTAGGTTTTGTGTGAGCTCATCAATACTTTGTGTAAGGACAAGCCTGTGAAGAAGATCCAGAGCTCCAGCATGGCCTTCAAACAGATGGAGCAGATCTCACAGTTCCTCAACGCTGCGGAGAAATACGGCGTCGTCAAAACCGACATGTTTCAGACCGTAGATCTGTGGGAGGGTGAGTTCAACAAAAGAAAAATATGTTTGTGATAAACATTCAGATCCCACGTCAAAATTCACCATTCAATATATGTTTAAATTATCATTGTTTACATCTTTTTATTAGCTTAACATTATTAGCTAACTTTAGTTTGTTAAATAAAGTTGAATAATTTTTAATGTATGGCATGAGACAAAGCAAAACTATACTAGAAGTACGTTATCATTTATGCAGTAATAATTTGTGTAATTAAATCTGAAATGCTTAGATTTTTTTTAAATATCACCTCTGTTATGGGGAAAAGCATCCTTTTTGTTGCATAATATTTCTTAGTACAAAGTAGTTAGGTCTAGTTGGTCTAGTTATTAACCAATTTTGCATTAACCTTCAGCCCAGTAATATCTACGGTAGGGATATGTGTATCGTTACTGATGTATCAATATATCGCTACTGATGCGAGTATCAGAAATATCGATACTCAAATAAAAAGTATCAATACTAAGGTGTTTTATTTACCAGTGCTTTTGTTTATTTGACCAAAAAATAATGCATACAATATGCATTGAATTGGACGAATAACCTATGTTAGCAAATAATTGTGTAGGATAGAACTATTTTCCTGCTCATCTGAACATACGCAAATGTTGCAAGACAGAACCAATCAATCAATGTTAATATAAATCATACATTGTCAGAATAAAAAGGTTGCATTTTATGCATGCAACAGCCGGTCACTGGCAGTCCCTTATGAAAATGAACCATGGTTTTACTAAAGTGACCTAGTTCAACTATAGTATTTGTATTTCCATGGTTACCAGTACAGTAAATACTGTATATGTGTAAACAAAAATATGACCTAATGAGTTGCAATTAAGGCGTATTGAATGTTAAAATGCATTTCAAATATAAAGTGAAGTAGGTATCATACCCATTTTACCATTAATAATTTTAACAATTTATAATTTTTTAATAATTTTAGTTTAAGTTCAGTTTAGAAGTATCGGAATACATTTTAGGGTGTTTAGTGCTATTAGCATGCATATTACTAGAATATTAGCCATTTATTAGTACTAATTAAGCACATATTAATGCCTTATTCTCATTACCTATTCTACACCTATCACCCAATATAAACTATAACAACACCTTTAACTATTAAGAGCAACATATTAGGTTATTGAGTTAAAAGCATAATTAATAGTTAATAAGTGTTTCCTATTCTAAAGTGTTACCGAAGTAACCCCAAATCAGAAAAGTTGGGACAGTATGGAAAACGCAAATAAAAAAAGAAAGTAGTGATTTTAAATTTACTGTGACTTGTATTTCATTGCAGACAATATGAACACAAAATATTTCATGTTTTGTCTGGTCAACTTCATGTCATTTGTAAATATACATCCTTTCCTGTCATTCATACCATGCAACACATCCAAAAAAAGTTGGGACAGTAAAGCATTTACCACTTTGTAATGTTGCCATTCCTTTTCACAACACTTAAAAGGCAGTTTAGGGAAAACTGAAGTTACACCAAGTGATGTATGTTCAATTGTAATTTTGTCATTTCCTGCATACAGAATCTTAAGGTAACAGTACGGGTCTTGCGTTGTTGCATTTTGATTCAAAATGCGCCATTCAATTCTATTGGAGACAGGTCGGGACTGCAGGCAGGCCAGTCAAGTACCCGTACCCTCTTCCTCCGCAGCCAGGACTTTGTAATGTGTGCAGAATGTGGTTTTGCATTGTCTTGTTGAAATATGCATGGACGTCTCTGGAAAAGATGTCTTCTTGAAGGCAGCATATTGTGCTCCAAAATCTCTATGTACTTTTCAGCATTAATGGTGCCATCACAGAAGTGCAAGTTACCTTTGCCAAGGGCACTGACACAACCCCATACCATGACAGACCCTGGCTTTTGGACTTGTTGCTGGTAACAGTCTGGATGATCCTTTTCTTCTTGGTCCGGAGCACACGGCGTCCATTCCTCCCAAAAAATACCTGAAATACTGATTCATCTGACCACAGTACATGTTTCCACTGTGTGATGGTCCATCCCAGATGCCTCCGAGCCCAGAGAAGTCGACGGCGCTTCTGGACACTGTTAACATAGGGCTTCCTTTTGGCACAGTACAGTTTTAACTGGCATTTGTGGATGTAACTACGTATTGTGGTACTTGACAAAGGTTTGCCAAAGTAGTCCTGAGCCCATGTGGTGATATCGCTTATAGATGAATGAGGATTCTTGATGCAGTGCCGCCTGAGGGATTGGAGATCACGGTTGTTCAGCTTAGGCTTGCGCCCTTGTCCTTTACGCACTGAAATTCCTCCAGATTCCTTGAATCTTTTAATTATGTTATGCACTGTTGAAGGTGAAATATCCAAATCTCTTCCTATCTTTCTTTGAGAAACATTGTTTTTAAACATTGCAATAATTTTCTCACGTATTTGTTGGCAAACTGGCGATCCTCGGCCCATCTTTGCTCCTAAAGGACTAGACCTTTCTTGGATGCTGCTTTTGTACCAAATCATAATTACAATCACCTGTTGACATCAACTGTTTCAAATCACATCATTATTTAACCAATTTACCTCATTACTAGCCCTAAATTGCTCCTGTCCCAACTTTTTTTGGAATGTGTTGCAGGTCTGAATGACAGGAAAGGATGTATAAATAAGTTCTCACCCATCCCTAATCTACAGTGGCCGAGAGAGCTTAACGCGCTGCAAATAGAAAAAAACACCTGCAAATTAAGAAAACATCTTCATCTGTTTGACAGCAGGTGTGCTGCAAATACTCTCAACACAACCAAAAACAGAAATGCGCTGCAAATTTCCTACGCACAACACAAACAAATACCAACGAGCTGCAAATATGCACAGACTATGTCGGAAATGTTTAAGGGAACCGCAACAAGCGACAAACCTTGCTGGGACATGCTTATAAATGTCTACTCTGAAAGGTGAGATTTTTGTTTATTTTAACATCCTGATCATATAATTTCTTAGCTTTTTTTGGTGGGGGGGGGGGGGGGTATTAGCCTAAATAAGCTGACGAAATACTACATAATTACTGTAAATGCAAGCTGGATACTTTTAACTTAAAAAAAATAACCATGGTTTTACTATTAAAATAAATAAACCCTAGTTTAACTATGCTATTTGTACAACTGTGGTTATACAAATGGTGATCAATATGGTTACTATTTTTACTATAATAAAATCATGGTTAATTTTCGTAAGCATTGTTGGGGTCCCCTTTATGGTCTGTGCTGTGCTGTGTGTGTTGTCAGTATTTGCAGCACATGTTGTCAAACTGATGAAGATGTTTTCTTAATTTACTGGTGCTTTTTCTATTTGCATGTGTTTTCTAAAGTTGCAGTGCGTTGAGCTCTCAGCCAACGTAAATATCATCCATTCTTCCATTCTCTAAACTGCTTGTCTCTTTTTTTTCCCAAGATGTAGCTGAGTTTGTTTCTTTATTGGAGAAATGTGTCTCAGCAATGGATGCTCTGCAGTGAATGGGTGCCGTCAGAATGAGAGTCTGATAAAAACATCACAATAATCCACACCACTCCAGTCCATCAGTTAACATCTGGAGAAGACAAAAGATGAAACAAATCCAGCATTAAGACGTTTATGACTCAAATCTGAGTCCATAATCCATAATAACGCTTCCTCAGTGAAAAAGTGTTCTGGTGTGAATCAGGAGAGAAATCTGCATCAGATCAAGCAGCGTTTACAAGACAAAACAGCTCTAAACAAATATGTGGCTGGATTTTGATGTGAGAGACAACAGCAGATGCACTTTTTCACTGGAAAGAGTTATTATGGATTATAGACTCATATTTGAGTTATAAACATCTTAATGCTGGATTTGTCTCATCTTTTGTCTTCTCCAGATGTTAACTGATGGACTGGAGTGGTGTGGATTATTGTGATGTTTTTATCAGACTCTCATTCTGACGGCACCCATTCACTGCAGAGCATCCATTGCTGAGACACTGATGCAGTGACATATTTTAAACACATTTTGGGTTAACTATTCCTTTAATAAGTTTGATTTTTTAAAGCTACTTACCTTTACTTACCTTTTTTTCAATTGCTTTGACTTTTGTAATAGGGTTAAAATAATGATTTAGGTTTAGAATCAGTAACAATAACTATTAGTACATTAGTAAAAAATAAATAAATATTAGTAAAAATATTATATACTTTGGGCATGAGGTGTGGAAAATATTATTTCTTATAAGTTCAACAATAATCTTTCAAATGAAATGATCCTGACAACAACCCAGTAGAACAGTTTAAATCAGAGTTGAAATAAAACAATATGTTGTATGTGAAAAATACTCTCCAAACTGAAAAGACAAACAGAGCTTGATGAGGAATGCAGCAAATGTGCTGATTATAT
The DNA here is from genome assembly GCA_023376895.1 of Aspiorhynchus laticeps. Lineage (NCBI taxonomy): Eukaryota > Metazoa > Chordata > Actinopteri > Cypriniformes > Cyprinidae > Aspiorhynchus > Aspiorhynchus laticeps. Next base: position 33,302,026 of record CM041814.1, on the reverse strand, counting down.
CCTGATTTCTGACACAGGAGAATGTAAAATGATTTCTAATGCTACTGTAACAGATGTTTTAAATGGTGTTTTAACTGTTAAGGGACTGATGTTACATTCAAAACACAATAATAACCCTTGACTTAGCCATAATTCCAAAAAACAAGTATCTTTTTGAATATTTACCACTGGACATAATTACCATGGACTATGGTTCCTGTAAAAACAAACATTCAACATCTAATCAATTAGGTTAGAACAAATGCAGGAATCACTCCCTGCTAGATCCCAAAATGCAAGAAAATCAAAAGAGTTAAGATGTCAGTGCATCTTTCTTGTTTGTGTGAATGAGCTGTGCTTGAATCCTGCTGCTGCTGTGCTGTCAGGAAAGGACTTGGCCGCGGTGCAGAGGACACTCATGTCTCTGGGCAGCATCGCCGTTACAAAAGATGACGGCTGCTTCCGTGGAGATCCCAACTGGTTCTTCAAGTGAGTCCCAATGATCACACGTGACACAAATCAATATTTTATTACTGTTGATGTGTTAAATAGCTGCTCTGTGCTTGCAGGAAAGCTCAGGAGAACCGGAGAGATTTCTCTGATGACCAGATGAAAGAAGGGAAGAACGTCATCGGTCTGCAGATGGGATCCAATAGAGGGGCGTCCCAGTCTGGCATGACAGGCTACGGCAGACCTCGACAGATCATGAACCCATGAGCCAATCACTGGCCACATCCTTCCCACCGCTTCCCAGCTGACCAGAACCACAGTGTAATACATATAAAGAAAGAAGAACTCCACTCAGTACTAAAACAAGTTTCCACACACAGTGTCAGTCCCTACATGTCAAACATGTTTGGTCTAATTAAAATATTCTTTGTTGAACAGAGTAGAGTTGTGTGTTTCATCTGAGTGCAAATCAACATCACATCAAAACAATCCCCATTTACTTCTGTAATACACAGTCCTGCTCTTATTATAGTGCATGACCGGCCCGGACCGGTGACCGGCGGTCAGTCTGCCGATTCCAAGCTGGTCTGTTCTGACGTTACACTTACGGCGACTGATAATGTGTTTATGTCGTGCCAAATGAGACTTGAACAGCCTGAGTGAGTGAGAAATCACAACAAATCAAAGTTCTATAACAGAAAGTTATGGAAGCCCGTTTCCGTCACTGAATGAAAAAAAAAAAAAAAAGGTTATTGCGACTTTTTATCTCACAATTCTGACTTTTTTTCACAGAATTGATATAAACTCGCAATTGCGAGAAAAAAAGTCAGAATTGCGAGTTGATATCACACAATTCTGACTTTTTTTCTCTGAATTGCGTGATATAAACTCACAATTGCGAGTTAAAGTCCAGTTTTGGGGGGGGGGGACATATGTTCTCAGAATTGTGAGTTTATATCTGTGAAAAAAGTCAGAATTGTGAAATAAAAAAAAATTGCAATAACCTTTTTTTACTTTTTATTCAGTGGTGGAAACGGGCTTCCATGGAAAGTTATAGATTCATACTGCGGTAGTAAACAAATTATAATATATGATTTAGGTATGCAGCATTGCACGAACAAGATGTTGCAATGCGATGCTGATTTCATACAATAGTAGTTCAATAAACAAAAAGTTCATATTAAGTGACTCACATTTTAGACACAATATTGACTGTTTTTGCTCAATTTCGCTGACGAAAATAGCGGACTAAATGACTGACAAACATTTGCCGCCACCTACTGGTGGTTTGGTTTCATATTTAAAAGTATCATTGCATTTTTCCCAATATTTCTTATTTGTATGTTTAAAAAAAATATTTAAAACATTAATCTTGTAAAAGTATTTATGCATTTGAAATTTTGCAGTGTAAATGCATTTATAGAGAATATCTGTAACTTAGACCAGATTGGAGGATTTGTAATGTTTAATACATTATGTAAAAAACAATTTTTTTTTTGCATTGAAAAAACAGATTTTTGTTTGTATATGCTGTCAGTTATAGTTCTTAAGGTCATTGCACACTGAGTCCGAAATTTTCACGAGCGTTTTTCAGGTTTTTTTTTCGTATTCCCCATCCTTTCCTATCAAAATGCATGCTACGGATGCGAAAACGCATGAAATTCGAACCTGATCCGATTTTTTTTTTTGACGGACGAACGTTTCAGAGGCAGTGTGCAAACGTGATTGACAACATGAGGTCATATTTATTTTTTAACGTGAAAATTTCAGACTCCGTGTGCAATGACCTTTAAAAAGAAAATCAGTATCGGCAGGTCATACTTAAAATAAAAAAATATGAATCGGCCAAGAAAATTGAAATCGGATCATCTCTAGTCTTGTCTTTTAGGCCGATTTCAATGATCAAGCTTATATTTCACTACCTGTCATATAGAAAGACTTCTTAGCAAACAATCAGTTCCTCATAATCAGCTTCACTCGCCTCATTACAGAAATGAATTGGCATGCTATCAACATATACCCCGGGTTTCACAGACAAGGCTTAAGCCTAGTCCTAGACTAAAATGTAAGTCTGAGCTGTTTCAACTGAAAGACACTTGCACTGACTGATCTTGAAATATATCAGTGCCTTTATTTTGTCTGAAAAAGCACATCAGTAATGTTTTTTTTCTAAGCACGTTTGCAAAAATGACTTAAATGTCCTAATTGAACTATGGCCTAATCCTGGTTTAACCTAAGCCCTGTCTGTGAAACCAGGCCTTTGTGTTGATTTTAAGAGCTCGTCTAAAATCACATAATACCGTAACCCACACAGAGATAGTAAAACAGATTCCCTTTTTGTTTTTATTCAACCCACATCTGAGTTCTTGTTCAAAAGAATAACACCCTTCAGTAAAAAAAGAAAAGAAAAAAAGGCTAGATTCAGTAAAACATCTGCAGGTAAGCAGACCTCCAGGTTAAACAATCTCCTTCTGTCTTTCAAGATTCAAGTGTCAGAGGTATTTATACTCAGAAGAGACCTAATAGTGACACATTCAATGCATCACGATCAAGAAAAAAGTCATTATAAACTCCATAAAATATCATTCACATCACACATTCTCTCAATCAATATATGCACTCAAAATCAGGCACTCTCATCAGATAGCATTCTCATGAACACAAGGCAACTCAAAATAGAGCATTTGCTCACATGCTCAAACAAAATCAAAGCACACTGAAATTTGAAACAAAAGAAGTGGAGACAAAGAGAGACGTTTTTTTCCTGAGTGCTACGTGTTCTCATCAGCAGCAATGTGCGGGACTTTAGACTCATTGTCCATCTCGGGCTGGATTTCCACCACCTCACTGTCCTCTAGGTGTGTGGATACGGCCTGAAAGCCTCTGTGGCGTCCCGTCCCGCTCATACTGCACCCGCGCCAGTCCCAGTGATTGAGGGTCACCTCCAGAGTGTAATAGAGTGACCAGAAGAGAGCGAAGCAGCCCAGCAGCAGGAGAGACTGCAGAGCACAAAACAACACCTTCACCATCATTCACTCAGTTTACATTATATGCTGATTTGCTCTTCGAGAAACATTTATTATTATTATCATCAATGTTTAAAACAGTTGAGTACATTCTTTTTTCAGGACTCTTTGATGAATAGAAAGATAAGCATTTATCTGAACTTAAAAGCTTTTGTAACATTATACACTACACCATTCAAAAAGCTTGGAGTCAGTCTCATTTTTTGGCAGTGGCTATTTGCAATGGATTCTATTTACACTATGTTAAAATAGCAAGCTATTTATACTACTTATTGCAAATAAATAGCAATTATGTGCACCTCAGTATTGTAGTACATTATAAAACAATATGCAATAATAATGTATTGAGTGTAAATTATAGATTTAATTCAAATTATTGAATGGATGCCACCTTAATGGGACAATAAAGCCCTCTCTACACCTACCCGATACGCTTATTTTCAACTTTTTTATTATTTCCTTCATTTTTATTGAAAATAAATGCCTTTCTGATGCGATATGAGATTTGAAAAGGGAGAAAGAAGTTTGGCAAAAGGCGGCCTCGAACCTCGGCCATGTCAAAATGCATGCGTCTTACCATCTACGCCACTGAAACTGATGCTGAACCGTTGGCTTGTTTCAGTGTTGACTAACTCAAATCACACAATAGTGGGTGGAGTTAGTTTAAATTGCCTTTGCCAACAAGTTGGGTATTTGCACTTAGTGTGAATAGACACTACGAATTTTTTTTTTTTTTTTGGGGGTGGGTTATAGATATGAACACCTATTTAGCATTGATGCTTTAAATTGCTCAAAAGTGATGATGAAGACATTTATAATGTCACAAAATATTTATTTTTCAGATAAATACTGTTCTTCTGAACTTTATATTCAACAAAGAAACCTGAAAAATTTCTCCTCAGCTGTTTTCAACATCATAAATGTATTTTGAGCAGCAAATCAGAATATTAGAATGATTTCTGAAGATCATGTGACTGGAGTAATGATGCTAAAAATTCAGCTTTGAAATCACAGGAATAAATTACATTTTAAAATATATTCAAATGGAAAACAGTTATTTTAAATAGTAAAAAATATTTCAAAATTGTACTGTTTTTGCTGTATTTTGGATCAGGCTCGGTGAGCAGAAAAGACTTCTTTAAAAACATTAAAATCTTACTGTTCACAAACTCTTGACTGATAGAGTATGTGCAAAATGACATGCATTGGTTTGAGTGTAAGCCGTACAGAAGTATGTTCAGGAAGACACACCTTCAGGCCGCTGGAGGTGAACGGGCTCACGATTTCAGGAGGAACGTCGATACCAGGAGGGCAGGGAAGAGCAAAACTGCTGTTCAGATACTGTCCACCCATGGCGTCTTCAACAACCCTGACAATTCAAACACACACACACACACACACACACACACACACACACACACATTAAAACTCACCTGGCAAACAGATTCAATGGAGGACTGAAGAATCAGAAACACTTTAGCATGAGGAACACAAATGTGACCATGGACCAAAAAACCAGTCATAAGGGTCAGTTTTTCGAAATTGAGATTTATACATCATCTGAAATCTGAATAAATAATCTTTCCATTGATGTATGGTTTGTTATGATAGGACCATATTTGTCTGAGATACAACTATTTGTAAATCTGGAATCTGAGGGTGCAAAAAAATCTAAATATTGATAAAATCACCTTTAAAGTTGTTCAAATGAAGTTCTTAGCAATGCATATTACTAATCAAAAATTAAGTTTTGATATATTTACGGTAAGAAATTTACAAAATATCTTCATGGAACATGATCTTAATATCCTAATGATTTTTGGCATAAAAGAAAAATGTATAATTTTGACTCATACAATGTATTGTTGTCTATTGCTACAAATATACCTGTGTTACTGATGACTGCTTTTGTGCTGCAGGGACACAAATTCACTATTAACTACAACTTTTGCCTCAAACTCCTAATTTACTTCTTATTAATAGTAGGTAGTTGTTCAGTTTAGGTATGGGGTGGATTAAGGATCCAAAATATGGTCATGCAGAATAAAGCATTAATATGTGCTTTATAAATAAACAGTCAACATCTTAATGCTGTCAAACGATTAATCGCATTCAAAATAAGTTTTTGTTTACATAATAAAAGCATGTGTACTGTGTTATATATATATATATATATAAATACACACACATACAGTATATATTTTGAAAATACTTACATGTATATGCATTTATATTATTATATTTTATATGATATATAAATATATTCAATATATAAACAGCATATTTTTCTTAAATATATACATGCATGTGTTTGTGTTTATATATACATAATAAATATACACAGTACACACACATATATTATGTAAACAGAAACTTTTGGTAACACTTTATTTTAGGGTCTCTTAACTAGTTGCTTATTAGCATGCATATTACTAGAATATTAGCCATTTATTAGTAGTAATTAAGCACATATTAATGCCTTATTCTACATCCCTAATACCTAAACTTAACAACTACCGCACTAACTATTAATAAGCAACAAATTAGGAATTTATTGAGGGAAAAGTCAGTTAATGGTGAATAAGTGTTCCCTATTCTAAAGTGTTACCAAACTTGTATTTTGGATGTGATTAATCGTGATTAATCGTTTGATGGCACTAAGTAATATGCATGCTAATAAGCAACTAGTTAATAGTAAGAATTGAACCCTATAATGAAGAGTTGCTGATTATACCGCTAAAGCTCAAGAATATATTTAACAGACCAGTCAAAGCATTTATTTCTTCAACTTGTAATGTATCCTCAAGTAAGTGCGATGAGTATCAGTCGTCTATGGCTCACCTCCGCCTCTCTTTCACCTGCTGATGAGACAGAGACGAGCCGTACAGAGTGAGTTTCCAGTGCTTCAGGACGCCCGATGACGGAGTCGACTCTTCTGAAAGACAGAAACACAGACCACACGTTATTGTTCAGAGCTAGGGATGCTCATTTTAACCGTTTAACCGTTAACCGACCGATTAGATTAGACCGATTAATACAATCAGTTTATTTCCATCAGTTTACCTATTTAAATTTTTTTCAGTAATTTATCAAAATATTTTAAAAGGTTTGATGCATGGTTAAAATAAGCTATGCGTATAAAAAAAAAACAACAGTTTTTTAGAGAGAGAGAAAAAAAAAACATAAGTCACCTATAAGTCGCATTTTATTATTTCATTCAGAAATAGCCAACGCGAATTACAAACATTATAATACACACTGTAAACATAGCTAGGCTGTTTTAGTTCCCCTCACTCCACAACAAATGCTTTCAATTAACAGTAGGCTATTTAGAAAAGAACAAGTATTAAAAATGTAAGAAGCTATAGCCGACAAACCAAAACAAATTAATTTAGGCTAAAACGAAACTGAAATAAATGTTGGGTCTCTCGTTCGACACAAAATCAAATGTTCGCAGTGCGTTCGTTTCTTTGTGTTTATTGCCATACCAGCATCTGTGCTATTTTCACTGAACAGCAGTGCTACAGAAGAGAAATGAACTTACAGACTTAACAGCACAAACCAGATGCGACACGACATGGAGCTAAAGCCGGTGATGCATTAAAGTAGCATCTGTCCTTTATAACTATAACTATTAAAAACATTATAGTTTTGTTTTGCAAGAATAGTCCAATAGCTGCTAGTAAATGACTTGCGATTATGCATGTTCTTGTGGTGCTATCAGCCTTTACTGTATTTTGAAGATGCTCTCTTGATGCCAAGTAGGGCTGTCAAAAAATTAAATAATATTTTGAATATTCATCTAATTTAAAATAAAAATCCACATTCGAATGCAAAAACATTGCATTCTTATTTTAGGTGTGCATCAGGCAGCGTTATCAGTGGTGCACGAGATGTGATGATGATGATGGTGTCGTTATATTGTAATGTTTTTCACATCTAATCCAGCTGAATCCTCTGGATGCAGCGCTGCTGTGTTATTAATTCAAAATACTGCAGAAAAACAGATCATCAATGCAGAGAAGATGCTGTTTACGTCAAAACTGTTCACACAGAACTCATATTATCACATCTTCTAGAGGGACGTCTATCAGCGTTACACTCGTGTCTCACACAAGAGAGACGCATGTTTAGAAAGCATGTAAAATTAATGCAAGTTCAACTTTTAAAAAACATGTCTCCAGACTTTATGGTGTTTTTCCTCATCTCACAGCATCTCATGTGTTTAAATGAAGAAAGGACTCTTTGTGATTGGTTTTCGGTTCTTTGTATTAAACTATACATGCATGATGCTGTTTTGTTTCTAACTGTTTAAGCAACTTAATTATATATGGTTTATAAAATTTTTTTAAACATTATGCACTTTTTTCAAAGATAGTCGTGTTATTTTATTGCTTTGAATAACGTGCATTAGTAATATTTTGCTTGATGCGCCTCTTGTGGTCTCAGGAGAGAAGACAAAAGCTTTTTTCACACTAACAGAAATTATGCATTTTAAATTCGAATATAATTTGAATATTGATAATATTTAAGTACAAAATTCTAATTTAGACTAATGCTAAGGGTAACGGCTAATGAACAAAAAACTAAGTGCATATTAAAATGAGTCAAGTAGTGATGTGTAGACGGTTGTCTTACGATGATCGGTGATCTGTAGACTGTACTGTCCCTCGGCTCTCTCTCCCCAGCATCGCACGGTGGAAAACGTCCAGTCTGTGAATCCAGTCGTATCTCTACTCAAACAACAAAACGGGTGTTAAAAGCGGTCTCACAGGTTCATAAGGCATGTGTGTGGAGTGAATCAGATGTGTGGGGACACTCACACATCCAGCGATCTCCGGGCCCCCATCAGAGAGCTCATTCCACTGGGACAGACGAGCCGGATCTCCACGTTCCCGCGCCGCGGATGGGCCATAGTCACAGTAACAGACACGTGCTCCAGCGTCTGCATGCCGGACTGCCTCAGATCCGACAGAGAGACTGTGAACCAAAGAGATTCAAATGAAAGAGCGGTTAATATTCTTTTAGCTTTATTTTGCATTAAACAAATTCAACATGCAACAGCAAAGTCAATTTCACCATTGATATGAAGCAATTACAAAGAGAGCAGAAACAAATCCAATGCCGCATTCACACATTTACATCTGAATACTAGTTAACCTACATGCAAAGTCTAGCAATAAACCACTTAAACAATCAGGTTTTAATCAAACATGAAACTTGCACCAAACCAGACAAATGTTAAACAGAGTGAGCAATTCAGTCCAATTCATTTGTGCTTCTTTACAAAAGACTATAAAGAAGTGGCTTGAGTCTGTTGAATGCTATATTGTCACCTAGTTGGTGAGACGCAATGCTATGAAGTAAATAAACAATGTCCTCGTCTTTTACTCTCACAATGAGCTTATCACACTCGTTTGCTCCAATTAGTAGAGCCCAGGGCTCACAAAATCGCTAGCCCGACGTCCCGGGGCTATTGTGTTTTCCAGTCGGGCTACCAAAATGTATCATGCCCTGCCTGACGGGCTACCTTAAATACAGGGCTCCCGCAGGTCCTCTTCAATTTAGTTGTATCAAACTTAAGGCCATAAAAAGTTATAAAAGTTATAAAGTTATAATACGTTAAATGGTATAAGAAAAGTCTTAATTACAATTTCAAGAGGTCTTACAGTTGGGACGGAAAGACAAGAATGGCGATACGGCTGGATTAAACTTCAAAAGGCAATGATGTCATTGAATAAATATGAGCGCTGCACGTTTCAAGTCAAAACGCGGCGCAGATGTCTTTATGTGAATGTATCTGAAGGGAAACGTGTCGTTGGCATTTTCACTTCATCTTACCTATAATGCCTGATAAAGCAGCGTTTATGAGCGCGGACGATGCTGCTTTGTGTACAGTCAGTCACTAACGGGGAAACCGCTATATTAAACCTCCCCTAAAGCGCCACCTCGTGGCACAGAATGAATATGCATGTCCAATAAGCCTTTCTTGCTGTTTATGGTCAGATCAATGCACATATCGATTGACCCATGTTTTTAAGCAGCAAACACAGAGTTGTAAATGAGAAAGAAGTTAATGTGCGAAACAATTAGACAATAATATTTATTCGTCTTAATTTAATATAATAATTTATATGCTTGATTTATCCCTTTTCATAAAAATGGTCTAAGGCTGAAATGCTGTTGTATAAGATTTTTGTTTTGTGAAAACCTGTTTCTGAACTGTAAATCATGTCATTTTATGGCTCAATACTCTGTTACCATAGACATTGTCCAACCCCGCTTGTAAATAGTGAAATCAAATTCCTTCCTTCATATTTGTTGATATTTGTGTATTGAAAATATTTTTGATTGACAATTAGACTTCTATCTGATTTTCTATATTTCATTTTTTTTTTTTTTGGGCTAGTTAAATTAATTTTCGGGCTACCAAAATCTGACGAGTACCTGCCCGAAGGGCTACCAGGGATTTTGAAATGTTGCGAGCCCTGGAGCTCTATGATTTCCTCGATGCAGAAAACACGGAAACCAGTCATAAAAACGGAATTTACTGTATAACATGGAATTTCATGGCATTTTAATTATTAACATGGTTGTTTTTATGAATTCAATTAATTAAACATGATTTTTGATTATTACAATTTTATTCAACCGTTAAAATGGAATCCAGAAAATACACATAAAGAATATTGGCCGATATATCGATATCAGCCTTTTTTTTTTGTTTACACCCTAACCTCGGTATCGGCCCCCCAAAACCCATATCGGTCAGGCTCTATAAAAGACTACACTGCAAAAGTGTTGATTTAAAGTGTTGATTTAAAAATCTATTTAAAGTTGATTTTTTTAAGGTTGCTAATATTGTTTAGTCACCTAAAACAGGTTTACATGCATACAAGGTCAAAAACCACTGTAGTTTTCTCAGAAAATAGCTTTAATTTTACCTCATTTCTAAATGATTCCTAAACGACTCGTGCGAAGCAGTTCAAAGAATCAGTCTCTCTAAGCCCCTCCTCTCCGTGAGCCCTCGCTGCTGTGATTGGTCAGTCTCTCTAAACCCCTCCTCTCCATGAGCCCTCGCTGCTGTGATTGGTCAGTCTCTCTAAACCCCTCCTTTCCATGAGCCATCGCTGCTGTGATTGGTCAGTCTCTAAACCCCTCCTTTCCATGAGCCATCGCTGCTGTGATTGGTCAGTCTCTAAACCCCTCCTTTCCATGAGCCATCGCTGCTGTGATTGGTCAGTCTCTCTAAACCCCTCCTTTCAGTGAGCCCTCGCTGCTGTGATTGGTCAGTCTCTAAACCCCTCCTTTCCATGAGCCATCGCTGCTGTGATTGGTCAGTCTCTCTAAACCCCTCCTTTCCGTGAGCCCTCGCTGCTGTGATTGGTCAGTCTCTAAACCCCTCCTTTCCATGAGCCCTCGCTGCTGTGATTGGTCAGTCTCTAAACCCCTCCTTTCCATGAGCCCTCGCTGCTGTGATTGGTCAGTCTCTAAACCTCTCCTTTCAGTGAGCCCTCGCTGCTGTGATTGGTCAGTCTCTCTAAACCCCTCCTTTCAGTGAGCCCTCGCTGCTGTGATTGGTCAGTCTCTAAACCCCTCCTTTCCGTGAGCCCTCGCTGCTGTGATTGGTCAGTCTCTAAACCCCTCCTTTCCATGAGCCCTCGCTGCTGTGATTGGTCAGTCTCTCTAAACCCCTCCTTTCCGTGAGCCCTCGCTGCTGTGATTGGTCAGTCTCTCTAAACCCCTCCTTTCCGTGAGCCCTCGCTGCTGTGATTGGTCAGTCTCTCTAAACCTCTCCTCTCCGTGAGCCCTCGCTGCTGTGATTGGTCAGTCTCTCTAAACCCCTCCTTTCCGTGAGCCCTCGCTGCTGTGATTGGTCAGTCTCTCTAAACCCCTCCTTTCCGTGAGCCCTCGCTGCTGTGATTGGTCAGTCTCTCTAAACCCCTCCTTTCCGTGAGCCCTCGCTGCTGTGATTGGTCAGTCTCTCTAAACCCCTCCTTTCCATGATCCCTCGCTGCTGTGATTGGTCAGTCTCTCTAAACCCTCCTCTCCGTGAGCCCTCGCTGCTGTGATTGGTCAGTCTCTCTAAACCCCTCCTTTCCATGAGCCCTCGCTGCTGTGATTGGTCAGTCTCTAAACCCCTCCTTTCCATGAGCCCTCGCTGCTGTGATTGGTCAGTCTCTCTAAGCCCCTCCTCTCCATGAGCCCTCGCTGCTGTGATTGGTCAGTCTCTAAGCCCCTCCTCTCCGTGAGCCCTGGCTGCTGTGATTGGTCAGTCTCTAAACCCCTCCTTTCCATGAGCTCTCACTGCTGTGATTGGTCAGTCATTAAACCCCTCCTTTCCATGAGCCCTCGCTGCTGTGATTGGTCAGTCTCTCTAAGCCCCTCCTCTCCATGAGCCCTCGCTGCTGTGATTGGTCAGTCTCTAAGCCCCTCCTCTCCGTGAGCCCTGGCTGCTGTGATTGGTCAGTCTCTAAACCCCTCCTTTCCATGAGCCCTCACTGCTGTGATTGGTCAGTCATTAAACCCCTCCTTTCCGTGAGCCCTCGCTGCTGTGATTGGTCAGTCTCTCTAAACCCCTCCTCTCCGTGAGCCATTGCTAATGTGATTGGTCAGTCTCTCTAAACCCCTCCTCTCCGTGAGCCCTCGCTGCTGTGATTGGTCAGTCTCTCTAAGCCCCTCCTCTCCATGAGCCCTCGCTGCTGTGATTGGTCAGTCTCTAAGCCCCTCCTCTCCGTGAGCCCTGGCTGCTGTGATTGGTCAGTCTCTAAACCCCTCCTTTCCGTGAGCCCTCGCTGCTGTGATTGGTCAGTCTCTCTAAGCCCCTCCTCTCCATGAGCCCTCGCTGCTGTGATTGGTCAGTCTCTAAGCCCCTCCTCTCCGTGAGCCCTGGCTGCTGTGATTGGTCAGTCTCTAAACCCCTCCATTCCATGAGCCCTCGCTGCTGTGATTGGTCAGTCATTAAACCCCTCCTTTCCATGAGCCCTCCCTGCTGTGATTGGTCAGTCATTAAACCCCTCCTTTCCGTGAGCCCTCCCTGCTGTGATTGGTCAGTCATTAAACCCCTCCTTTCCGTGAGCCCTCCCTGCTGTGATTGGTCAGTCTCTAAACCCCTCCTTTCCATGAGCCCTCGCTGCTGTGATTGGTCAGTCATTAAACCCCTCCTTTCCATGAGCCCTCGCTGCTGTGATTGGTCAGTCTCTAAACCCCTCCTTTCCATGAGCCCTCGCTGCTGTGATTGGTCAGTCTCTAAACCCCTCCTTTCCATGAGCCCTCGCTGCTGTGATTGGTCAGTCTCTCAAAACTCCTCCTCTCCGTGAGCCCTGGCTGCTGTGATTGGTCAGTCTCTAAACCCCTCCTTTCCGTGAGCCCTCGCTGCTGTGATTGGTCAGTCTCTAAACCCCTCCTTTCCGTGAGCCCTCGCTGCTGTGATTGGTCAGTCTCTAAACCCCTCCTTTCCGTGAGCCCTCGCTGCTGTGATTGGTCAGTCTCTCTAAACCCCTCCTTTCCGTGAGCCCTCGCTGCTGTGATTGGTCAGTCTCTAAACCCCTCCTTTCCATGAGCCCTCGCTGCTGTGATTGGTCAGTCTCTCTAAACCCCTCCTTTCCATGATCCCTCGCTGCTGTGATTGGTCAGTCTCTCTAAACCCCTCCTTTCCATGAGCCCTCGCTGCTGTTATTGGTCAGTCTCTAAACCCCTCCTTTCCGTGAGCCCTCGCTGCTGTGATTGGTCAGTCTCTAAACCCCTCCTTTCCGTGAGCCCTCACTGCTGTGATTGGTCAGTCTCTCTAAACCCCTCCTTTCCATGAGCCCTCGCTGCTGTGATTGGTCAGTCTCTCTAAACCCCTCCTTTCCGTGAGCCTTTGCTGCTGTGATTGGTCAGTCTCTCTAAACCCCTCCTTTCCGTGAGCCCTCGCTGCTGTGATTGGTCAGTCTCTAAACCCCTCCTTTCCATGAGCCCTCGCTGCTGTGATTGGTCAGTCTCTAAACCCCTCCTTTCCATGAGCCCTCGCTGCTGTGATTGGTCAGTCTCTAAACCCCTCCTTTCCATGAGCCCTCGCTGCTGTGATTGGTCAGATGGCGCAGTCCTTTGTGATTGGTCTACCGCGTACAGCGTGTGTCGGAAACGATACGCCCATTGCCATAACTGAATGACTAGAGACTTGTCAATACATAGAAAAGATGGTATAGATTGTACCTTACCAATTCAAGCCGGAGTCTGATGATGAAACGGTTGAAGTGGCTGATCGACAAGAGCAGGAGTAGGACGTTTCTCAGTGGTAAGTGTTAACAAGTTTGTGGTAATTATAAGATGTGATAGCAAGTTGTTCAATGAGATTCACTGATCAAGTTTGTAATAATTCTCAATGGCCCTTCCTGCTAACCATTTTATACTTCATGGCCGTTATTAAAAGTTTAGTAGCTCAGAAATCACTTTTATTTCTATACAGAGCTATACAACGTCAATACGCGAGCTTGATATGTTCCTGCTGCTGCTACACTCATAATAATGCTTTATAATAACACAACTGCAGTAAGAGCGTGACTTAAGGACTGCTGAAAGAGAAGAGATTAGAGACACTAACTCCATGGCATTTCCTCAGAGAGGTTTGCTTACACAAGCTCACGCTCTCTAACCATATAGGGAGATAACTTTCTCTGACAGTGAGAGAGTGATCGGTTCATCGTGGTAAACAATTACAGAAAGGTATAAACAACAAAAAATACTGAAGCTTCATTATGTGTCAGATACAAACACTGCGCACAACTCCTTAAAGTCATCGACTGACAAAGACATCACTTCTCTGATGACGCAAGAGCAATAACAATTCACCAAGGACCAAACCAAGCCCCGTCCTACATTTTTCCCCCATTCACAAAGCTGTTTCTCTCAGATATGAAGTCACAAGAGGGAAGAAGAGGCGATCACAGCTTCTGTTTCATGCTGATATTAATGCTTATGAAAGCAAGTGATTGCATATAAACCTACTTATGAATGCAACTGATGTGAATACTTCCAGAGGGGACATTTCATTTCTGTTACATTATTAAAACTATTTTTCCCTCAATATCCAAAAGAACTTGATTGGTTTTGATGCCATATTGAATTTAACACGGATGAAAATGAGGCAGTCTTGCAGTCTTTATAATGGCACTCATTGTATAGAGGTCTGAGATCATGTGATTTTCACAAATCACAACATTCAAAACTGTTTTTGTCTACTTATTTTTTTTTTTTGAAAAGACATTGCGTCAGCTGAATAATCAATGTGTTGTTAAACAACAGTATGATCCATTTAAAGCACTGTACTTCAGTCCCTCAGCCTCGTTTTCATAAATGTCATAAATTAAACATGGAGCTACACTGACAAACATCTATGAGAAATTGTAACAATGTTTCATTACTACCTTCTCACTTTCACTGGGTTTGTTTGTACATATGTGTCCCTGGAGCACAAAAGCAGTCATCAGTAACACAGGTATATTTGTAGCAATAGACAACAATACATTGTATGAGTCAAAATTATTGATTTTTCTTTTGACAAAAATCAATGTTCCATGATGATATTTTGTAAATTTCCTACTGTAAATATATCAAAACTTAATTTTTGATTAGTAATATGCATTGCTAAGAACTTCATTTGAACAACTTTAAAGGGGATTTTTTCAATATTTAGATTTTTTTGCACCCTCACATTCCAGATTTACAAATATTGTCCTATCATAACAAACCATACATCAATGGAAATATTATTTATTCAGCTTTCAGATGATGCATAAATCTCAATTTCGAAAAAAATTGACCCTTATGACTGGTTTTGTGGTCCAGGGTCACATATAAGTTAAATTTTAAGTATTTAAACTTTATAGCTGTTTATTTTTAATTTTTTTTCTAATTCGTCAATATGTATGAGTCTGGAAATACGATGAATATTCCAAAAATATATGAAGAGTTCATTTGCAAAAACAGATAACTCCATTTTTAACAATTTTCAAAAATCATGTTTTTTCATTGTGCATTCCAATTACTCTCAATCAAACTGCAGTCGGGTTATTTTGATTAAGTTAAAAAAAAAAACATGATAACATAATAAAAAACATGATTTTTGCAAATTAAAAAAAAAAAAGTTATCCGTTTTTGCTAATAAACTTCATATATTTCTGAATAAAATTCTAAATGCATTAATTTGATTTTTTTCCCATTTTGCCCATACATTTAGATTGTAAGGATAAAAAAAAAAAAAAACATGTATTATTTTCTAAATGTATGATTTAATATCATCTGTAAATGTAAATTTGATCCAAATTTGCCACATTACACAAAAAATGCTGGTGAACCTCTAATTTGTCATTTTAATAGTGAATAAAACTATAAGAAAAGCCTTAAGTTTGCACATAAACAAGTGAATCAATTTAGTGCATGAGTGTAAACATGAATATGATAAAACATAAATAATGACTGCAGGTCTGCTTCATCAGCTGTGCACAATCACATGTTGCTCTGTTTTATGATGCTCGATTGCAAACCTCACTTCTTAATATGTATTAGTGGACACACATTTTCCATAACCAACTGCTGCCTAAACTGTCAAAGAGAGCAAGAAATGCACCAGTTCTGACTGAAGACAGAGACGAAGGAAAACAGAGAGAAAGATGTGAGCTCGATGGAGAAGGAAAGCAATATTTCACTTTCACTGTGTACTTGAACACATAACCGCAGACAAACATTTCCAAAAAAGGGCAGGCAACTGCTGTGTGTGGCACAGATCCATTACCAGAGCACACAGCTGTCATAATAGCCTTTTTTATGGTTTGTTCGGAAATACATATTAGATCAGAAAACAGTTAATCATTTGGTCACACTTTAGTTTGGGAGCCAATTCACACTGTTTCCCCCAATACACACTCCTAATTTGCTGCTTATTAATAGTAGGTAGTTGTTAAGATTAGGTATGGGGTGGATTAATGGATCTAAAATATGCTCATGCAGAATAAGGCTTTATAAGTACCGTATTGACCCGAATATAAGACGATTTTTTTTTTCGTGGAAATACATCTGAAAAAATGCAGTCATCTTATATTCAGGGTCCAGACTTTGTATATGTCAATAATACATCCACAACTATAGGTGGTGCCAAATACATGTTAAACAAGTGTGCCAAGAAATACGTAACGTGTGTGTAAGGGCTGGGCGATATGAGCAAAAATTCATATCTTGGTATTTTTGGCTTATTTGCGGTATACGGTATATATCTCGGTATTTATACACTTTTGTATTTGGATTAAACAAATAAAGTGAATGTAACCATAGGCATATATTATGATAAAAAGGGTTAAAATTACATTCTAACATTGCAATCTAAAAACAAAAATAATGCTTTTAAAGCAGAAGTTAAATTTTCTAAACTAAAAATGAAAATAAAAAAGCACAGACTAATTGAGTTAAAAGGCTGTTTTGATTACCCCATTACACTTTACAGTTAGTGCTATCATACTAATAGCTACTTGTAGGTTTGAAATTCTACATATGTCACATTTATTGTTTATTAACTACAAATATCATACTCCATATACATCTCTTACCATTCCAGGTGTGAGTGAGAGTTTTGGGAAAGGCTGGGATGTCCTCATTGGCCTTTAAGACTGGGCTCTGGTAGGACACCAAAAAGGGGACGGACTCCCAGACCTGCCAGACATATAGATACAGACTCTGAGCTGCTTTATGAAGCCTGTGTTTCTCTGAAAGCAGCACTGCTGTGATAGATCTACCTTGGCAGTGTTAACGAGCCTCCAGGCGTTCAGCAACCCAAAGCCGTACTTGTGACTGTGGTGGAAACCAGCTCCATTGATCCCCCAGTCAGCCTGAGCATCAGCGTCATGCTAGAGACATAAACACACCTCAGCATTAAACTATTAAAACATTAACACTACAATTGCTGCAAATATGCATTAGTGATAATGCATTAGACTATGCACTATGCATTAGACATAGTGATAAAAACATGTATAGCCTGAATGCACTGTAAGTCGCTTTGGATAAAAGCGTCTGCTAAATGCATAAATGTAAATGTAAATGTAAATAATAACAACAGCAATGCTATTTCTGTTCACATCTTCAATAATTGCTCAAGAACTTTAAGTTTAAACCGAACGAGACACACTGTTTGAATGTCTCGTTAAAAGCTGTAATTTTAAATAAAAATCATATATTAGGGGTGGCACGGTACACAGATGTCACGGTTCGATACGATTTCGGTACAACATGAAAAAAAAAGAAATCTACTATGCTCGGTTTTTTTCATTTATTTTGAACAGACAGTAGTGCAAACAAAAAAAATATTTTTTCATCCATCTAGATGTGAAAATACTACATATTATTACATGTTATATATATAAAATCCGTTTTGTTTTCACAAATAAAAGCAGACCGTTATACAGTGATTATTAATAAGACAATAAGTGTTTAAAGTTGATTCTGCTGGTATAAGGAAACAGTTGAAGTGATCGCGTCACACACACACACACTCACACACACACACTCACATCAGTGCCAGCACTGCTAACTTGACAGCCAGTTGGTACTTTATCTAAATAAAATACAGTGAGCCAAACATCAGCGCGCCCGCCTCTGTGTCACCGTTGGCATTCGCTGTTCTTCTGCTGGCGGTTATCAAACAGTGTTGCATTGCTGCGGGCACCCCTTCTGGATTGGGGGTGAATTGCCTGTATTCGTCGTAAGGCCTCATGCACCGAACCGAGATGCCTGTACCGTGACGGTTCGGTACGAATACATGTACCGTGCCACCCCTAATATATAATAATTTTTTGGTAACACTTTACAATAAGGTTCCATTAGTTAATGTATGTAATGTTATGCAAATCATATATTGTCATAGTCGTGTGTTTATTAGTCGCTGAATCAATGAAAGCAGTTAAATCATTGTTTATACAGATACAGCTGTAGGGATTTCTGCACGAGAGCGCCCTCTGCCCTTCAGATGGAGATTTACTACTGATCACAGAACCGTGCTTCACTGACAAGATGCGCTTGACTATAGCAGCTTTTGCATAATTGTGATTTATCATGCAGCCCTACAATATTACACATGGACAGTTTACTGTCACTGTCCCGTATATGTAGGGGTGGGCGATATGATCAAAATCTTATATCACGATATGACTAATTTTATATCACGATAACGATATATATCATGATATAGTAATTTTTTTCTTTTAAAAAGGTTTTTATGATATTAAAATCTTTGATACTATAGAATTTTCATAATCCTTGTCACCGATGTCAATATCAAACTAATACAAGTAGGGATGGGTATTGTTAAGGTTTTAACGGTATTACTACTCTTATCGATACTGCTTATCGGTCCGGTACTTTAACGGTATTCTTATCGGTACTTTTTGTTATACTGTATATATATATATATATATATATATATATATATATATATATATATATATATATATATATTATAACAAATTAGGAGCTGAATTAACATTACTTTATATTCTGAAATGTAAAATAAATATTTAATTAAATTAATATAAAACATCAATTTGTAAATGCACCAGTGTGCAGGCATTTTTAGTGTTTTATACATAAGATACAGTAAGAATATTAACAAAGAAACAAAGTAAAAACAAACTGACAAATACAATAAAACAAATATACATATTAAATGAAATAAACAGTGCTTTAATTTTTCCATGAAGGTCTACTAACATTACTGTTCAGGCAAGTAATAGCTACAAAATAAATCTAAAAGTAATCAAATGTAAATGAACACTGCATAGTTTTCACTGTATGTATTGATAGATTAATGCTTATTAAAGCTATAACGTTATTCAGATTAAGAGCTGTGGGTGATTTTCTCTTTGCATTTTTTTCTTTGATTAACATTGAAGCGCCAGTCTGTCACTTTAAGACAATATATTGACACACATCGGATTTTCTCCGAACAGTTCTGGTCCACTTAAGACAAACTGTTTAAGTGAATACTCTCGTAGCTGGCCATTGTGACATATTTTTGTGTGTATTTGATCGTTTGGATGCGCCCGAAGCTCAAACTGTAATTTGCCTGTCCGTTCACACATCCACACACACACACACACACACACATTTCAGCCTGGGGAGCAGCGTCTCTTGTGCGGATTGTGCTCTCAACGTTTTATTATCAAACATGTCCCGCAATTTAGCAACAGTAAAGACGGCATATTACAACAATCACCGATTGAGCTGATTCAGACGTTAAGTTTTGGTTAGGGAGGAATGAATGCGCGCCGCTGTAAAGGGATGGAAGTTGTGCTAGAAGAAACGCGGCTATAATCCTTAGAAGCCAAAATAAATAAATAAACTTAGCTTAATATAACAGCCACAGGCATAAAGTGTTTTAATAGTTAGTTCTCTATTCTATCATAATTAATCAGGTCTTTCATGTTGCGCTTGCTGAACGCGTGCCTCCACGTGAGCGCGATCTCGCTTCTGAATTACGAATAGCAAAAATGCATCATAGACAAATGTTTGAATATTATTGCATATGAAACAGCTGGCAACTCTGGTGAGATAGAATTTGCAAGATAATGTGTATATGTAGCAACAATAAATGTGTGTTTTCATAATTTCTCCAGTACCGACAGCAGAACCGATAACGTCAGAGCTTATCGATACTCCGGTCTTTCATAATTTAGCCCCGAGACCGATTAAATACCGAGTTTCGGTACCCATCCCTAAATACAAGCCTAAAAAAATACACAAAAAAAACTCAAGCTCACTGAAGATAAATAAACAGTCAGTGATAAAATAAGAATAAGAAACTAATTGCAAGCAATAGGACAAAAAACTACAATAAATAAGAAACGCTACATACATTGTGTAAATTAATTAGTCTTCACTGTGTTAATTATATCTATCTATCTATGATAGATATAATTAACACGTGTATTGTATAAATATATCATTTTTTTTTTTAAATAATATTTATATACATGTATAGAATATATACATAATACACGTGTTAATTATATCTATCATAGATAGATGGTGCTGTATCTATCTATCTATGATATATATAATAACATGTGTATTATGTATAGATTCTATACATATATATATATGTATGTATGTATACATGTGTGTATATGTATATATATATATATATATATATATGTATATATATATATATATATATATATATATATATATGTATATGTATATATATATATATATATATATATATATATATATATATATATATATGTATATATATATATGTATATATATATATATATATATATATATATATATGTATATATATATATGTATATATATATATATATATATATATATGTATATATATATATATATACATACATATATATATACATACATATATATATACACACATATATATATATACATATATACATACATATATACATATACATATGTACATACATATACATATATATATACATATACATATACATATACATATACATATATATACATATATATATATATATATATATACATATACATATATATATATATATATATATATATATATATATATATATAATTTTTTTTTTTTAATTTCTTCTTATTAAAGTTACAAAAGTGATATAGTCAAGAGCAGTGAGAGATTTTCTAGCAATGTGCTATGATTAATATGAATGACAGACAGAACGAATATTGGAGCGCTTCCCCTTTAAGACCGAAGTCCGGATCCAATACACTGTTACATATGCGTCTTCTCTTTCAGATGTTTTCTCTCTTAAGACTAAATCGCTGTGTTTATGAGGATAGAGTTGCAAAGACGGGGATTCTGATGCATAAGTGTGTTTATGTAATCGTTCAAAGCCAATAAAGCGGCAAAAAAAAAAAAAAAGCGCGGTCCTCACACACAGAAACAGAGACGGCGCACACATAGCGCTGTTGTTTGTGTTTCAACGGCTTAAAATCGGTTGTTTTAAACTGCTGTGCTTAAAAACGCGTGCTCCTGCTACAGATGTAGTCCCTCGTTTAGTTCTGGTCGTTCTCCACCTGGTTCCCCTTCACGCCCCGTGGTGGCGTGTAAAGATCGCAGTCATCCAAATGATGAAAAAGTACCATAAACAATGTATTTTGCGACACCACGAAATAAACGATAGAACATGATATGAAACGATAGACTTTTTATTTCGTCCATCCGATATATATCGTCATATCGCACAGCCCTACGTATACGGGATGCCTAAGTTTACTTCACTATATTACAATTAAATCCTAATGTAATCATGACAAACTATATATCATTGGAAAGATCTAAGTCTCCTAAATAGATATGTTACCATTTTTTGTTGTTACAAATTATGTAGTAACAGTAATAGATTAATTTATGACAAGAGTGCAGCAAGAGTCTATGATAAATCTACATCGTAACAGGAGTTCTGAGCTTTGTCACAAAATGTATTTATTTCCTTGACATTTTCCCTATCACATGTTTTAATAATCATCATAAGTTATATACCATTTGAAAGCTTAAAATCTCAAAATTAATCTTTTGAAACCCATTGTGAAATCGGACATTGCGTTACTATAGAAATGGTACTTCAAAATGTTTTAGCGGTCTCCTCCCCCTTAGCGGGGGTGTCATATTACAAAATGTATTACGGTCTTTTAGAATCAAAACTTTTTATAATCTTGACAAAATACATATCGTTGGAAAGGTCTGAGTCTCAAGATTCATATTTGGTTATAGATGTAATATTGAGAGAGAAATTGATAGATTTGTGACAGAAATGCATTAAAAAAAATTTGATGGAGTTTGAATGGCACCCGGTGGCTGTTTGTGGTATAACGCCTAAACAAAATTGCATATGAACCTCAATTTTTTTTATATCAACTTCAAATTTGGAACACAACTTGTGTACACATATGGCTTTAATTTTATAGCAATTTTGGATTTTTAACAATTTTTTTAAATATTTATTTTATATAAAATAAAAATAGTATAATACATTTTCTTTACAGTAAATTTAAACTTCTATAACTTTTTAATACTTTAATTTTATTAAATGATTTCACTTCTGTAATAATCTGCTAATTGTCTTCTTTAAAAGAGACCAACCATAGGTCTGTATTCAAAAGCGTTCATGAATTATAATAATTTAAGTTTGGATAGTGCACTTTCTCGTGAATTTTCAAAAATGGGGGGATGACAGTTTAGGGGTTAAAAGTGAATTCATCAGATTAAAAGGAAGAGCGATGTGTTACCTGTGTTGCTGTGTAGGTGATGATGTGCTGGACGTCCCGCCAGCTCAGACAGGGCCGTACCTGCAACATGAGCGCCACCATCCCAGCAGCCAGAGGAGCAGCCGCAGAAGTGCCTGTGTGTCCGTCTGTACAGCCGGTGCCGCTCTGCAGCGACCAGTCAGACGTCACCTGACACAAACACATCACAAATCCTCCGGTGAAAACTTTCTCTGGTCATGCATCCAATCATTTAGTGCTCTTAAACTCCACCCCTGAAAGCTCACGCTCATCTGCATACACTTTTGCATTGAATCTCAACATCCAATCAAAAACCAGAGCATTTAATGGCAGCTGCAGTGCTGCAGTGACTTTACCAATAGCTGATTGGGTCTTTTATTCAGAAGGCGGGGCATATTCTGCCATATTGCATGTTGAAATATGAGTGAACCGTCTTGGTTTAGTTACAGTCTTTAACTACAGCTGTCTGAACTAGGGGTGTGCGATATATATCTTCTGCGATAATATCGTAATTGTTGTTTTAACGATGTGCGATTTGACATTATCGAGTATTTTACAAAAACCATTAAAAACACATCTACAGAGCGCACGCATACATTACGTGAAGTCTAGACTTGTGTGCATTTACAGTGTGCTCTTTCAGTGCATGATTCAGTATTAAAATGCATTTAGAATGATCACAAATTCAAGATATGGGGACAGAAAATGCATGTATTTATATCATTTTATATAGTTAATAAATTTCACAAGAAGAATGCCAGGTTTTTTTGCTCTCCAAAAATGACCATGATTACAAATGTGATATTGATTTTTTTACAACAGTTCAATAAACAAGAAGCTAGTTATGAGACCTACATTTTAGACACCATATTGCCTGTTTGTGCTCTTATTTCAACAGAAATAACTCCAATCACAGCTACAGCGCTGTTTTGTGTCTCTGAGCAACATGACAGTGATTCGTTCCTGAATGAATCAATCGTTTAAATGATTCGGTTCAGTCGCAGTGACTCACTTATTAACAGTGACTCGCTGCCACCTGCTGGAGGTTTTAATTTAGCATTTAAAGTATCTTTTTATTATTCAAATAATTTCAATATCAATATTCAACGTTTTATGTTTAATATATCAAAACGTGATTTATGCATTTGTAACTGCAGGTTAAATGCATTCATGTCCTGCATTAAACCGTGTGTAAACACATCTAAACACTCTTCACACGCAGCTTCTGTGTTTCCTCTGCATTGCAAAGATGAATTTTATTGATACTGATTTAATTTGCTTGTTAACAGCCCACGTCTTATTATTATAATTCACTGATTAAATGTAAGAATTTGACTCAAAACATAATGGACACTTTTAGAAAAATGGCTTTATAAAGGGAAAAATGCCCATAAAATTAAAAAATCTATTTAAGCTTATTGGAACAGATTAATTTCTATCAGTATGAACTGACCATCACACAGAATATGAAGAATATCACAAACTTTATGAGTCAGTTGTCCACAGTATAGTCCTTAAGATACCAGCACAATAACACACTCAGCTAAATATAGTCTAATTATCGTTATCGATAAAATCCCAGAAAATAAAGATCATTTTTTTGTCAATATCGCACACACCTGAACTAGGTTTTAAAAGACTACATTGGCCTGAAACACTGGAACTGTTTTTTTAACTTATATTAGGCAAAAAGCTTTCTTTGACTAGACATTTTCTTTCACATAATACCTACTTATAGTGTTATAATCAAGCAGACTTTAACGGGCTTCTGATACTCACTATACTGCGCAGCGGTCTGCTGCCGCTGCTGAACGTGACAGCCAGCATAGACGCACACTCTTCTGCATAAAACGGCTTTCTGCCATTCTCATCAACCGCGCCTGCAACCACAAATCAGTCACGGTCTTAAAAAGAGCCTTCGTTTTCTTAAAGGGATAGGTCACCCAAAAATTAACACTTGCTGTTAATTTACTCATCCTCAGTCCGTCTGAAATGTAGGTGACTTCTTCTTAAGTATAACAGTAAAGACGATCTTTAGCTGAAACTATGCTCCTTGCCATTACATTGATAGTCATAAAAGCATATCAAGGAACACAAAATTAAAACATGATGATATATTGAAGTCTTATGAAGCAAAACAATCGGTCTGTGCAAGAAACTGATCATTATTTACAACATTATAATACTATTCTTTTCTGCAAACTGGTTCTTTCGGACAGTTTGTTTCAACTGATTCAAATAACTGATGAATCAATTTGTTTATGTAATCATGCAATGACAAAACACATACGCAATTATCTTATTAAAGCACCCAATAATGATGTGAAACATGGATGTTTTACATATCTAAAGCATATAAAGTGATTGAACTAGTCTTGATCCACTCACCTTTTTACATGAACCATGAGTAACCATAAAACCTTCATTTGGCCCTTTCATTCAAAAAAAGAGTCGGTTCAAAAGAATGATTCGTTCGTGAACCGGACACCACTCCGTACCGTTTGCCTGAGATTACAGGTAATAATGTTCAGTTTCTTGCACAGACCGATCGTTTCGCTTCACAAGACCACAATATATCATCAGGAGCCACGGAAATATTCATTTTGTGTTGTCTATATGTTTTTTTTTTACCCTTAAAGTGACGGTAGCCATTAACCTGCATTATATGAATCACCAAGGAGCACGGTTTCAGCTGAAAATCTTCTTTACTGTTTATCTTATCTTGGATGGCCTGAGAGCGAGTAAATTAACAGCACATTTTCATTTTTGGGTGAACTATCCCTTTAATGCTATAAAACAAATATAGAAACAGATATTAATACAAATATACAAAAAAAATTTTTTTTAATTTTTTATTCTGGGCTGAAATCTGAATCAGACATGCTCCTGACGGCTTTGATCAGACAAGGTTTTGACACTCGTATCATTACCAATGGTGACGGTGTAGATGGAGTTAGCATAGCCGTCGTAGTTGCAGTTGTCTTCATACTGTCCTCCATTACCACTGGCGACAACGAAGATGCTCCCGAAACCTCTCCTGCCTGCGATGACTCCATGCTGCAGCGCCGCCTGTGGACAAACAACGCACTCATTCTGTCAAAATCAGACTAAAACATGGATTAATTACTCAAAACCACTGTTTGCTGAACACTGATTTTATGTAAGTGTCTTATTGGCATGTTCAAGCTATGGCCGAAGCACCAGCACTTCGTCTTGGTAAAAGTACAGAGAACTAAATACATCGCTGAGGTGCAACCAGTCATATGTTGAAGGATGCATGTCTTTTGATTCTCATAATTAAATACATTACTCTGATGAAATGTGAATGAGAAGCTTCAGACAGCCTAACCTTGCCCAAGGGATGCGGTCCATCAATGGTGCGGCCATCGTCATCTGGACCCCAACTACAGGACAAAATATACACGTCATACATTTACATTTATGCATTTAGCAGACGCTTTTATCCAAAGTGACTTACGTTACATTCAAGTTACAGTTTCTACATTTTATCAGCTCTTCATACATTTCAGTAAATTCTAAAATTATAAGTTGGACATTAGCTAATGGATTATAAACAAGCAGTTCATGCATTATCGAACACAAACTAACAATAAACAATATATAGTTTTCAGCAATAATTAATGCTAATGTAAGTACAGTTCTTCTCCGTCCGTTCATGTTAACAAATACAGCTTTTAATAAAAAAAATAAATAAAAAAAAAATTAAATTATGCTGAAATTAATATTAAAATTAATAAATCCGTTAATGCTGACTCTGACCAGCAATGTAGTGCATAGTATCTTGTCTGCCCCCTATTGAGTGCCTCCATTTTTCCATTGAAACTGCTTGTATGCCCTGATTGCTCTTGATTGTATGCCTTGATTTTTTAATGTATTTTGTTCTTTTATTGTTGTTGTTTTGTTTGGTGTTTATTGCGCAATATAAAACTAATAAAAATACTTAGCAAAAAAAATAAAAAATCCTGAAGAAATATCAATGTTAGTTAATGTTAACTAACATCATTAACTAATGTTAATAAAAGGAACCTTGTTTTACTCCCCTTATTAGTTTTAATCTGTCTACTTAATCTGTAATCAGTTGAAAATAATCTTTATGAATGCCACAATAGGAATTACAGTACTGAGCAACAAATACTAACAACAAAAGCAAATAAATAAAAAATCTGCATGATAAACGTGTGTTAAAATATCTATATCATATCACAAATTCTTCATTGAGCTGGCACAAACATACCTGCAGCTGTAGACGTCATTAACTTGATAATGCTTATTAAAAGCAACAGCCTCCATGCTGTCCGTGAGGGGTCCGTCCAAAACTCTGATGCCTACGAGGACACGCACAAACACACAGATACTGGGCAATGCAGACAATATTACCAATGATGTAAAAGCCATTTTAAAATGAACCAACACTGTGAATACTGCGATGATTTTAATCTGATCATTGTTTCACAATTTCAACAATATTTTGTGCTTTGCAAGTATGAGACAATATTGCCAAAAGTATTGGCACCCCCTTCTAATGAACAGGTTTGACTACTTTAGTAATTTCTATGAGTACAAATCTTAATGTTAAAGCATATAATGATATTCTAGGAAATTGTGTGCTTCTAATATTATAGCAACAGTTTGGACTCTTTTCTATTCTAACATGACAATGTCTCTGTGTATAAGACAAGGTTCAAAAAGAAAATGATTGATTGAGTCAGTGTGGAAGAACTTGACTGGTCTGCATAAAACCAAGTCCTAATCCCAGTTTAACACCTCTGGTGTGACTGTAAATGCAGACCTTGAGCCAAAAACTCATCACCAAACACCAATGACTTGTACATACACTATATAGACAAAAGTATTGGCACCCCCTTCTTTAGAACAGATGGGAACATAATTCATGTATTTAAAAATTGTATTTCATCTCTGTTCAACAGTTTTGTAAGTGTCTAAAATGACTGAACCCATATGTACAAGTCATTGGTGTTTGGTGATGAGTTTTTGTCTCAAGGTCTGCATTTACAGTCACACCAGAGGTGTTAAACTGGGATTAGGACTTGGTTTTATGGCAATATAGTGTATATTTACTGAGAAAAATGCTGATGTGTTCAATACTTATTTCACCTGCTGTATATGATGAATATGAAAACTAGATGCTGTGAAGTAAACCACATGAGTTGACGTTCTCTCACATACCTGCCACTTTGGCTCCATATGCGACTCCTACAGCGCAGAAGCTGTTGTTTGAGACGGCGGCGATCTCTCCAGCGCAGCGCGTGCCGTGATGGTTATCGCTGTGGGCGTCAGGATGAGGCATGGGGTCAGGGTCGTTCGAGTTCAGATCATAACTACCCTCAGGACTCTAGAAAAACACCAATCATGTGATAAACCTCCACCGGTTAAAGGTGCAATGCATGCTACGCACTATCAACAACAACTACAGAAAGCCCTTTGTTTGTACAAGTAAACACTGCATTTAAAGGGATAGTTCACCCAAAAATGTAAATGTGATGTTAATCTGTTACCCCCAGGGCATCCAAGATGTAGGTGACTGTTTCTTCAGTAGAACACAAACGAAGGTTTTTAACTCAGTCTGTCAGTCATATAATGGCAGTCAATGGGACTCACGGCTTTGAGAGACAAAAAACATACACAGACAAAACCAAATTAAACCCTGCGTCTCGTGACGATACATTGAGGTCTAAAGACACGATACAATCGGTCTGTGCAAGAAACTGAACAGTATTAATATCATTTTTTTCCTCTGATCCACCGCACTGTCCAACTGTCCTGAGCTCATTCACAACAGCCGGCGCGTGACGCGTCTTCTTCTTGCTTTACGGCGGATCGCAGTTTCTTGCACAGACCGATCGTTTCGTGTCTTTAGACCTCAATGTATCATCACGAGACGCAGGGTTTAATATGGTTTTGTCTGTGTATGTTTTTTGTCTCTCAAAGCCGTGGAGCCCATTGACTGCCATTATATGACTGACAGACTGAGTTACACATCTTCATTTGTGTTCTACTGAAGAAACAGTCACTACATCTTGGATGCCCTGGGGGTAACAGATAAACATCACATTTATATTTTTGGGTGAACTATCCCTTTAAATTGATTTAAAATGTGCCTTTTTGGTGACAGACTCTGCTTGAAACAGTGTGTATTTTCATGCTTACTGCACCTGTGAATCTGCATTCTAAGCACCTAACTGAACCGATTTTCACTGCATTTCAAACACTGAGGAACAGAAGCTACATAATTCAGATGCTGCTGATGGTGTACTGAACCTGTACGATTGCTGGAAGTCAGACTGACTTACATAGTTGGGCTGAATATCTGCCAGTGTGTGCTGAACGCCGTCATCCACCACGACCACCGTGATCCCGACGCCGGTGATGTTTCTCTCCCAGACACCGGTCACATTGACATCCATCCCGTGCTTCACGTCGTTGTGCTGTAAATGTGGAGATAGCAGAAATCTGACAGCCTCCAGCCAACTGTGATGCATTTTTACTTAGCACCCTAAGACAAATCAGTTATATTTTTCCCCAATTTATTATTATTATTTTTTTTTTCCATTTTTTTTTTTTTTTTTTTTTTACTATCAAAAACAGTGGTAATCAAATAAAGGCATTAAACAATTAAATTGTTAAAATGTTTAATCTTTTAAAATGTAAATCAAACAAATGAAAATTAAATAATTCTTTATTATTATTATTATTATTATTATTTATTTAAAAAACTAACACTAGCTTCTCTGTTCTTTTTGTATTCCATCTATTTCTTTTCTTTTTATTTATTATAAAATTAACAAAAGCAAAAAAGGCCTCTAACACTAGCTTGCTCTATTCTATTTCTATTCTCTTTTTATTTATTATATCATTTTTAAAAAACTGCTACGTGTACTGCATTAAGTTAACTGAGTCTTGTTATAGCATATATTGCATATTATTGCTCTTTTATTGATTTTGATTGCTTCTATTGTCCTCATTTGTAAGTCTCTTTGGATAAAAGCATCTGCTGAATGACTAAATGCATTATTATTTTTATACAGATTTTGATCACTGTTCATGTTTCTAATTATCTGTCATATGATGTTGTGTGTGTTTTTAATTATTATCACCTGTGCCTATAAAAAGCTGTAAAGAGTATAGTGCCTGATGAAGGCCTAACTGGTTGAAACGTTGCGCATTTTTATTTTATTATTATTATTTTTTTTTAAAGTAAATGTTTTTGGAGCTATAATTTTCAGCGTGTGGACATTATTTATTGTGTATCATTTGTATCTTTTTTTGTCCTGCACCTGAACCCAATTTCAGGTCTTTTGGATGTGCACACAGGGTTGCAAAGGGTAGAAAATTCAATACATTTCTGAAAACCTTCCATATTTTTTTTTACTTTTGGAAAGTTTCTGGAAATTTACTGTAAATTTTCTGCTCCTTTGCATTTCTATGATTGAGTGTATACAGTCCTACTATTCATTTATTTAATCCAAAATCTACAAGTCTGTGATTCTGTGCACATTTTCCACATCAAGGAAATCTATTTACTAGCTTATGCAACACAATACTCACCAAGTGCCACTGACTGGGATATTTGGGGTCATTGAAGGTCACGCTCCTCTTGGACCGTCTGAGGATGTGTTCTTGTGAGTGCCACAGCACATGAGGGTTTCGATCCAGAGCCGACTCTGTTGAACGTGAGTCCACGTCTGCTGTGTTGTCCAGCGGCTGGCAGAGCAGATAATGTGCCTCCAGCTGCCCGATCTGCCCGTGATTCTCCAGGCCCACCTCCTCTGCCACGCTCTGTGCCAGCCGCTCCAGCGAGCGCCCCGCTCTCACCGCGTCCAGACGCACCGCCCAGGACCGGCCCGGCCCGCA
>CM041814.1:33246412-33266412 GCA_023376895.1 Aspiorhynchus laticeps | reverse complement strand
CACACTTGCTCTGTGCTGTGATTGGCTGTTCGCCGGTGATGTCACACTTGCTCTGTGCTGTGATTGGCTGTTCGCCGGTGATGACACACTTGCTCTGTGTTGTGATTGGCTGTTCGCCGGTGATGACACACTTGCTCTGTGTCGTGATTGGCTGTTCGCCAGTGATGTCACACTTGCTCTGTGTCGTGATTGGCTGTTCGCCAGAGATGTCACACTTGCTCTGTGTTGTGATTGGCTGTTCGCCGGTGATGTCACACTTGCTCTGTGTTGTGATTGGCTGTTCGCCGGTGATATCACACTTGCTCTGTGCTGTGATTGGCTGTTCGCCGGTGATGTCACACTTGCTCTATGCTGTGATTGGCTGTTCGCCGGTGATGTCACACTTGCTCTGTGTTGTGATTGGCTGTTCGCCGGTGATGTCACACTTGCTCTGTGCTGTGATTGGCTGTTCGCCGGTGATGTCACACTTGCTCTGTGTTGTGATTGGCTGTTCGCCGGTGATGTCACACTTGCTCTGTGTTGTGATTGGCTGTTCGCCGGTGATGTCACACTTGCTCTGTGCTGTGATTGGCTGTTCGCCGGTGATGTCGCACTTGCTCTGTGTTGTGATTGGCTGTTCGCCGGTGATGTCGCACTTGCTCTGTGCTGTGATTGGCTGTTCGCCGGTGATGTCACACTTGCTCTGTGTTGTGATTGGCTGTTCGCCGGTGATGTCACACTTGCTCTGTGTTGTGATTGGCTGTTCGCCGGTGATGTCACACTTGCTCTGTGCTGTGATTGGCTGTTCGCCAGTGATGTCACACTTGCTCTGTGTTGTGATTGGCTGTTCACCAGTGATGTCACACTTGCTCTGTGTCGTGATTGGCTGTTCACTGGTGATGTCACACTTGTTCTGTGTTGTGATTGGCTGTTCACCGCTGATGTCACACTTGCTCTGTGTTGTGATTGGCTGTTCGCCGGTGATGTCACACTTGCTCTGTGTTGTGATTGGCTGTTCGCCGGTGATGTCACACTTGCTCTGTGTTGTGATTGGCTGTTCGCCGCTGATGTCACACATTCATGTGCACGCACTCATTAACTCAGGATCAAGTCTGAGTTGACAGAGAAAGTTGATGATCAGCTTCATGGTACCAACAAAGCCAGATTGGAGTGGTCTGGTTTTGTAACTCTGAATTTGTTCATCTACCATCATGGTACAGACCCCTGTAAGAACACATTCAAAACACTTATGTTGACATATTATGAACAGAACGGTATGGTGCTTCATCAGTGTCTGTCTCAGCATTCAGCTTTATTTATTTTCTCATTTTCTAGGACTTTTCAAGGCTTGGGAAACATTTTAAAATTCCTGGTTTTCTGGGTCACTTGGGAACGGATAGCTTTCTCAGAGTATTTATAGACCTCACTGCTCTTGCTGCCAGGACAAACTTTGTTGACTAAGAAGATAACTGTGCTTAATACTAACATGCATCGGCTTTTATTCAAGTTACTGATAAATATGCATTTCACAAACACACTTATGATGCATTAGTATTCATATTTTATTTTCATTGTTAAGTAAACAGATACAGATTGCAATAACAGCTGACATTCTTCAGTAATTTCTCTTCAGCTGAGCTCACAGATAGTGATGGAGGAGCCGACTCCAGACCAGAAGCGGAAGCTGGGGAAGAGAGGTCTGTCGAAACGCATGTGAACGCTGCATATTTCTTGGGCCTGATTATGCGAGACTCTGTAAAACGCCAGCACGCCGGTCTGCTGGTCCAGATAAACCCCGATGCGTTTGGCTTTGGGAGCGACCAGCGCGGTTTCTTTCCCATCATGCCACATGGAGAAGGCCTTGCCGGACCAGTAGAGGCTCCAGGACTGTGTGTTGTGACCCAGTCTAGCGCTGTCGTCAGATGCAGAGCGCTTCATGTCCTTATACGCCACGCCGATCGTCACCTGAAGAGAGCAAACGAATGTCATGAGACCAAAGGAATAAATCCAGTAGCTAGAAATCAAATATCATGACTTCAGCTTAATAAATTAATGTTTTACTGCATGAAAAACTAACTTTAGCTGATGCAAGTTGTATATTTTGTTGTATATTTGTAGCAATAGACAACAATACATTGTATGGCTCAAAATTATTCATTTTTCTTTTATGCCAAAAATCATTAGGATATTAAGATCATGTTCCATGAAGATATTTTGCAAATTTCCTACTGTAAATATATCAAAACTTAATTTTTGATTAGTAATATGCATTGCTAAGAACTTCATTTGAACAACTTTAAAGATGATTTTCTCAATATTTAGATTTTTTTGCACCCTCAGATTCCAGATTTACAAATATTGTCCTATCATAACAAACCATACATCAATGGAAAGCTATTTATTCAGCTTTCAGATGATATATAAATCTCAATTTCACAAAATTGACCCTTATGACTGGTTTTGTGCTCCAAGGTCACATTTTAGTCAATAAATAAGTGAAAAATGCACAGATTTCTGTATTAACTGTTTAATAGGATTCTCTGTTTACAGTGTGTGTGTATAATTATCAGGCAATTTGATATTCTGATATTTAACACATTTAATCATATCCAGACCACATCAATCTTAAGAACTGCTATTAATTTTGTATTTATAAGTGACTTATAATTTATAACTAGGGCTGCAAGTGAAAAGTGAATTATATACAGTTGTGTATAATTAATAAGCAGGTTTTCTTTTACAGGTAAAATAGGCCAAAAAAAGAGATTTAACACTGAAAAATCAAAAAATATTGAATGCCTCTGAAAAGGGTGAAATACTATAGAAATAGCTAAATTACGGTGTGACCACTGGACAAGAAATGTTCAAAGGGGCAGCAGGGTCACAAAAAAATGAAAAGATATTAACTGCAAAAAATAATTAACTAGTTCATCAAATCAGACTGAAGCATCTGAAAGCATCAGATCTATAAGTTACTCGATCAAACTCATATTTGAACAATTTGACATGAACTGTCTGATAAAAACAGTTTGCAGAAATGATTCAGACTTCCTTATTTTGCTGAGGCTCTTTATTACAGGTAATATTGTAATAAATAATGTTCAGTTTCTTGCACAAACCAATCATTTCGCTTCATAAGACTTCAACATATCATCAGGAGCCACTGGTATTCATTTTGTCGTGCCTGATATGCTTTTTTTTGACTCTCAAAGTGATAGCAGCCATTGATTTGCATTTTATGAACTGGTTTCAGCTAAAAATCATAAAAGTCATCTACATCTCGGATGGCCTGAGGCTGAGTAAATTAACAGCACATTTTAATTTTTGTGTGAACTATCCTTTTAAGATTATGAATTTATACTATTCCAATAAATTAATAAAAGTACATCTTGGCCTTTACACTCCTCTGACTAATGTTACAACAATAGCTTCTATGCACCTTGAGCGTAAGGCTTTTGTGTGTAAGACCTAAACATTCATTTAAAGTTGTGAATCGTCCAGTGTATTTGAGTGGTTTGTGAATGCTGTTGTTACCCTCTGTCCCGTCCACTCCACCTCCCAGTAATACGGGCTCCCGGCCAGCGGCTCCACACACATCACCTGCCGCCAGAACATGAAGCGGTCCGGATGCTCCGGATAATTCTGCTTCTCTGCGCAGAGAGTCGCCTTGTGATATCCATCAGACAGACGAACGTGACGGAAAGCACTGCTGGGATCTAGTGTGGGCTCGATGCGGACTGAAAGCAAATACACACCGTTACATATGAAAAAATGAATAAAAAGCCCAACAAATTTAATGAAGTAGAAAAATCTCACATTTGAGCATTTCCTCTCTGGTTTTAGGAGCTGGATTTGACACACAACAGGATGCTGATGCCTGCGCTGTAGAGACACAATAAAGAGGTTTAAACTGTGTCCCTGCAGCACAAAAGCAGTCATAAGTAACAGGTATATTTGTAGCAATAGCCAACAATACATTGTATGGGTCAAAATTATACATCTTACTTTTATGCCAAAAATCATTAGGATATTAAGATCATGTTCCATAAAAATATTTAGTAAATTTCCTACCATAAATATATCAGAACTTAATTTTTGATTAGTAATATGCATTGCTAAGAACTTCATTTGAACAACTTTAAAGGTGATTTTCTCAATATTTAGATTTTTATGCACCCTCAGATTCCAGATTTTCAAATAGTTGTATCTCAGACAAATATTGTCCCATCATAACAAACCATACATCAATGGAGAGATTATTTATTCAGCTTTCAGATGATGCATACATCTCAATTTCAAGAAAATTGACCCTTATGACTGGTTTTGTGGTCCAGGGTCACATTTAACATAATGGGTGAATCTCGTGAAAACATGTCTAATGCTGGGTACACACTAAAAGATTTTTAAATCTTATAAGATCTTCAAAATGTGAGAGACCACAAACATGAGAAGAAAAAATCCTAGATTTAACAATTTTGCTCCTATAGTGTGTGGTGTCCTCGGTGTGTAACCCCCCCCCCCCCCCACACACACACACACACACATCAGGATTTCTCATATTCAACATGTTGAATATTTACGATTCGCGATCGGGGCGCCTCCGACGTTCTTCCGAGCAGATTCAGTCACTCTTAACACACATCAAATCTGATGAGATCATCTTTTGATCCACCAAGATAATCAGGACATTACCTAGGATTATCGGAAGGGGAGAAATCGGCCCAAAATCAGCCCGATTATCATGTGGTGTGTACCCAGCATAAGTCACATTTCCCCCATCCAGAACGTGTGTGTAATACATGCATATTTTAGGACGATGAAGTGGAGATGATTTACCTGGACTAGCAGAGGGACACGCTTGTTTCTTGTGATGTTCTTGTGTTGCAGCAGAGGAAGCTTGGACTTTGGGTTTAACATCTGGTTTCACAGACTCTGACTTAACTTCTGTAACTGAGAGGAAAACGGTTTACAATCAAGCAAGACGAATTCCTTGTACACTAACAATACTGTAATGACACACTCTTACCTGTGTTTTGTGAGGACGGCTGTGGATTGCTGGAGACGGGACCTTCATCACACGACTGACCGGATGAATGAACCTGTGCAGCTCCATCATTGACTGCAGCATGACATGAGACTTGAGTCAAAAGGCATGCTTTCTGATCTTTACAGCACTAATACATTGGCTTATTATTTGTAAAAGTCACATTTACAACCACATTTATCTGAAATGTAACTGTGATGTCAACATAAAGCATTACTTTTATTTGCACTGCACTATAGAGACTTTAGCTGCACAGATAATGTTCATTACAGTATGCAGAGAACATAAAATAACAACAATAAAACTAAATTCTGCTATTGTAAAATGCAAATGTGCATGTGACATAATAAACTAGATAAAAAAATTTGTCAACAAACTTTGAGTTGGTTTTCAGTCTGAAATAGTTTGAAGTTTAAAATATTTTTACAAAGACAGATAGATAGACAGACAGACAGACAGACCAGACAGATAGATAGATAGATAGATAGATAGATAGATAGATAGATAGATAGATAGATAGATAGATAGATAGATAGATAGATAGACAGACAGACAGACAGACCAGACAGATAGATAGATAGATAGATAGACAGATAGACAGATAGATAGATAGATAGATAGATAGATAGACAGACAGACAGACAGACAGACAGACAGACAGACAGACCAAACAGATAGATAGATAGATAGATAGATAGATAGATAGATAGATAGATAGAACGACAGATAGATAGATAGATAGATAGATAGATAGATAGATAGATAGATAGATAGATAGATAGATAGAACGACAGATAGATAGATAGATAGATAGATAGATAGAACGACAGATAGATAGATAGATAGATAGATAGATAGATAGATAGATAGATAGATAGATAGATAGATAGATAGATAGATAGATAGATAGATAGATGGATAGATAGATAGAACGACAGATAGATGATAGATGGATAGATGGATAGATGGATAGATGGATAGATAGATAGATAGAATGATAGATAGATAGATAGATAGATAGATAGATAGATAGATAGATAGAACGACAGATAGATAGATAGATAGATAGATAGATAGATAGATAGATAGATAGATAGATAGATAGATAGAATGATAGATAGATAGATAGATAGATAGATAGAATAGATAGATAGATAGATAGATAGAAACGACAGATAGATAGATAGATAGATAGATAGATA
Organism: Aspiorhynchus laticeps; assembly: GCA_023376895.1. Classification (NCBI taxonomy): domain Eukaryota; kingdom Metazoa; phylum Chordata; class Actinopteri; order Cypriniformes; family Cyprinidae; genus Aspiorhynchus; species Aspiorhynchus laticeps. Next base: position 33,260,187 of record CM041814.1, on the reverse strand, counting down.
GATAGATAGATAGATAGATAGATAGATAGATAAAGATAGATGAGATAGATAGATAGATGGATAGATAGATAGATAGATAGACAGATAGATAGATAGATAGATAGATAGATAGATAGATAGATAGATAGATAGATAGATAGATAGATAGAACGACAGATAGATAGATAGATAGATAGATAGATAGATAGATAGATACATAGATAGATAGATAGATAGATGGATAGATGTTAAGGACCTTAGAGAAGTTGCTAGGGTATTTTAGGAGGTTACTAGGGTGTTGCTATGTGGTAGCTAAGGTGCTCTGGATTGTTACTAGGGTGTTGCTATGTGGTTGCTATGGTACTTGGAGTGGTTGCTATGACGGTTGCTAGGCTAACCGGGGTGGTTGCTAGGGTGTTGCTATGCGTTTGCTAGGGTACCTGGGGTGGTTGCTAAGGTGTTGCTATGTGGTTGCTAAGGTACCCGGGTCGGTTGCTAGGGTGTTGCTATGCGGTTGCTATGGTAACTGGGTGGTTGCTAAGGTGTTGCTATGTGGTTGCTAAGGTACCTGGGGTGGTTGCTAATTAAAAATAAGAAGAAGAAGTTTAAATAGCATTTCAGTAAGTTGGCTTTCTCAAGCCAACTTAATAAACCTGTTATGTTGCTCGACAACAGCATACAGTTAGTATAAAGAAGAATTCAGCAGAAGAATTATTTATTCTAATTATTAATCAAATCTATGTATTTATTCATTGCAATTTATGGTAACACTTTACTTATAAATTCACTGTAATGCATTAATCTTTTCATAAATAATTGTAAACAAAGTTAACATGCATATAATATTTGAAGGTTTAATTATCATGTGCTTTAATACATTATACTTTCTAAAGGTGTTACAATGAATATATAATGTGGTTATGATTATTCATGAGATCACACAATGCATTATAAGGTGCATTATAAAGCATAATCAATGCATTAAAACTACTTTTATAATGCATTATATATAAAAGCTTTAAGTAATATTTTAAGTGTTTTAAGTGTTACCCATTTTGGAATTTTGCTAATATCAATAAGCCATTAAAGGCCATGCATTATAGTGATGTTATCATGTAAATACAGACAGTTTGTCATTTACTAATTGATTAATGTCAAAACATTTACTAAATGAATAAATAAATAAAAATATGAGAAATGCTGATGACTGGGCAGGAAGACATAGATTATTCTGCTAGAAAATATTATTTGATATGTGACCCTGCAGCACAAAAGCTTAGTCATATTTAGTTTTAACTACCATTTGGTATATTTGTAGCAAGAGACATACAGCATACATTGTATGAGTCAAAATTATACATTTTTTCTATTTACGCCAAAATCATTTAAAGATAATAATAAAATAAGAATCATGTTCGCATGAAGATATTTAGTAAATTTTCTACCATAAATATATCAAAACTTAATTTCTGATTAGTAATATGCATTGCTAAGAACGTTCATTTGAACAACTTTCAAAGATGATTTTCTCAATATTTAGATTTTTTTTTGCACCCTCATGATTCCAGAATTTTCAAATATTTGTCATTATCATAACAAACCATACATCAATGGAAAGATTATTTATTCAGCTTTCAGATGATAAATCTCCATAAAGTGACTCTTATGACTGGTTTTGTGGTCCAGGGTCACATATTATAAGATATAGTCCAGTTGAAACACACTGTTACTCACCCACTCCTAAGATGCTGGCCAGGTTGGTTTTGGTGAGATTTAGCGCGGCCTGTCTGTAAGCGTCCAGACACCGTCTGACCCCAGATATCACAGACTCTGGACTCCAGATCTCCATCACTGCGTTTCCAGCCTGATCCACGGCATCCACGGCCATGAATGTCTGTAGAAGATACGAGTGAGTATCTTATAATCTTATAACCTTTCCCTATTACTTGTCATTTATACAAATGATATACCCAAGTCAACCAAATGACTCGTTATAAATCATCTTCTGAAAGAACATTACACAAGTAACAGTGTGAATGAAAACAGGATTTACTGCAGGATTTGGTCATGAGTCACAGATGGACCAAAGATGAAAAGGGCTTCCAGCATCAAAACAATTAAAGTTTAATACAGATTTCATTTTCTGTAGAAAGTGTGATGTTTAATTTGATTTTTGTCTGAGCAAAAAATAATGATTATTGTACATTTTTACAATGATTTACTGAAGACACCCACTACAATGTCATTCAGTGTAACAGTAGTTTATATACCAATAAATCTCGTCATGCATATTAACAACCAGAATCATTAGTTGACATTAAACCCCCTAAAATGCCAATGAATTATCTTTAACAATCTCAGCCACAATCCTTCAATCCACTAGGTTTTACCCATTTGTCAGCTTTTGTTTTTAATCAGTTAAAATATAATAAACCTTAGTCAGAATAAGTGCTTACTTTTTATAAGAGTATATCTGTTACACTGAATAATGATCATTATTTTACCCATATTTTGACATTTTATTTTCACAAGTTACACTCTTACAAATAAAGGTGCTTCACGATGCCATAAAAGACCCTTTAACATCTGAAGAACCTACTGTTTCACAAAAGCTTCTTTGTGGTGAAAGAAGGCTCTTCAGGTTATATAAAGATAAGAAAGAGATGGTTATTTGACTGAATGGTTCTTCTGAGGCATCGCTGTGTGTTTGAAGCACCTTTATTTTTAAGAGTGTATTTGAAAAATAAAAGTAGACACTTGACTTGCATTTATTATGCTTTCTGCGTATATAAAATCACTTTTGTAAATTTAATTTGATGTGGACACTAAAACGTGACATCTCGTCTTTGACCCAAATACATATTCGTTACACAAAATTAGACAGAGAAAAAAAAAGGACATTTATATATAAATGCAGTGATTTTAAACAAAACATAAACAGAGCTAAGTGTTTTCATACACTATCATCTGATGTTATACACCTGCCATTATTTATTTTTTTTATCAACATTTTTTATTTTCTTTTTTCACACACAACATCACAACATAACATCCACTCAAAACACGCCTGCCATTATTAACTCTTGTGCATCAATAAAAAAAAAAGTTACACAGTTTTTTAAAGAAGACCCATGGTGGATTATTGTTGAAGTAAAAAAAGTTTAAAAAGTGAAAACAAAAATAAAGTTATACAGGTTTAAGTTTATGAAAATTATGAATTTTATGTTTATTTACAATATTTTATATTTAATATTTATAACTGAATATAACTAATTATATATGTCAAACATGGTTGAACTCTAAACCTGCTAGAAAATCAAATTGGCCATACAATTTCTCATAACGAGATTGTGTTCCAAATTTGAGTTGTTTGATATCTCAAAATAATGAGCTCTCAGTAAGATTGTGTTTTGGGCGCAGTACAACACATTTTCTCCATTAGATGCAGCAAAACATCTGCTGGAGCTCACAGTGCTTGAGTATATGATTTACAGAAAGGATAAGAGTTTCTCTCTCTCAATTTTAAAAAATGACACGTACACACTCAATTTAAAAAATTAATTTATGACACGCATACAAACCACACTCTGACATCCACACCAACACACACACAATTATAGCTGCATTATTTATCCAATTAAGGCTCTATAAAATATGCAGTTAAGCAGAAAACGGGGAATTTCAAAGCGAGTAATTTGCTTTACTAGACCAAACCTGAATATAAATGGCATCATCTGGTAATAAAATTAAATTTAATGAAGCCTTGCCAACAGAATGAAATGCCTATAAACAAGAAATTGAATAATTTTACAGTTAAACGGCACTGCGATTAAAAATATCAAGTTTTAATGGGTTTACAATGGGGACATCTTATGTCCAAAGAGGGTCCTGAGTGTAACATTTTGTGTACCTAGTGTAAAATAGATTTATTAAAGGAAATGAGGGTGGAATATTAAAATTCCAATAAAAATACACACCTGAGCCAAAATGTATGCAAATGGCATTAACACAGGCATAATTATCAAAAAAAACAAAACTAAAATGGACAAAAATGTCCATAAGGATACACAAGGGTTAAAGCCGAATCGAGACACTTACATTCAGAAAGGTGACGGGGTCCTGGATGCTGTCCAGTCTCTTCAGCTCCTCTTGTTTCTTGTGCAGGTTGCTGATCTCCTGCTGGAGGCTGTAGGTTTGAGCCTCGACGCGGCTGCTGGCTGATTCCTCATGTGTCTGAAGAAGCTCGAGCACCTGAGAGTGACTGAGCTCAACGCTCCTCAACACATCTGCAAACACCGCCTGACCGTCCATCAGCAGCTGCTGCACTGAGCTCTGAGAGAGACAAACACGTCTTAACCACCCTTCATTACTGACACACAAAGACAAAACATTTCCTATGTGATTAATACCTTGTGTGCTTGAGAAACCTGAGGAAGACTCTGAAGAAGCTTTTCTCTGTCTGCAATGCTCCCCTGTATCCGATCACTCACTTTCCTCAGCTCTTGCTGTATAAAGACATGCAGTGTCAATGTACAACAGTCCAATATACACACAGCATAAACACATTGGACAGTCTTATATTAAGAGGCAATCAGCAGTAAATGCTTTAGGGGTTAGAACATTTTTACTTTCATTCTTAATGCATCCAATGCAACTTTTAAATAAACTAAGCAAAACTGTTACTGCATATCAGTCACAGAGACCACACTCATCAATAACCAGTTAATTAACTTTCCAACTTTGATATTTCTGAAACTGATATCTGATAGCTTGGGAGGCCACTAAATATTTCCGGTAACACTTTAGAATAGGCAACACTTATTAACTATTAACTATGACTTTTCCCTCAATAAATTCATAATTTGCAATAGTTAGTAAGGTAGTTGTTAAGTTTAGGTACACTCTTAAAAATAAAGGTCAGGTTGATTCATTCAAGCGATGCCATAGAAGAACCATTTCTGGTTCCACAAAGAACCATTCAGTCAAATAACCATCTCTTTCTTATCTTTTTATAATCTCAAGAACCTTCTTTCACCACAAAGAAACAGAAAGGTTCTTCAGATGTTAAAGACAAAAAGGTTCTTCTATGGCATCATGAAGCACCTTTATTTATAAGAGTGTATTGGATTAGGGATGTAGAATAAAGTCATGGAGAATAAGGAGTTAATATGTGCTTAATTAGTTAGTAATTAAATGGCTAATATGCATGCTAATAAGTTGCATGCATGTCTAAAATGAGAGTAAACAGCTGATAGAAACTGTATATTAGATGCGTGCAGCTCTTAAAGGGACAGTACTAAACATGCTACCGACTGTTGTCATTAAAGGGATAGTTCACCCTAAAAATTTATTTCTGTCATTATTTCCTCACTCACATGTTATCCCAAACCTGTATTAATTTCTTTCTTGTGCTGAACACAAAAGAAGTATAGTTTTGAAGAATGAGGGTAACCATTAAGCAGTTGGGGCTGGTCCACAATTGACTTTAACAGTAGGTTTTTTTGAAAAAATACTATGTAAGTCACTGTGGACCAGCAACCTTCTTCAAAATTAGAACGTTTATGCTTCAGCAGAAGAAGGAAACTCAGGTTTTTAAAACAACTTTTGAGTGATTGTAAATGAAGGCTATAACAATAAAACACTAGCCTATTTTAATTCTTGGGTGTATTATTCCTTTAATGTTAATATAAACACCAAACACAAAGAGAACAATCACTCACTACTAACTTGACTGAACAGACTTTTAAATAACCAGTTGCTTTAATAGGAATCAAATCTATACTAGTGTTTTATTTTTATAATTTGTGTCATTTACATTAAATACTTACCTATTAAGGGTACCTGAAAATAAAATCACTGTTTATTTTATTTGACATATTATGTGTAGTTGTAATGTGTATCTTTGCTTTCATTTTTTAACTAACCAAAGATAAAATCACCATGACAAAGATTTTTTTTATCTTCGACCCACTTTGGCCTAAATATCTGCCATACTTGTTTGATATGTTGTTACCTTGAAAGGCTTCCTGTCTTTATAATAGGGTTTAAATCCCTAGTTTGGCTGTAATGCTCAAACATGCTTGCAAAATAGAAAAACCAACATGACAAAGAATCATGATAAAATAAAATAAAAAAATGATCATGACTGCAGTGGATTATGTTTGTTTTTGAAGGGAATGCGCCGATCCCGATCTACCTAAATGTGTCTATGTTCGCGCCAATCATTCGTGATCCAGCTTCACCTCCAGAAGAAGTGAGGATGTTTTTATGAATCTTTGTAAATCACCTTTCGTAGTAACGTGCTAATTAGCAAATTCTAAAGTAAATAGTATCATAAGACCGGCTCTCACCACACAGAAGAGAGGGGCGGGGCCAGCAGAGCTCATTAGCATTTAAAGGGCCATGCACCGAAACGGGTCGTTGTGAACAGAGCTGTTATTGACAGGGTAAAAAGAGTGTTTTTTAAACTACCATTGAGAAATTTTAACCAAAGTATGTTATAGACTTTTCATTAAAACCCTAAAGAATCATATTAACTTGCGGAAAATGGGCATCTGATGACCCCTTTAACATAGCGGATGTGTTTATGGCCAGTCACCCTGTCTGGGATTATTTTTTTGTGAGAATACCCATTATTTCTTTCTTTTTTTTACATTTTGGGGTGAAACATGTCATTCTTAACAGGTTTTGTGAGATTTACCCAAACATGATGCAGTCGCGTACCTGAATCTTTTGCTGTTCTTCATCTGGACGCACCACCTGATGGCCTTTGTGTCCGAGAAAGCTGCACTCGTCACAGATGCACTGTTTGTCCTCACAGCAGTACAGTTCCAGCACCTGCTGATGGAGAGGACAGAGCTGCGGAGAGCTGGAGGGCAGAGCGGGATACAGTCCGGTCTCAGACGCAGGAGCTCCTGAGGATCCCGCTGGATCGGAAGAGACGAGCGCTTCTGGACTCTCAGAGACAGACGAGTCCGGGCCGTCCGGCCTGCTCAGCCTCAGCTTCTCCAGAGCTTCCATAAGCACGTTGCTTCTGGCCAGGACGGGTCTTGGTTTGAAATGCTGTCTGCATTGAGGACATTCATAGCAGCCCTTCGTCGCTGTCCGATCCCAGTGCTTCTGGATACAGAGCAGGCAGTAACTGTGTCCACAGGGAAGGGTAGCAGGGTCCTTAAGGACATCCAAGCATATGGGGCAAGCAAACGCCTCCGGAGCCCAGTCTGTCGTCGCCATGCTGTAGATGAACAGGGTTTCTGCAGAAGCTCAGGCGACGGCTTTTCACATTTCCTTTTAAACCAGAACGGGTGTGGTTTAAACTAGTAGTACAAGTTCTCTGGATGGTTCTACACATTTTCCATGACAACGCTAGAATAAAATGTACGGCAGGCAGACAAACCTGTGTATCTGGGTCTGAAATGCAATGTTGTAAAAAGGCTTGATGTGTTAAGTCATTGAAAGGTTCTGATAATGTTGTATAAACGTTGATATTATGTTGTTAACATTCCCCTTGTGACGTCTAAGTATTGAATGTGTTTTTTTAAACATAAGTATTTCATTAACATGGTAGTTATGAAGTTATGACATTAGTGCATCCCCTTGTAATGTTTTATGAATCAGCTTTCCACGTCCACATTGAAACTGCATATCAGTCAGTAATGTTTGTCAAAAATGGCATGCGTGTATACAATTACCATAAATAATATCATAAAACATTATTAGTAAGAGACAGAGAGCTCATTAATACATGGGTCAAAGACATAAAGATATCCACATCAAAATAAATGTACAAAATTGATTTTATGTCCATAGAAAGCACATTAAATGTAAGTAAAATGTCTACTTTTAAGGTTTTAAATATGTTTTTGGAGAATAAAATGTCACGATTTGGTTGAAATAATGTTACATTGTCATTCAGTGTAACACAATATTTATGTTAAAAAATCAAATATGCTTATTTTGACTTGTACATATTAAAATATATAAAAGAATAAGGGAGCATATTAAATTGTATTGTTTTAAAATGAGTAAAAAATTCTTACGGCAAAACCTAGGATCATGGCACATTTAAAAAATTTAAAATTACAACTAATTAGTATCTGGGGTGAAAGTAATTAGTCTTTTAATATGTCATAAATTGATTTTTGTTGTAAATATGCCTGACAAGACTGTCTAAAACAGATCAGTTCAGAAAGAAGGTTAAAATAATCATTTTTGCATGTTTTTATTATTATAAAGTTAACTTTATTACCATTGCAAGTGTCAAGCTCTTCTTGAAACAATAGCATGGTTGAGACACGCATTCTTAATGATCTAAAGCTGGCTAACCATTTATTGCATATATAATAAATTACAAAATTACAGTTTTAAATAATTATAGTTTAAAAAATAAAATTATTTATTTGCTTTTTAATTCAGATTCAGTTAAACAAAACACACTGAAAAAAATGATACAAATTTTTTTAAGTTAAGTGGTCGCAAACTATTTATTTTAGCTACATTTAATTAAAAAAATATATATGTTGAAAGTTAGTCAACTAAATTTGTTTATTTAAATGTAGCTAAAATAAATTGAATGCAACCACTTACCTTAAAAAAATTAGTAAATTCAATTAATATTTTTTTTCAGTGTAGGGGGCACTCCATCCTGGACCTTTTCCAGTGTTTCATGGACTTCATCTCTGCCTAGGTACTGATTACTGACACACCTGACTCCAATCAGGACGACTGTAACGGACACACACAATCACACTCACGTCACAAAGTCTTGTTCCACTGTTAACAGACACTACTGAGTGGTGTGCGATATTGACAAAAAATAATATCTCAATATTTTCTTGGATTTTATCGATAATGATAATCAGATGATATTTAGCTGAGTGTGTTATTGTGCTGGTATCTTAAGGACTATACTGTGGACTCCTGAAGTTTGTGATAGTTTGAATTCATATAAATCATCGTGTGCTGGTCAGTTCACACTGATTAGAAATTAATCTGTTCCAATAAACTGATTTTTACATTTTAAGGGCATTTTTCCCTTTATAAAGCATTTTTTTCTAAAAGTGTCCATTATGTTTTGAGTCAAATTCTTACATTTAATCAGTGAATTATAATAATAAGACATGTGGGCTGTTTATCAAGCAAATTAAATCAGCGTATGCAATAAAATTGCATCTTTGTGCAATGCAGAGGAATACACAGGAAAGTCTAATTAAGAGACTGTATGTTTTAGACACTATATTGCCTGTTTGTGCTCTTATTTCAACAGAAATAACTCCAATCACAGCTACAGCGCTGTTTTGTGTCTCTGAGCAACATGACAGTGATTCGTTCCTGAATGATTCAACTGTTTTCAAGATGTTAATAGATATGTTGCACGTGATGAAGACAATGATGTAATGCAATGTTTTTAAAGACTATTTCCTTCTCCCTGCTTTAAAGCATTATCAGGTAAAGGTTATGTGGATGTGATGTGTATGTTTTAGAGTTGCACTAGATTACCTTTTGATATTACGCATGAGGCCTGGCGATTATGATAAAGTCATGTGACACTGAAGACTGGAGAAATGATGCTGGAAACTCATTTGATCAATTACATTTGAACAGATATCCTCATAGAAAATATATAATAAACTGTAATTATATTTGCAATACTACTGGTCGTATTTTGAGCTAATAAATGCAGCCCTGATCCCAAATGTCCAAGACTCCTGATAATGGCATTTTTATGTGTAAAAATGAGACGAGATCTTCTTTTTGTGTAACACTATTTTCTATGAGTCACGGCACTTGTACAGTAAAAGATGTTTGACCTGAAACTACGTCGACAAATTTTTGATCGATTTAAAATCTGATGTAAATCTGAATCCTGCATGTGTCTCTGTGTGAATGGAGCAGGGTTTTGTTGTACTAGACATACGACAGAGCGCGTGATTTCAGCGTCTGATCGTCTCAATGAAGACATAAACACATCAACAATATCTCCAAAACTGATTTTCATTAAACCAGCATTTTACCATTTACATTTTTGAGTAAAACTAGTCATATCATATACACATCTACAACTTTACTCGGCAACCCGTCAAAATAAAAGTCCGGTTTAACTTGAAGACATTAGTGCCAGAAATAGCTATATTACTATTATTTACTAGAAATGTACGTCATACTACTACTGCTGCTGAAAAATAATAACACTATATTTTTTTAAAGAAATAATCACAAAATATTTTAATTTTAATAGTAAATCCCCTTTATTTGCCAAAATGTTTAAATGTTATAATTTTCATTAATTAAAATATAAATTAAATCAATGTTTTAATATGCCTTCATCTTAAGATAATCAGTAAAGTATGTTAAATTTACACAACACAGATACTTTCTGAGGGGCGGGGTATTTCATAAAGGCTAACTGTAAATTGTGAATGCATTTACAATTAATTAGACGTGACTAAAACACAGAATATAATGGTAATAATTAACATAAGGTGATTTGAAAAAATTAAACATCTTAATTCAGGTCCTAAACATGTCATTTTTGTTACACTGTTAAAATAAATTAATGTTAAATTGTATAAGTTTCATGATGTTTAGTTAATTAGCCATGCTTTTTGAATTAATGAAATTTAATTTGAGCATTAAAAAGGAGTCCAGAAAATATTTAAGAACGGTTTGTTAAAAAAAATTAACAAGAAAAACAAATAAACCTTCTTTAGAAAAAATTAGACCTAAAAAATCTTATAATCAAACTTTTATTGAAAAAAAAAAAAATTTTTTTAAATAAAAATTTATTTAAACCTTATTCAAATAATTATTTTATAAAATAAATTTTACTAAAAAATTAATAACATTTTTGGGGGGGGTTAGAAATTTCAATCAAAGATTGAAAAAAATAGTGAAAAAAATAAAATTATGGCCAAGTTTTGTTTTAAATAATAAATGAATTTAGATTTATAATACATTTTGTTAAACATTATTGGATTAAAAGTCGAAATAAACGGGAAAAAAAAACACCAAAATTACAAAAAAAAAAAAAAAAAATAGGACAAAATTAAGGGAAAAAAATATTAAAAAATAAACGATTTAAGCCAAGTTTAAGTTGGTATGTGGCACAATTTGGGCCAAACATTGTAGAGGTTCCCTAAAAAGACTGCAAATGAATCACTAAGGAGCGCTGCATGTGAGTTTGTGATGCTCTGAGATAACAAACTCATGTTTCTAGACCTATAATGTCTTCATAGCACGCTACAAAGTTCGTTAGTCACTTTGTTGACATGTCCTTGTGTTGCATCAGTACTTGGTCAAAGCATAAAAACATAAGACAAAAGTAGTCAACTATGGAAGCATATGTGCAGCAAAATTCAATTTGAAATGCAATATGCAAAATGGCAATGCATTTCTGTATTTAAATTGACATTTTTCCATTCATATGTCTAATAAATTAATTAGTTCGTTTGTGTGTATTGCAGTGCTGTCCAGTAGGTGGCGCCACGCGGCGGTTGAAGATTCAAACACACACCGAAGAAGAAGCTGCTTCTGTCACAACATCCGTCACCGAGCTCAGTTACTTATTTTAAGGTGAGTCATAAAAACGCCTCTTTTTAAAATGTATTATTGTGACTTATTAAACTTAATACAAGCGTTTGCTCACAGATAGATTACAGTTATGCTGTGAAATAATTATTACAGTTGTATGTTAATATGTGATAACGAGTCGTTAATGTCATTGGTGTTGTTTTGCCTACTTTATGTTCGTTATTTACTGAACTAAAGCTTTAGTATAACGTTGAATGTTGTTTATACGAAACTAATGCCACAAGGTATCAGTTAATGTTAGGTTTTAACACGAATGTGTTTATAGTAATGCACTAAAATGATAAATAACCTTTGAACATAGTTGGTTTGTTTCTGATCCAAGTGGTCTTACCAACCTCTCAACCAATTTATCAAGCTACACATCCAGCTGATCAATCATTTTGATCAGTTCAGACCAGATAAAGACTATAAAAGACTAGAAACCATGTGTGACCAGCTCCAGTCAGATGATCCAGCTTATAAACCTGTGCTTTAGCTCTGCTACAGTGAGCATGTGAGAGAAAAGCAGTGTTTTAACTGCTGTGTGACGTGATTCATATTAGTGACTCCAGATACTTAAAGGGATAGTTCACTTTGAAATTAAAATGTGGTATCTATCAGCTTACCCCAAGGGCATCCAAGATGTAGGTGTCTTTTTTTCTTCAGTAGATCCAATTTTTATGTTTTTAGGTCAAACCGTTCTAGTCTGTCAGGCATATAATGGCAGGTATAGGTCACTGTCTCTATAAGAGGGAAAAAGAACATGCACAGAGAAATCCAAATTAAACAATTCCCCATCGTAACTACACATTGATGGCCTAAGACACGAAACGAGCGGTTTGTGTGAGAAAACGAACAGTATTTATATAGTTTTTTACCTCTTGTACACAACCATGTCCAAGTGATCTGAGTGCGCACACATCCGGTGTGTGTGTGTGTGTGTGTGTGTGCGCACGCATCCGGTGTGTGACGTGTGTGTGTGTGTGTGTGTGTGTGCGCACGCATCCGGTGTGTGACGTGTGTGCGCGCGCTCTGGCTCACGCTTGACGGAGGACGTGTCAGAAGCGTGGTGCTGACGCGCCGTCATAGTTACAGCAACCAATCACGATACTTCTCTGGTGTTGCATGAACGGGATTGGGTATTTGCATGAGGCGATCGTGATTGGCTGATGCCTCCGTTGGCGCTTGAAAAGTTGAAAAGTTTTCAACTTCTGCCCGCGATCGCAGGGCGTCAGTGAGAGGCGACGCGAACGGTACACAACAATTCAGTTCGGTGCAACGCTTGACGTCACTCCATTCAAAGTCAACGAGAGGCGTTGACGCCGACGTTGCGTGTGAAATGGAGCGTTAGTCTGCGCAAGCGCCGGAAATGACCTCATCTCGCGCGTATACGTCACTCATTAGCACAGAGCGCGCGCACACACACGTCACACACCGGATGCGTGTGCGCACTCGAGATCACTTGGACATGGTTGTGTACAAGAGGTAAAAAACGATATAAATACTGTTTGTTTTCTCACACAAACCGCTCGTTTCGTGTCTTAGGCCATCAATGTGTAGTTACGATGGGGAATTGTTTAGTTTGGATTTCTCTGTGCATGTTCTTTTTCCCTCTTATAGAGACAGTGACCTATACCTGCCGATTATATGACTGACAGACTAGAACGGTTTGACACTAAAAAACATCAAAATTGTGATCTACTGAAGAAAAAAAGACACCTACATCTTGGATGCCCTTGGGGTAAGCTGATAGATACCACATTTTAATTTCAAAGTGACCTATCCCTTTAAAAACAATTATACATGAAGCTTATTTGTCCCATTTTCTACCTCTGTTTAACTCAGACTATATTTTTCCAGGAAAATATTGTGCAGCACGACTGTCCTTGGGTCAACGTTGATCAATTTAATTCAGAAATGCTTTCTTGAGCAGCAATATCAGCATATTATTATGCCATTTTCTCTGTTAAGATTTTCACGTGAAACACTGAAGACTGGAGTAATGATGCTGAAAATACAGCTTTGATCACAGAAATAAATTACAGTTTAACACATATTCACATAGAAAACAGATATTTGAAATTGTAAAAATATTTCTGTTTTTACTGTATTTTTAATCAAATCAATGCATCCTTGGTGAGCAGAGGAGACTTTGTTCAAGGTTCAAGGTTTATTTGTCACATACACGATTATACATTACAGAGAGTATTAACCAGCAGTGAAATGTG
>CM041814.1:33131412-33241412 GCA_023376895.1 Aspiorhynchus laticeps | reverse complement strand
TGCTAGGGTAGATGAACGACTGTATATATACCTCCTAAGCATTAATGCCCATAGGGAAGTGAAATAGTATACTCCAAGCTAAAACGAGCTAAACTCATAGAGGTTATGCTCAGCCTGGGTGATCGTTCCATATGACTCCTGCATATTCAGTTTTCAAAACCGAAGTATGCAAGGCACCAATCAGAGAGCTTGAGCGCATTGCGGTCAAGAAGTCTCTGTCAGGATTGTTCCCACAGCGTATGCATATAAGCTCATCTAAGCAGAGAGGAGCCTGGCCTGTAAGGCCGGTATGTCCAGGTTATAAAACCTAGCAAATGTGGACGGCGAGGCCCAGCCAGCCGCCGCACAAATCTCTGTAATGGACACACCGCTAGACCACGCCCATGACGAGGCGATGCCTCTAGTCGAATGGGCTCGTACTCCAATGGGGCATTGTAGGCCCAAAGAAGAGTACGCCAGCGTAACAGCATCCACTATCCACTTAGAGAGTCTCTGCTTCGTGACCGGATGCCCTTTGGAGCGGTTACCAAAGCTAACAAAGAGCTGTTCCATACGCCTAAAGGGGGCGGAATGCTCAAAGTAGATCCTCAGAGCTCTGACAGGGCATAACAAGGATAACTCCCGGTCCTCCTCAGACGGAGGAAGCGCGGAGAGTGTGATGACCTGAGCTCTGAACGGGGTTGAAAGTACCTTAGGTACGTAACCATGCTTTGGTTTCAGGACGACCTTGGAGTCGTTGGGCCCGAATTCCAGGAAGGCAGGGTTAATAGAGAGCGCCTGCAGGTCTCCAACTCGCTTAACCGACGCTAGTGGTAGTAGCAGAGCAGTCTTCAGCGAAAGTGACCGGAGGTTTGTAGACTGTAGCGGCTCAAAGGGAGGGCCCTTCAGGGCCCTCAGTACAGTGGGCAGGTCCCATGTAGGGACGGTAAGGGGCCGAGGCAGATTCAGCCTCTTGGCTCCCCTCAGAAAACGGACAACTGAGTTGTCTCTGCCCACCGATTGGCCCGCTATAGGGGCATGAAAGGCCGCTATAGCTGCTACAAACACCCTGAGTGTGGAATGAGAACGTCCTTTATCCAGCAGTTCCTGCAGGAAGGACAGAACCACCGTTAACTCGGAGGTAGAGGGGTTTTCACCACGGTCGAGGCACCAAGTGGAGAAAACAGACCACTTAAGGGAGTAGAGGCATCTCGTAGACGGTGCACTAGCCTCAGAAATGGTGTTTAACACTCGCTCTGGGAGGCCGTCTCAGGGGCACGGGCCAGGGGGCTGCTGTCAACAGCTGAGTCAGCTTTGACAACCAAGGTTGGTTCCTCCACAAGGGGGCCACCAATAGCACCTTGTGACCTTGTTCCCTGATACGCCTGACGACCTGTAGAAGCAGGGCGATCGGGGGGAATGCATAAAGGAGGAGGTTGGGCCAATCGTGGGCCAACTCGTCCCTGACCTTCGAATAATAAGTTGGGCAGTGAGAGCTGTCTTTTGAGGCGAAAAGGTCTTCCAGATCCTCAGAACTGTCTGCGGATGGAGCATCCACTCCTTCGAGGGGACATTGCTCCGAGATAACATATCCACTCCTTGGTACAATCTGCCCGGCAGGTGTGCTGCCCTCGGCGAGCGCAGGTTGAGCTGAGCCCATTCCAGAAGGTGCTCTGCCAGAATGAAGAGGCGCTTCGAGAAGACACCTCCCTGATGATTTATATAGGACACCACGGACATGTTGTCTGAGCGAATCAGCACATGGCGTCCTATTAGGTCTGGCAGGAAAAACTGGCAGGCTCGACAAACTGCTAGCATTTCCAAGCAGTTGATGTGGAAGCCCTTCTCCGCTTTCGACCAATGGCCGAAGGTCGTTTTGCCTTCGCACAGCGCCCCCAACCTGTGATGGAGGCGTCTGTCGAGATAACTTTCCTGTTGCAGACCAATCCCATGGCCACGCCCTTCTCCATCCATCGTGGGTTCTTCCAGGGGGCCAGGGCTGTCACACAGGCCTGGCTCACCCTGATGTGCAGGCGTCCGTGACGCCATGCGTTGTGTTGAACCCGTGGTTTCAACCAGCGTTGAAGGGGCCGCATGCGGAGTAGGACCAGCTGTAACACTGGCGATGCTGCGGCCATGAGGCCCAGCCTTCTCTGAAACGCTTTGAGTGGGCGAGCGGCGTCACTCTTGAAGTTGGCCGTGAGTTTCTGAATGGCCAGAGCACGTTCTGGCACTATCACAGCTCTCATGCGAGGTGAGTCTAGAACTGTTCCCAGGAACAATACTCGTTGGCTGGGAGACAGTGCGCTCTTGCCGAAATTGACCGTGAGCCCCAGGCGCTCCAAGTGGCTGAGGAGGAGGGTTCTGTGTGAAAGTAGCTCCACCTCTGACTGGGCCAGAATGAGCCAGTCGTCGAGGTAGTTGAGAATGCGGATTCCCATCTGTCTTAGAGGGGAAAGAGCCGCGTCCATGCACTTCGTAAAGTACGGGGGGGAAGAGACAGTCCAAAGGGTAGGACCGTGTACTGGTAAGCCCTCGAAGGCGAATCTCAAGAATCGTCTGTGATGGGGGGGCTATCTGGATGTGAAAGTATGCGTCTTTCAGGTCCAGAGAACAGAACCAGTCCCCTGTGAGAATCTGCGAGAGGATCTGCTTCAGCGTGATCATCCTGAACGACCGTCTCATGAGGGCGTGATTCAGGCGTCTGAGATCGAGGATGGGCCAGGGGCCGCCATCCGGGGCCATGGGCCGGGGGCCCAGAAGCATCAGGATTCTGAAGCTGTCAGTTATAATCATAATGACAGCCTTTTCTTTCGATCTGCCTTAAAAGATCAAACCACTCATTAGAAGAGGGGTATTGATTATCATTATGTGTAACACACCGGCAGATCAAAAATGCTGCGCGCATCCTCTCAGATCCGCTCGTAGCGGACGAGGGGAGGGCATAAATTCACTCAAGCTTGACTTTGCTGTTTCTTCTCCGAGATAACTGGGAGGGGAGAAACACTAGAGCAGGGGAGGCGGGGCCACCTTCATTGAGTGAGCGCGGCAGACGGACACTTTCATAATGAAAGCAGCGCTGGCAGATCAAAGAGCTGCAAGAGGCGCTAATCTTTAGTGTAAACACACTGGCAGATCAAAGGGCTGTGTGCAGAGTGAAACACGCGGGGCTATGTCAGCACGAAAAATCACTCAAGCATGAACGCCCAGCGCCGCCATTTTACTGTCTCTTGTCTGAGAGAAGAGAAACATGAGAGGCTGGGCCGCCCAGCGCAGCATTCTACAATCTGTACAGAAGGATTGAACCACTCTAAGAGGGGCGCTAATCCTCACATGCTTAACACGTGCTGGCAGATTAAAGTGAGCAGGCGGGAAATGCTGGCGTGCAGATCAGTCAACCTGATCGCTCAGCCTCGCGAACTCATCGTTCTTGCCTCCGTGGTGACTGGGAGAAAAGAAACATGAGAGCGGGGGAGGCAGGGCCTGCTACATAGAGGACCCGCGAGCGAATCAGGGCGGAGTCCGGCTTTCGGTGAAAGCCTGTGTGAGCGCAGCTTCAGCGACACACACATAGCTTTCCACTCCGAACCGCCCAAGAGGATAGAGCCGCTCAATGAATGAGGAGCTCTGATTCTCACATGCGAACACCGGCAGATCAGAGCGCTGCGGGAAAAAATGAGCATGCGGGCTCTTGAGGAGCCAAGAGCTTTGCTGAGAGAGGAGAAACGGGAGAGCGGAGCTGCCTTCGTAGAAGGCGGTCAGCGAGCGGAGAAGTGCGAGACTTATACTCTGAACGAGCATTCCATCTCGGTGAGCGCGCAGGCTTGTGTGGGCATGACCCAGACAGGCGGCGCGCTCACTGCTCTTCTGCATCGTGCAGGATTCTCTGCACGAGCCACACTCGCGGTCGCGGCATTTGCAACAACGCCGAGAAATTTGCTCTTTTTAGGAACACTCACCGGATGGCGGCAGCGAACGGGACCGGAACTGCTGTGATGCTGGAGCGCGAGGTGGATCAGCCGAGCAGATTTGAGGTCGCTGGGTCCAGCTGCGAGGCGCGTCAACGGTGAGCAGGCTTCTGGGATCAGTGGAGATGAAGTCGTCGTCGCTGTAGGAGAAGAAATCTGAGGATCCTATGGCGAAACGGCCGCTGATATAGCCAGATGGCCCCACCCATTCTGGCGGGATCTGGCGGGTTTCATCGCCATAGGCTCGTGCAGCTCCGCTGCCGACCCATTGGTTCGTTTTTTACTCACTAAATAATAGTCTATAATTTCACTGCGTGATTGAATAAGGCTTCAGTTCAGGTGAAAAAAGGCTTTTTCCCATATGCGTCTTTATCAAGACGCAGTACGAGTGGAGTATCAACAGGGAACAACTTTTATTTACTCTTACAATTGCCTAATGAATTTATTTTTTCTCCTCAGAATTATCATTTTATATTTTTGTTATCAAATGAAGGCATAAATCATTAATTTTATTTGTCTTTTAATTTTTTTTTTTTTTTAATAAAGGAGATTTACTATTAAAACTATAACATGGAAGAAATATTGTGTGATTATTCCTTAATAGTTTTGCTTTCGTCAACGAAAATTATGACTAAATATCGTCGTCAACGAACCTTTATCACGTGACGAAAACGAGACGAGACGCAACGTAAATGCTGGTCATGTGACAATGACTATAATTAAATGTATAATGCAATATCGTTGACGAATAAAAACGAGACTAAATGTGGTTTACAAAATAAAAACTATGCTAAAATGTCTCTTCATTTTCGTTGACCAAAACGAGACGAAACGAAATGTTATAACGTTATTTCGTCTCGTTTTGTCGCGTTATTATTATTTTGCAGTATTTCTGTCTCACTTCAGGGTTGCCAGGTTTTCGCAACAAAACCCGCCCAATTGCTACTCAAAACCAGCCCAATCGCATTTCGAGGGGGGTTCCCCGGTAAAGTTCGCATTCCAGGGGTTAAATATCACGTTATTGGGGTCGCTTCAACCCACGGACATGAAAAACAACCCGCGGCAACAGTGTTAAAGTAGTCCAATTCCAACCGCGGACATGGCAACATTCTGCGCAGACGCAGGCGACGTCACTTCCTCAAGCCCTACTCGCGGCATTATTTAGAAGACGACAACAAACAAAGTTAAGTATCACACAGAGAAAGAGACCGATGGCCAGCTTCATCTGACAAGCAATCTTTACAAGCAATACAAGTAACAGACACACATTTTATTTGCATTAAAATAAATGTTGTAAATTCAAATCAGAGCGTCTTCCGTGTCTGGAATGGATGTATTCTTGAGTCTATAAGGTAACAATAATATAATAAGATAACCTTGTTTGAAATGGGTTTGGCTAAAAGAAAATTTTGGTTTCGTCTATACTACTAGGTACTTATACTATATTGACTGGGTTAAATAGAATTGCATTATTAAAAAGAGACTAAAATACAATTTTCATTGACTAAAACTAGACTAAAATAGTCATCAGTTTTCGTCGACTAAAACTAGACTAAAATAGTCATGGATAATTCTGACTAAAATAAGACTAAAATGCTCAGACTTTTAGTTGACTAAAACTTGACTAGACTAAAAAGAGTATGAACCTGACTAAAACTAATAAAACCTAAAATGACAGCTTCACACAAAGACTAGACTAAAACAGGCCGCCAAAAACAACACTATTCCTTAATAAACTTTTATGAATTTTTCAACAGTACTAGTAGTAGTAATACATTCTACTAAATAATAGTAATATATTTCTGGCACAATGTTTTAAAGTTAAACTGAACTTTTATTTTGACGGGTTGCTGTGTATACCTTTACATTTCTGTGCGTGTATATATGATATGATGCTATTTTTACTCAAATGAAACGGTAAAATGAGACCCAACACTGCGCTTTTTCATCATTTATTCACACAGAGACACACGGATCATGCAGGATTTATGTTTAATTAGTCTTTTTGCGGCTTAATATCTACAGATACTAGTCTATATAGCGATTTGATTCAAGTTTAATGAACTATTTTTGTTTAATTCATCCAAACTTTGACAAATTCCCTGACATTCTGCGCCAAACTGTAAATTATGTTTTATAACCGCATCGCAGAAATCCTGGAACTTGTATTCTGACTGAACAAACTTCACGTGCTCTCTTGCACTGGTCTGGCGGTAATACAACTCAGTGTTCAAGGGCTGATAGAGTTACATCCAGATGTTTCTGACATGAAGTCATGTATGTTATTATTCAGGTGGGTTATTATACCATGACACAAGTTGATATGAAAGAGAAAACTGACCATAAAAGAAGACATTTACGCAAATTCTTGCCGTAACGCCCCTTTCTGCAGTGCTGTGAATGCAATGCATGCTTGCATTGGGTTATGAAATGCACTCGGACTCATTTTAGATGTGTAAAACTCAGCTTGCATCTGCTTTCATGTACTCATGTAAAGTATGCTTCAACAAAACAGGGCTGTGCTGCTGGAAAGTAGTGTTTGTAAATTGTCATTGATCATAAAATGAAAGTTACCTTTTAGAGTATTGCGTTACTCAGTAACTTGTATGAAAAGTAATATGTTGCATTACTTTTTCTCATCTGGACTGGGCATGTTTGGCCTTGTTTTTAATATAAAAAGTTCTATTTTTGTAAAATGTAAAAGCCCTTTCACACCAAAAGTGAGCCTCAGGCTGAAGGAAAAGTAAATTCACATCTGTGCAGTAGAGGGGCAGCTCAAACAAACCTTTCAGCTGTGCTGCTGTTCTGGATTACATGAAGAATAGGACACAGAAGAAGAAAGTTCAACAAAAAACAATTATGTTTATCTAAAGTCATTTTTGCTTACTAGTATGGTTGAAATGGATCAACTAAGGTCAGCAGCAAAGACACTGTTTAATAAAATGGGATTAAATGCATATTTAATTACATGCGTATACACATGTATAATATTATTGCAAGTTTGCGTCATTCTGAGTTTGCATTGCACTGTTTTTATTGATTTTGAGGAACACTGAATGTGTTTTTGTGCAGGTGAGATGAGTAAATACATGTTGATATTTAGTCTAGAACTACAGTAAGATCATGTTCACACACAACGCCCTGATTTCTGTCACCATGGCAACACCAGAGCTGTCACTCAATACATCACCATGGCAACACCAGTGCTGTCACTCAATACATCACCATGGCAACACCAGAGCTGTCACTCTATACATCACCATGGCAACACCAGAGCTGTCACTCAATACATTACCATGGCAACACCAGAGCTGTCACTCAATACATCACCACGGCAACACCAGAGCTGTCACTCTATACATCACCATGGCAACACCAGTGCTGTCACTCAATACATCACCATGGCAACACCAGAGCTGTCACTCTATACATCACCATGGCAACACCAGAGCTGTCACTCAATACATCACCATGGCAACACCAGTGCTGTCACTCAATACATCACCATGGCAACACCAGAGCTGTCACTCTATACATCACCATGGCAACACCAGAGCTGTCACTCTATACATCACCATGGCAACACCAGAGCTGTCACTCTATACATCACCATGGCAACACCAGAGCTGTCACTCTATACATCACCATGGCAACACCAGAGCTGTCACTCAATACATCACCATGGCAACACCAGAGCTGTCATTCAATACATCAGAAACAATGTAACTGGTGTTACTTATTTGAAAAAGTAATGCATTAATTTACTAGTTACTTGAAAAAAGTAAAAGCAAAAGAACCAAGTCCCACCCTACATTTTTTTTTTCTCTCTTTTGATAATCCGTGGTGTTGTAATATTTACTGTAAAGCTCATTCTAATGTAACAAGATGGAAATTAATAGATGCTGTGGTTTTCAATCCAAACAGAGAACCTCATGTTTTTATGGGTATTAATGCTCATTTGACTCTATTCAATGTGCCTGAATACATTTCTATAGTGAAAATCAGAGTAATTCTCCAGGTGAATGTATGTTTTGTTTTCCTAATTTGCAGTCTGGACTGATGATTGCACCTGTAATAGCCAATCTTGGACCATTGGAGGTGCTCTCTTTTCAACCTAATCCAAGTGAGGTACAGTACAGTTTACATCCCATCACGATCTATTCAGTTCTTCATAATCATGGCAGTGTATTTGTCCTCAGTCACTCTGCATTTCTTCCTCTGACAGGTGGAAGAGGTTTTTTCCCTGACGCTTGAGCATTTATGTCAACCCCAGAACAGAGGCTACACACACTTCCGCACTGGAGATCGTTACGGGTACACACTCCCAGTGTTTCTCAGCCCTAAGCATCGCGTCTGGGGTCTCACAGCTGTGGCCCTGGATCACGCGCTCAAAATGATTGTGCCTCCAGAGCAACTGTTGGACCACAGTGTGGTTCAGTAGCACCTTCAGCAGACAGACCGCTTGCTTAAAGGGGTAGTTCACCCAAAAATGAAAATTCTGTCATTAATTACTCACCCTCAGGTCGTTCCAAACCCATAAGACCTTCGTTCATCTTGGGAACACAAATCAAGATATTTTTGATGGATTCTGAGAGCTCTCTGACCCTCCCATCAACAGCAATGCAACTGAAATGTTCCCAGTCCAGAAACATAGCAAGGAGATCGGTAAAATAATCCGTCAACTTCAATTTTATGAAGCTACAAGAATACTTCTTGTGCACAAAGGAAACAATAATAACAATTTATTTAACAATTCTTGTCCCAGAGTTACCATCTTCTGCCATTTTGGAGAGTATCCCAGAACGTAATCAGCGTTGTTTATGTTTAGCATGCACGAGCTTTATCCTGAACGTAAACAACGCTGATTAAATTGTTATTATTGTTTTCTTTGAGCACAAAAAGTATTCTCATAGCTTCGCAAAATTGAAGTTGAACCACTGATGTCACATGGATTATTTTACCGATCTCCTTGCTATGTTTCTGGACTGGGAACATTGCTGTTGATGGGAGGGTCAGAGAGCTCTCAGAATCCATCAAAAATATCTTGATTTGTGTTCCCAAGATGAACGAAGGTCTTACGGGTTTGGAGGGTGAGTAATTAATGACAGAATTTTAATTTTTTGGGTGAACTAACCCTTTAAGCATATTCAACTCTGCTGTATTACAGAATTAGTTTTAGGGAAAATCTCACAGAAACTTTCAAGAAAGGTCTGGATCATGTTTTACCCCACCAAAAAAAAGGAAATAAAAAACAGCACATTATTTTTATGTAATAAAAACAAACTGATTTTCTGTTGCAGACATCATGATGGTCCTAAAAAGTGGTGCAATATGACACAGCCAGAGATTCTCTGAGATTCCCCCATTGGTATGTTTGGGGTTAATGTAGTTCAGTTTACTTTATTGTCATTTGTATATGTACAAGTGAAACTCTGGTGGAGTAACCCCCCCCCCCCCAGGTGCCCACCCGATACACACAAACAAGTGATGCACCCACCACACAGCAAAGACATCACTGTTATACATAATATGCAATACAATACAATATACACAATATGCTATTCATATTGTGCTATGCTATGACTACTGCAACAGAGTGAATTGTACTGTTATCTGCTCTGCTGTTATGAAAAGCCTCCAGTGAAATCAGAAGTGATTGTTTTTACAAACCACATACATGTGAATGTACTTTTGGGATTTAACATTATACGTTTTTCTCTATCATCTTTACCCAGATGATTGTTTTAAATGTGAGTCTAATATAAATGTCATTTTATTTAACAACAGTGCTTAGAATAAAAGTGTTCAGATGCTTTAAATGTTGGTGGCAAGTGTGTTGAATGTTTATTTTTTACAGAAGGGATCTACTTTCCTGCTATAATCAAATTTACCACAACTATATGATCCTTTTGAGTGGAGTATTCAGCTTACAGTTGTCAGATTCCACAGAAAATAATTTACTCTAAATAAAATTAAATATTATTATTTATAAAAAAATTATTTAATTCATTTCAAACTAATTAGCTGATTCCTTGGCAGCTAAACTACTTTCTACATATAGCTATATTTAAAAAAATATATATTTAAGCAATATTTGTCAGTGAAACAAACTACACAAAATAGTGATTCAAACATGCACTTCGTAAAAAAATTAAAATATGCAAAATGGACGACCCAAATTAAGATCATTGCATTTTGGAGTGAAGTACCCAGTACAGTGTGCTCAATGCTCATATTGCAAATTTTAGTATATCATTCAGGTGCTCTATACATACAGAAAACGTATACTTGAGCACAGTATGTATATTATACACTAAATAAATACTGTAAGTCGTATGGGAATAAGAAGAGTTGTAAGAGCCCCATGGGAAAAACGAGACACAATGGTATGCTTCACATCTCCTACTTCTTCCAAGTTTATTGGTCAGATACACAGTTCATAGACTCTTCTTGTTATTAGCATATTAATTTATCATAGAACAAAAACTTTCAAAAGTGATTGGATAAACAAATGAACAAATCAAGGCCTCCTATTTCAGCTTGGCATATATGTAAAGTTTTTACCTCTACATCATATACAACATGTGGACCTCTTTTCAAAATTAGATGTCAACGTTTACAAAAAAAAACATTTTGTAACAAAAAAAAGTGACTTAAAAAGGCAAGGCAAATAATATCTTCTAAAAAGAGAAGGGGAACTTGTGTCCAGTTATCTGAGGCCCTTATTATCTTTATTATAGTCATTTTAATACATTTAAATTTGAACTGTCTTCTGCAAACCAACTACCTAGAGCAAAGGATCTTTCATTAGGGATTATGAAAAAGTGTGTCATCATAAATGCGATCATAATCTGTTTTTAGTCACATTAGTATTTATTCTCTTGCACTGAAGCATGCAAGTCTGAAAACTGCATTGCAATCAGCTGTTATTCTCGGTTGTTCTGCTAAGGAAGAAATACCAGCTGCTTGTGAAGGTGCTGCTTGAGCCAGGGCATCAGAGGGAACACGCTGATGTGGAAATCTCGCGCGTCGAGAGGCCATTCTTTCACATCTGTCTGCGAGTCACAGATCTGCTTCGTGCCCCAGCTCACTACTGCCACCTGTGGGACAGGAGCAGAAATCAAATTACTCCAGAATGTCTCAGGTTACGCATGTAACCATGGTTCCCTGAGAGGTAACGAGCCGTGTCCCCCTCTAGGGGACACTTTGGGGAATGCTGCCAGCAAGACCGGTGTCGGAAGCACGTGTAAACCAACTCCAATTCTTTTGGTCCATGTGGCCTGTGACGTCATAGGCGAGAACCCAAATGTATAAAAGGGCACCTGCTGAATATTTCACCAAAGCCCCATTCACACTGCACGTTGGTCCCGGAAAATTGCCAGAAAATTGCCGGAGTGCCTTCTGTGTGAACGCAAACACGTCCCGGGATTAATTCCGGGATTGATCCCGGGTTGGGACCTAGTAACATTGCCGGGTTCAGTCCCGGAACGAGCGCTGTGTGAACAAAAGCCGGATCAATGCCGTAAAGGGTGTGTCGTAGTGATGACGCACTTTATCGTTCGACTGTTTTACCGGTTGTTTTGAAGGCAGATCAACGTTCACACGACGAAAAATGTGTAAACTAGAATGAAGCAGCGATCAGGGAGCTCCTCACTATCCGTGCTGAAGCTGAAATCATTCTCCAGTTTAGTGAAATGGTGCGCGGCGCATTATACACGTCACATGAAAGGTCACGTGTCTTTACGGGATCTTTACGGGTTGTGTGTGAATGCACGCACATATTCCGGAAAATCACTGGCAGTGTGAATGCAGCAAATCTGACGATCCGGGAACAAATCCCGGAACACATTACCCGTGTATTTTCCGGAATCTCTGTGTGAAAGGGGCTCAACTCTGTTGTCTGAGGAGACGTAAACAGGTAGGCCGAAGGCATGGCGAGGGGACGCAGCGTCTCGTTCCCTCTTGGGGAACCATGGTCCCCCCCCCCCAGGGGACACTTTGGAGAACGATATCCAATCATGCCATGCTGAGGCGCATGCCTGTCCACCTGGTGAGAGAGCACCAAGGAGGTGACTGACATACACCAAACCTTCCCTCAGGAAGGGGCCAAGCCACTGACGCCTCGGGCCACTCACATAACTTGGTAGAAAAGCGGGAGCGGGGGGAACACCCTAACCAAACTAGGAACACAACCATCCTCAGATAGAAATGCTACTTGAGCAATAGTAGCCAGGATACATAAGACCACTGAAGAGGCTGGAAGCTTAGAGGAGCTGAAAGATTGCTACCAACAATCCCAGCTAGAACACAGCAATCCGCAGACAGCTATATCCAAAGGGTCTTATGAAATGAACGTTCCTAAAAGCTGCCCAGAACAAGGGAATGGGCTATCTACAACCCTAGCAGGGGAGATAGCACTGTCTAGGCAAAGGCTCAGGGAGACCGCTACTTAAAAAAATCCTAAGAAGGGGAGCAGTCACTGAGCTAGCACATAGCTATTCTCAGATTGCTATATACCTAGGAAGGCCACCAGAAGGGGACCGACTGTGACTACCCAGACCACAAAGAGTGGGCTGTCTACTTACAACCCTAGCAGGGGAGAGAGCACTGTCTAGGTAAGGGCTCTAGGAGACTCCTACTTAAAAATCCTAGGGGGAGCAGTCACTGAGCTAGCACATAGCTATTCTCAGAGAGCTGCATACCTAGGAAGGGGCTACTCGACAGGACCAAAAACTAATACAGTAACTAGATAGACAGGTAAACCTTCCTGTGAAGCTGCCCAGAGGGCTATGTGCTTACAACCCTAGCAGAGGAGATAGCACTGTCTAGGCAAGACCCTAAGAAGGGGAGCAGTCACTGAGCTAGCACATAGATATCCTCAGATAGCTATATACCTAGGAAGGCCACCAGAAGGGGACCGACTGAGACTACCCAGACCACAAAAAGTGGGCTGTCTACTTACCTAGACAGTGCTGTCTCCCCTGCAAGGGTTGTAAGGGCTCAAGGAGACCACTACTTAAAAACCCCAAAAAGGGGGAGCAGTCTCCGAGCTGGAACACAACTATCCTCGAATAGCAGATTCCAAGACAAAGACTTCAGCGCTAACCTGAGAGAGCTTGTGCCAAGGAGAACCCAACCTAGTCATAGACGCCAGGCTAGAACACAGCTGCCCTCAGACCGCTATATTCCAGAGCAAAGCAAGCTTTAGCTGGAGCATAACCATCCACAGACAGCTACACTCTGAGCAGGGACTGTTCACTTAAAGCCCTCAAGAAGGGGAACCGTCTACTCAGCCCAAACTTACTAAGCGGGATTCAGAGGGACCGCCCACTTAAAAATACCCAGAAGCCTGGGCAGGCAGCCCACTCCTAAACCCATCCGGCTTAACACAGGAAGAGACATTCCCCATAACCACTCTAGGTCACCCTGGGAGAGAAAGCTCGAAAGCATCTCTCCACAGAGGATTCAATATATCCATGCCCAGCGAGGCTCTCCACACACAATAACATGCATGTCAGAGAGGCACAGCTGAGCTGAATATAACTCCGCCCATGATCTCGTGATCTCGCACACTCGGAGCTAAAAACAACTCAGTGCTCACACTTCATCGTTATAGCAACACGAGCATTATCCGTGGCAAAAGCATTATCCGCGGCGTTGTTTTACACGTGCTTTAGACTCCGGTCATGCTGGCAGCATTCCCCAAAGTGTCCCCAGCTCGAAGTTCCCTTGAAGGGGATGTAGCTTTAGGGTGCTTTCACACTTGGTTCGCTTGCCTGGTCCAAACCCGAGTTCGATCGCTCCCCCCTCCCCCTGCCCCCGATGGACTGTGTTCATATTATTTAATTTGGGTCCGAACCGTGGTTTGTTTGCGTCATCAAGCCAGCAGCTGTTTACCCCGTTGCTTAGTAATGACGGCAGAGGAGAAGGCGGCAAAATGTTGTAAAAAACTGTGTTGTAAAAAACTTTACAACACTTGAGTGTGCTCTCTGGAGTCTTCTGCATCTGGTGTTTTTCCAAGTCAATGAGAAACTAAAGGCAATAGAGCTATGGCCCTACAATGGATAGGCCTACTAGTGTGGCTTCCCTTGTGGACAACAGGCTGTGGATGAATACTTCTTGCAATGGCAAAATGTAACCAGTCACGTAATGGCAGTTTGAGCAAGAATTCTCCAGGTAGGC
The DNA here is from genome assembly GCA_023376895.1 of Aspiorhynchus laticeps. NCBI lineage: Eukaryota > Metazoa > Chordata > Actinopteri > Cypriniformes > Cyprinidae > Aspiorhynchus > Aspiorhynchus laticeps. Next base: position 33,227,283 of record CM041814.1, on the reverse strand, counting down.
TGATTAGTAAATAAATAGTGATAAAACCTGGTCTTACAGTAAATTAAATATATTGAAATTGATGCTGCCTGCTGTGATGTGCAGTCATGATAAGATATCTTCCAGTTCAGTTTGCATTCTTTAAAGAACATGTTATATTATTTTCCATAATTTTACATCTGTAGCTTATTTTATTTTATTTATTTTTTAGAAATTTGAAAATAAACTCCAAAGAACTCACTTGGAAATATCGCATCCTCTTACGCAGAAAGAGAGGTCCTCCAGAATCCCCTGCAAAGAATTACACTCATTATGTGCAGTCTAAGTGTGTGGATAGAAATATATCTTCTATTTCTTCAAACAAACCTTTACAAGTCATTTGAACTCTGTTTTTCTCTGTTCCTCCAGTGCACATGAACCTGTCTGTGATCACTTCTGACAGAGATGCGGTGCTGTGCTCAGGAATGGTGGATCTTGCCTCCTCTAAGCATGAATCTCTCTGTGAATGAAATAATTATACTGTTATAAACATAATCAAACAATTACATCATGCACTGAATAATTTGTCAAATGGATCACAAATAATCACATACTATTTGCTGACAAAATCCCCCACATAAACAATTTTGTTAATGTAGACATTGTTATTGTTGTTAACAGTTGAACATTACAAAATGTAGTAAGGTGTATGTATTGTTTTATTTACATTAGAACATAAGTGTACTGTATTACTGACAAAATATATTTCTGTAGACTATAGGCCAGTTTGGCATTCTGTCCAGTAGACCTAATAGGAATAAATAAATATGTGACCCTGGAGCACAAAACCAGTCATAATGGTCAATTTTTTGAAATTGAGATTTATACATCATATAAATAATTAAGATTTCCATTGATGTATGGTTTGCTAGGATAGGACAATATTTGGCCGAGATAGGGCTGGGCGATATATCGCATGTGATTGTCATGCGCATCTCGTCAACTGCTCCGGGTATGTATTCACGGTGTGTGTGTGTTCACTGCTGTGTGTGTGCACTTTGGATGGGTAAATGCAGAGCACAAATTCCGAGTATGGGTCACCATACTTGCTCGTATGTCACGTCACTTGTCAGTAAAGCCGGTTCCGTGATTAGCGGTAAATCTCCATCACCTGTTTTCAAATGGAGCGGCATTTAACGTTTATTATCGAAGGCAATTCATCTTCGATAATGAACGTGATATTGCTTAGCTCACGGAACCGGCTTTACTGACTGACGCCCAGCCCTAGGCCGAGATACAACTATTTGTAAATCTGGAATCTGAGGGTGCAAAAAAATCTAAATATTGAGAAAATCATCTTTGAAGTTGTTCAAATGAAGTTCTTAGCAATGCATATTACTAATCAAAAATTAAGTTTTGATATATATACGGTAGGAAATTTACTAAATATCTTCATGGAACATGATCTTAATATCCTAATGATTTTTGGCATAAAAGAAAAATGTATAATTTTGACCCATACAATGTATTGTTGGCTATTGCTACAAATATACCTGTGTTACTTATGACTGCTTTTGTGCTCCAGGGTCATATATAAAAATAAATGAATGAATAGATAAATAGAAAAAGAAAATTAAATTATCATACAAAATTAATTCAGGATTAATTTAATTAAAAATAATTGTATTTGTTTTAGCAAGTAATTTATTCCTATATTTTACATGCATTTATTTGTTTATTTCAAATCAGCCGTGTCTCAGAAACCAAAAATCTTGTTGCAACATAGGCCTTTCCTGAACTTCACTAACATCATGTGTCTCAAGGCAAATAATAAAAAATAATTAAAATAGTTAAAATGCCTTTTAACATTTTCATTTATGTTAAAAACATTCCATTCCATTGCACTTTGTTTTGAATGCAAGAATGGATCTTGTCTTAACGGCCCCTTGCTTTTTCTGTGCTGCCTGCACTGAGACGATTCCATCTGCAGAGCCACAGAGCCCTACATGACAGCAGTTTCTGACCAGCAACTCTCCCTAAACCAACAACTAACTTCATTAAGCTCCACCATAATGGAACCCAACACTAACCTCACTGAGGCTGTAATCTCCAGCCTTACCTTCGGCGAGACTGTTGAATATGAGCCATTCTACAGAATTGGTTCAGAGTTGGAAATGTCTTGGAAAAAATAAAGTGTCTTTTTCCACAAATTTTGTATGCATGCAAATTGTATAATATCCAAGGTACACATTTCTAGTAATTTCATATTGTATTTTATCAAGATTTTGCTTACATCTACATTGTAAATATTTTTTTCTATTTTACTAAAAAGTTTTCAGAGGTAAATCAATAACAATTGCAATTTTAACAATATGTGTGATTTATGAGATTTGTTGTATTTTGAATCCAGTTTTTCTTTGTAAAATGCAAAACATTAATCATACTGATTTCAGAGTTAAGGATTAATTAGTTTGAATATACATTGAACCAAACACTATTTAAAGCCATATTTCATAATTCATTATTTCTAAATTTGATTATCATAATTATTTGTGTTACTATTATGCTGTATATTTTTACAGTTCATATTAGTTTGTTACTGCGCATGTCATTAGTGACGTCATTTCGTAGTTCACGATGCATGGTTAATTAATGACAGTGAGAAGTTTAGTACAGCTGTGCAATGTTTTGGAGAACACAAGAACTTTTGACCGTTAATCAAAACGATCGTAACTGGAATTATATTTCTTCAAGATACAGCAAATAACTAGTTGTAATGTAAGAAGATTTATTGCAGAATACTGTAAGAAATGTTAAAACGTTCCATGTTAAATTAATTGAATAACAAAAGGACTTCATGGATCCTGAGTCGCGAGTAAAGAGTTCAACAAGAAAGATACACGTCAAAACTTGTGGATTAATTATAAGGAAATGGACATTGTCCCATACAACTATCATAACATCTTAGTTGATAATTCAGTATACTTTATTTTTGACAAAAACAACCATTTTTCAAAAGGATGACTGCACATTTCGGTCATGACAATAATGCTTTTGGTAGCGACACCATCATCATTTCAGAATTTTAACCACATACTAAAACATTACTAAAATACTACAAATTTGCATAACTGTACTAAAATTTAGTTTATTTCCCTTTTGTCACTACCGAAACAATGATGACGTTGCATGTAAAGTTTCGGTAGTGACAATTTTAGATACTTTTGAACCTAGCTCAAAGATGCTAATCAGCACATGGTTAGCTAGCAAAGTTCTGAACAGTAATACACATATAAAAACTAAATGTTATGGAAAAACACCCAAACAAAAAGTGTGTTTAATTATAGAAAAATGGTGTTCGGTAGTGACGTTCTTTACAGTTACACAGATTTTTCAGACTTTTAAACACATTTACCTCAAAATGATGAGCCCTATCTACTCACATCATGTAGCTATGAGAGAGGGGGACACAGGAATAGTTCCTGATCATGAATGTAGGGGTGTAGTCATTACTTCGGGAAGTAGGGGTGCTGCAGCACCCCCTGGCGTGTAGCCCAAGAAAAAACGGGGGGGCTGGGGGTGCGGTGTTAAAAAATAAATAAATGAAAATTTTGTAACAGAAAATAAATTAAACTCATTTTATTAATTTGTATATTCATTAAAATTAATAGAAAAAAAGAAGCCGAAGCCTACAATGACAATAAGCAACAGTAAAACATGAATTAAGTTGAATCAAATTGATTGTGAAAGCCGTTTCAACTTAAACTGACTTCGGACGTCGTTTGTTGCCATGACTTTTTGATCATATTATTACCTGCACCATACCGAAATCAATAATTAATTACCATTTCTACAGCCATCACAAAGATACAGCAGAGAAAGATCGAGAGCGTATTTACCTCAGCAGCAACCAATCTCACATTCTCACATCTGCAGCGCTAATTATGATCTTTAACGTTAAATCTTTCCTATTTTTGGAACAAAATTAATGCTTAAGGTTGATTCAGTATTAGGCTACTCTTAATGAAAAAGAAAAACCCACACACAACATCAGAGATACAATGACAAAGTAGCTTTTATTAAACAAAACTTTTATTAACTGAATGAATAAGACATACCCGTGTTATAACAAATAAATAAAAGGTTTTTGGGTTTTCCCCTTACTTCAAACGAATGCTTAATTTGGCTCATTATTATTATTATTAATAATAATAATAAAAAAGGCTATAGCCTACAATAAAACAGTACAATAACAAATTCACTTAGGCCTATATTAAACGTTGAACTTTTATTAACAATATGAATAAGGGAAATATGTTTTACCCGCATTGTAACACAAATAAATAAACGGTCTTTGGATTTCCCCTTTCTTTAAAACGATCGTAGTTTGGGGTTCATTATTAGCCTATTAATTAAAACACATCAGCAATAAAATAGTACAATGGCAAGGTCGCATAGGCCTATATTAAACATCTAACTTTTATTAACAAAATAAGACAGATATAGCCTACTTGCGTTGTATAAGGTATTTTCTCTCTTTTAAAACAAATGCGTTGTGGTTCATTATTTGTTTTTTCTTTATGAAAATATGAAAACAGCAACAATAAAGACAAACTCGCTTATATTAAACAAATAAATGAAACTTTTATTAACAAAAGTTGCGCTTTTGGATGATAGTGTCTCGCATCACTTTTGTCACGTGACCCCCCCCCCTCTCAGCCCCCCCCCCCCCTGCTCAAAATGCATTCCCGCGTCTATGGGTGTAGTTAAAATCAGTCTCAGCCAATGGACTAAAACATACACTGTTTTGGTAGTGACATGAAAATGTGCATTTTTTTTACATTGAGTTTCATAATTTACAAAGAAAATATAAAATAAATATTTTTTGATAATTATTTTTGAGATATATTTTTAAAAACAACAATGGAATAAAATGCACAATTATTTCAATATCATTTTCATAAGTTGAAATTTAGGGGTTAGGGTTCGGGACAGCCACCTCCCAATAGAAAGTCCAAATAAAGAGTGTTTGTGTTAAGTGTTAAGAAATAGGGGTTTATAAAGAGATATGGATTTGTAAGGACTCACTTTTGCACCAGTATGTATGCGGGTGTCTGATCGATGCGTTCCCTGTCTGATGAACTGAGCCGGAGTCTCTTCCAGATGCAGCAGCATATTCTCTGAAAACAAGCATTCATTTTGTTATAAAATGATTTTTAGCTACAGATTAAGAGTATGAGTATTCTTTAAACTTTGATGTTATTTACTAGAATGTCTTCATAACAATATATACAGTATTTATTGAATTTTATGAATACTCACTGTGCTGGTCACATGTAGAGTCTGGAGCCAATCGGAGAGCCCGATTTGACGAACTGGTACAAGGCAAACAAATGGGCCTGTGTACAAAGTTATAGATGTAATGCATTCATTGGCAAGACTGAACTAGATGTCAATAAATCCGAAGGCAATCCACTCGTTAAGAGTCATGATGTATCGTTAACCTTTGAAATCTCAGGTTGTAGCCTACAGTCTTTGGGATTAATCACTGTCTGGCCAACAGAGATTTTTTTGCTAGTACTAAAAGTCACAGTGAATGTATATTAGCACTGTCTGTTGTTTGCTTTTAGGATCTTATAGAGCTGTTGGATCTGGAAATGGTAAGGTCAGACTTAACAAGTGGGTTAGTGAATTTTTAATGCAATTGATAGTTTTCACGTGACGTCACACCCTTATAGGAACGCCCACCTGGAGGACAAAACCAAGCTTTGCTCCACTGACCGCCAGCTATTTTTACGCAGATTGCATCAAGTAATAATGTAGTAAAATGCAGATATTAAAAGGCGAGATTCAGTGGACACCTTATTGATGATGTATATTTTGTACAGGCAAGAAGATGAAGCCAGAATATAAACACATTGTGCAAAGTTTCACATTAAATGGTTTCCCATAGAAAACCATTAGAAGGAAAACACTGAACCGTTAAGCGGACTGCGTTCATATTCCCGGCCTCATCTGCTTGCCTGTGTAAACAATGCATCATTAATGTGGTGATTACTGAATTTGATCATTGAATGTTGAATTTTTAACGTTTGGTCGCACTGTTTATGATTGAAATATTGCCGCGGGTGCTTAATATGGATTGCAAATGGCCAAAACTTGCGTTTTGTTCAGAAATACCTTTGTTTTATTCTTTTGAGACGTGATTTGAATATTTGCGGCTGGGAAACAGATGAAAAATTGACACGCTTGTGCAGAAGCTCTATGGATGTTTTGCCCTCCGAGTCGTCGAGCCGGTCACGTGACTGAAAACTATCAATAGAATGAAAGGTAACAGAAGCTGAATCTTACCTTGCATTCTTAGATATTTTAATATCACTCATCCTAATCAAAGCAATGTCGTAATCATAAAACTCTTTCACATTCTTGTCCTTAAGGCCTTTCACATCAAACTGTGGATGAAGAATCAGCTCCATGGCTTTAACTTTGCCATTGCCTTTGTAAGAGAATCGAAGAATAGTAAATAGTTTCGCTCATCGCACAAGAAATCACAGCTGACCCAATTCTTACTGTTCATGGTCCTATTGATTCATCTCTGCATGTTATTCTAAATTACAAAATGCTGTTTTAATCAAATTGGCTTTCTTTATCAGCCAATTTTATAATTGATTATCTTTGTGTGGAATATAGCATTAGTTACCTTGAATTCAATACAGTTGCTGGAAAAAAACAACAACAGTTCTTACCATGTTGAACTGTTATATCTGCAGCACTGGCTGTTGATACAGCTTCATCTGAATCCAGTTTTATTAAGCAGTGTGCAGCTGTCAACACCATGCTCTTCGTCAGTATAGACCCTCTGCATTTTCGAAGTCCCTGGATGACAGAAAAACTGCAAAAATATAATCTACCATCTAAAAGCAGGTATGCAAAAGATCTAAATGCACCAGTCTTTATAAACAATACAAAGATAATCCACAAGAGAAACATGCAACAGCATAAGAAACACAAGACAAAGAACTAACCAAACCGAGAGCAAGATATGCACAAGATAATGAGAACAAAACAAGAAACAGGTGAGCAAAGTAATCAAATCAAACCAACAAATGAGAAGCGGGAACAAGAGGATCAAAGGAAACAGGAACAAAACACAGGAAAACTAGGCAGAACGAACTGAAAGTCCATGAAATGGAACATAGCTGTGACACAAGTCTCTATCACAAGTTTCATTAAAACTCTTGACGTGAATTTACCAACCCAGAAAATATCGACGTGCCAAGGTTTGGTGGTGTAAGTGGTTTCAGATTCGTCCTTCGTCTCTTGTGCCACTCCACACTTAGTCACAGCAGAATCACCTGGACAAGATGGAGGATATTTACATTGTGGAAATCCAACATTGAAGGGATTGCATCTTGGAAAAGAGACATTTTTAAGGACAACAGAAACCAGCATACATCTTCATAGTTGAAATCACATTCATTTGGCATTTTTTACAACTGTTTTATTGGATACTGTGATTCTACTGTGCAGCTGACCGGTGCAGACAAACCAACCACCAGGGTACTACAGACTAGAGGTCTGCTACCCGACCCGAGCCCGACGGGTCCCGAGATACTTTCGGGTTTCGGGTCGGGTTCGGGTTAATGTTTAATGGATAGCTTCAGGCTCGGGTCGGGTTTGTAGCTAAACTAAAACTATATGCAGGCTTCGCTGCTTTCATAAGACGCATGCACACACGTTATTGCACACAGATATCAGAGAGATCGCGCAGCGAACACAGCACGGAAACTTTTATTAGTAAAATAGCTTCGATAGGCTACTGACTCACAACGTTATATTTCTCTGCAATGAGGGGGTAAAATCAGTGGTTTTGAAGTAACTAAGCCTCATTGCTTGTAGAGAGAGACGCGCAGACGCAGGTTCACACACGCAACTTTCATCCCTCTCTCTCTCTCTCGCTAATTCAAATAAATGATTAATTAATTAAAATAAATGCGATCTTACCGCACTACATCTCCATGTCTGATTTAAAGTAACGTTACGCCGAGTGCTAACGAGCCTTAACTGACGAAAATTACCATAATTTGCACGGTGTAAGAATTATCGTCGTAGCTGTACAACCATTCAACAACTCGGCAGAATTTATGTGACCGCTGCACCTGATGTTCATAAACTTTCATAACTGGTAAGTGTTTATTCTTTTGCCTTGTGAACTGGCCGAGCCTTGATGAATCTGTTTCTTTACATGTATTTGTTTACTGATCATTGCATGCAGTCGTGAAATACAGCATCTTTCTCTCTTTTTTAAAAAAAATTGGCTATTCGTTGTGAAAAAAAAATAAAGATTTCGGGTTCGGGTCAGGTTCGGGCTTTAAATTTAACTGTGCCGCTCGGGTCGGGTCGGGTCGGGTCAGATGATCTCGGGTACGGGCCGGGTTCGGGCTTCAGTTTAAAGCCCGTGCAGACCTCTACTACAGACTGTGATTGGAGAGAAACGTTTGGTAACACTTTACAACACAGTGGCACTAATATGCATTAATTCATGCTTAACTAATGCACAGATAATCATGAGTTAATGTATAACTCATGAAGAACTAAAACATTTAATAACAATTACTGCATCAGCAACTAATGAACATTCTATATGATTCATAGATTAAGTAATCAATAAATTGTTACTAGTTAAATGTGTCAAAGTATTAATTTCCTAATAACATATTATATTAACTAGTGTAAATTCATGTTAATTACCACAGTGGGTTGAAAAATGCATTTCAACTTCCAGTCGTCTGCTTTAATTAATCAGTTAATGATTTGCAAAGATATGATTTTACTTGTTGAGGCACATGACTAACTAACTAATTCAAAATCCATAACTACAATGACATATTACAACCTGAATTCCGGAAATGTTGGGACATTTTTTAAATTTGAATAAAATTAAAACTAAATGACTTTCAAATCACATGAGCCAATATCTTATTCGTAATAGAGCATAGATAACATAAATGTTTAAACAGAGAAATTTTACACTTTTATCCATCTTATTTCAAATTTGATGCCTGCTACAGGTCTCAAAAAAGTTGGCACGGGGGCAACAAAGGACTGAAAGCAAGAAATTTTGAAAAGATTCAGCTGGGAGAACATCTAGCAACTAATTAAGTTAATTGAAATCAGGTCTGTAACATGATTAGCTATAAAAGGGATGTCTTAGAGAGGCAGAGTCTCTCAGAAGTAAAGATGGGCAGAGGCTCTCCAATCTGTGAAAGAGTGCGTAAAAAGATTGTTGAATAGTTTAAAAACAACGTTCCTCAATGTCAAATTGCAAAGGCTTTGCAAATCTCATCATCTACAGTGCATAACATCATCAAAAGATTCAGAGAAACTGGAGAAATCTCTATGCGTAAGGGACAAGGCCGAAGACCTTTGTTGGATGGCCGTGGTCTTCGGGCCCTCAGACGACACTGCATCCCTCATCGGCATGATTCTGTCATTGACATTACTAAATGGGCCCAGGAATACTTCCAGAAACCACTGTCGGTAAACACAATCCACCGTGCCATATGCAGATGCCAACTAAAGCTCTATCATGCAAAAAGGAAGCCATATGTGAACATGGTCCAGAAGCTCCATCGTGTCATGTGAGCCAAGGCTCATTTAAAATGGGCTGTTTCAAAGTGGAAATGTGCTCTATGGTCAGACGAGTCCAAATTTGACATTCTTGTTGGAAATCATGGACACCGTGTCCTCCGGGCTAAAGAGGAGGGAGACCTTCCAGCTTGTTATTAGCGTTCAGTTCAAAGGCCAGCATCTCTGATGGTATGGGGGTGCATAAGTGCATACGTTATGGGCAGCTTGCATGCTTTGGAAGGCACTATGAATGCTGAAAGGTATATAAAGGTTTTAGAGCAACATATGCTCCCCTCCAGATGACGTGTATTTCAGGGAAGGCCTTGTGTATTTCAGCAGAACAATGCAAAACCACATACTGCAGCTATGTGAGTGCTGAATTGGCCTACAGTCCAGATCTTTCACCTATAGAGAACATTTGGTGCATCATTAAAGACAAGGCAAGATTTGGACCAAATTCCAACACCAAAACTCCAGAAACTCATAACCTCGATGCCCAGACGTCTTCAAACTGTTTTGAAAAGAAGAGGAGATGCTACACCATGGTAAACATGCCCCTATCCCAAGTATTCTGAGACCTGTAGCAGGAATCAAATTTGAAATGAGCTCATTTTGTGCATTAAATTGTAAAATTTATCAGTTTAAACATTTATGTTATCTATGTTCTATTGTGAGTAAAATATTGGCTCATGTGATTTGAAAGTCTTTTAGTTCTCATTTTATTCAAATTTAAAAAACGTCCCAACATTTCCAGAATTCGGGTTGTACTTAACAATTAGCTAATAGTTCTGTGCCTCAACAAGTAAAGTCATAACATAATGATACCTTTGCAAATCATTAGCTAATGATTAATTAAAGCAGACAACTGGAAGTTGCATGGCTTCGACCCACTGTGGTAATTAACATATGAATTTACTTCATTAGTTAATATAATATTCTATTAGGGAATTAATACATTGACACATTTAACTAATAACAATTTATTGATTACTTACTCTATGAATCATATTGAATGTTTATTAGTTGCTGATGCAGTAATCATTAATAAATGTTTTAGTTCTTCATGAGTTATACATTAACTCATGATTATCTGTGCATTAGTTAAGCATTATTTAATGCATATTTGTGCACCCGAATTGTAAAGTGTTACCAAAAGTTTCATATAATACCTGCAATTGTGAATTGTTATTGATGCTGTATTTAAAAGTGAATCTACAGCTTATCCTGATTCTACTACTGCTGACCCTGACAGTGAGAGAATTGATAGAAAGAAGCAATATTCAACTCAAATGAAGCTGAAAATAAACATAAACCAGGCACCCTCTCTGATATCTGATACTTACTGATCATTTGATTGAACACAAGCCCGAGCTGTCTGTAGTCCTTCAGAACAAAAACATGGCGCTCATCTTTCTTGATAGAGGCGATGCTTGTGAGTTCTTTCTTGTTAACTTGTTGTCCAACAGCAAACACATACACATCTGCAGAAACATATAAACATACACAACTGGTAACATTAAGAGAAAAAAATATTATCTAGAAACAATCACAAAATTAAGGCTTTCACAGCTACACAAAATACACACACAGGAAAATAATGGATGGCAAACTGGCTTGTTTACACTAGTCACATTTACATGCACCCTAATAATCTACAACCCCAAATCAGAAAAAGTTGGGACAGTATGGAAAACGCAAATAAAAAAAGAAAATAGTGATTTCTAAATTTACTTTGACTTGTATTTCATTGCAGACAATATGAACACAAAATATTTCATGTTTTGTCTGGTCAACTTCATGTCATTTGTAAATATACATCCTTTCCTGTCATTCAGACCTGCAACACATTCCAAATAAAGTTGTGACAGGAGCAATTTAGGGCTAGTAATGAGGTAAATTGGTTAAATAATGATGTGATTTGAATCAGTTGATGTCAACAGGTGATTGTAATTATGATTTGGTACAAAAGCAGCATCCAAGAAAGGTCTAGTCCTTTAGGAGCAAAGATGGGCCGAGGATCCCCAGTTTGCCAACAAATACGTGAGAAAATTATTGAAATGTTTAAAAACAATGTTCCTCAAAGAAAGATAGGAAGAGATTTGGATATTTCACGTTCAACAGTGCATAACATAATTAAAAGATTCAAGGAATCTGGAGGAATTTCAGTGCGTAAAGGACAAGGGCGCAAGCCTAAGCTGAACAACCGTGATCTCCGATCCCTCAGGCGGCACTGCATCAAGAATCGTCATTCATCTATAAGCGATATCACCACATGGGCTCAGGACTACTTTGGCAAACCTTTGTCAAGTACCACAATACGTAGTTACATCCACAAATGCCAGTTAAAACTGTACTGTGCCAAAAGGAAGCCCTATGTTAACAGTGTCCAGAAGCGCCGTCGACTTCTCTGGGCTCGGAGGCATCTGGGATGGACCATCACACAGTGGAAACGTGTACTGTGGTCAGATGAATCAGTATTTCAGGTATTTTTTGGGAGGAATGGACGCCGTGTGCTCCGGACCAAAGAAGAAAAGGATCATCCAGACTGTTACCAGCAACAAGTCCAAAAGCCAGGGTCTGTCATGGTATGGGGTTGTGTCAGTGCCCTTGGCAAAGGTAACTTGCACGTCTGTGATGGCACCATTAATGCTGAAAAGTACATAGAGATTTTGGAGCACAATATGCTGCCTTCAAGAAGACATCTTTTCCAGGGACGTCCATGCATATTTCAACAAGACAATGCAAAACCACATTCTGCACACATTACAAAGTCCTGGCTGCGGAGGAAGAGGGTACGGGTACTTGACTGGCCTGCCTGCAGTCCCGACCTGTCTCCAATAGAGAATGTGTGGCGCATTTTGAAGCGCAAAATGCGACAACGAAGACCCCGTACTGTTGCCCACCTTAAGACTTGTTTGCAGGAAGAATGGGACAAAATTACACCTGAAACACTTCATCACTTGGTGTCTTCAGTCCCTAAACGTCTTTTAAGTGTTGTGAAAAGGAATGGCAACATTACAAAGTGGTAAATGCTTTACTGTCCCAACTTTTTTTGGAATGTGTTGCAGGTCTGAATGACAGGAAAGGATGTATATTTACAAATGACATGAAGTTGACCAGACAAAACATGAAATATTTTGTGTTCATATTGTCTGCAATGAAATACAAGTCAAAGTAAATTTAGAAATCACTACTTTCTTTTTTTATTTGCGTTTTCCATACTGTCCCAACTTTTTCTGATTTGGGGTTGTACTAGTAATCGGATCAATAGCTCAACTGAACTGAAAGGCCTTCAGGTAAACGCCTCAATCGATCTAACCGAGCTTGATCAGATTAAAAAGGGTGGTGTAGAACTGAAATAATCAGATCAATAGGAAATTTAACAAAGAAAACATGACTGTCTTCTCAATCAGATGCAAAAATACCTTGCACAGATGCACAGTGCCTATGTAGACTTTTTATAAGAAGATCTCTGTTTACATACATTTACAAACATGCATATTACATGCTTCTTACAAACTGGTCAGTGTATAAAATGGAATATTTACTAACAAATTCCTAAAAAGCTCATCTGATAAATTATTTTTACATGTAAGCTTTCCTATTAGGTATGTCATTAAGGTAACTAAACCATATACATTGTGAAATTATACACACTGCAGATTAGTCTGGTAGCATTAGACATTAGGGTTAAACCTTTATGAGACTAACCCAGGAGCTCCTCTTGTGTGTGGTCTATACTGGGTTTGTAGCCAAATAAGTTTCGGATCATAGGTAAAATGATTAGTGGGCTGGGTCCCATATTGGAGTAACCTGGAAATACATAAAAGCAAAATAAGTACATGATTAAATGATCTTTAAAATAAGAAGTGACGTTAGATAGTTCACTCAAAAATGAAAATGCTTTCATCATTTACTCGCAACACCAAATATATTTTGATTTATACATTCATTCATACAATGAAAGTCAATGGAGACCAATGATGCTACAGTTCCCATTTTCTTTTATGTTCCTAGAAGTCACATGACATAAAATTGGTAAATGATTACTTAAAGTGGCAGTTGACCGAAAATGAAAAAATTAAGACAGATTAAGATTTACACTGCAATTAAAATTAAAATTAAGATTTACACTGCAAAAAACAAACAAAAAAAAACCTTTTTCTTACATAGTATTTTTGTCTTGTTTTCTGGCATAAATATCTAAAAATTCTTGAATCAAGATGCATTTACTTTACAAGTAAAATGACTTAAGATATTATGTCTTGTTTTCTGAAAAAGCTATCAAATTTAGTTAGTTTTTGCTTAAAACAAGCAAAAATATCTGCCAATGGGGCAAGAAAAATATTCTTGTATAGCCTTTGAATTAAGATTATTTTTCTTACCCCATTGGCAGATATTTTTGCTTGTTTTAAGCAAAAACTAACAAAACTAGACTTAATATCTTAAGTCATTTTACATGTCAAGTAAATGCATCTTGATTCAAGAATGTTTAGATATTTTTACTAGAAAACAAGACAAAAATACTATGTAAGAAAATCATTTTTTGCAGTGTACACGTTTGTCTCAGACCTACACCGTATGATGGTGACAACACTGTTGTAAACTGATGATCAATTCTACAGAAGTGTAACTGCGTGTTGCATCTACACTGACCACACATTTATTGGTGTGGGTCCGACACAGAAGTAAAACTGGCCCTTTATCCTCACCCGTCTCACACAGGTCAGTCTTACCATCAGTTGCAATGATTATGACGTTCTGAGTCTCATTGAAGTGACTTCTTTTGTTCTCCCTGAGGAGAGCAAGCTGTTCGTACACCTTTTTTAGGGCATCATGCAGATTGGTGCCTCTCTTACTCCCATGGCCTAAAATCAAACATATTTCATAAAATTAGAAACTGCAAAAATATATTTTTTTACTTAGATTTTTTGTCTTGTTTCCAGCCAAAATATCTAAAAAGTCTTAAATCGAGAAGGATTTTCTAGACATGTAAAAAAATATTGTCTTGTTTTCAGAAAAAAACTGGTAAAAATTAAGTGAGTTTTTGCTTGAAACAACATAATCTGCCAGTGGGGTAAGAAAAATAATCTTGTTTTCTGATCTTGCTTACCCCACTGGCAGATTATTTTGCTTGTTATAAGCAAAAACTAACTTAATTTTGACTTGTTTTTTTCTGAAAACAAGACAATAATTTTTACTTGTCTAGAAAATCCTTCTCGATTTAAGACTTTTTAGATATTTTGGCTGGAAACAAGACAAAAAAAAATCGGTAACACTTTACAATAAGGTTCATTAGTTAACATGAACTAAGAATGAACAATCCTTCTACAGCATTTATTAATGTTAGTTAATGTTAATTTCAGCATTTACTAATGCATTATTAAAATCATAACGTTGTGTTTGTTAACATTAGTTAATGCACTATGAACTAACAATGAACAACTCTATTTTTATTAACTAACTATAATTATAATTATGAATAAATAGTGTAATAAATGTATTGATCATTGTTTTTTCATGTTAGTTAATACATTAACTAATGTTAACAAATGACACCTTATTGTAAAGTGTTACCAAAAAATCTTTTTTTGCAGTAAGAACACTACGATAAATTGTAGTAAATGAACATACTTTCGTCACTAAACTCCTGTAGTTTCGTCAAGACGTAATGCACATCTTGACTGAGGTCGTTTGTAATGGACACGATTTCTTTGGTCTCACTGGCATATGAGACGATGCCAAACCTCATGTTGACTTCATAGCTGTCCAGCTGGAAGATTAACAAAATGTAATTATTGCACAAGACTTTATTTGGATTCAAACACATGCTGGCTGTTTTACACAGTAGAGGTGGGAAATAAAATATTATGCACACATACAGTATATGAGAGATGCAGAGAAGGCCTATTTGAGCTAGTTTGAAATGTTTGTGAAATCATCAGTTATTTCTCCTATGCATTCTTTATATCGAAAAAGTGTCATATTTATAACTGTGTAATAACTTGCTGGTTATTGAACAGAACTCTAGTGGGAATTATTGGGTAAATGTTAGTTATTAATACTTATTACATGACTGTCTTCATAAAAACACAACTGCCACAATCTTGATTGTTCTGAAAATAAAACTGGAGGACTTTAGTGTTAATATTTTCAATATAATAGCAAAGAGCACAGTTTTTCTTGTATAGTTTTCCCTAACACAAGCCTATCTATTTTGCTGTCAAGACTGGTTTTTTATCACAACAACTCATGCAAAAACATGTGCCTTGTTACTAGAAGATGCGTGACACAAACCTTCTGGACAAGCTGAATAGTGGCATTTTTTGCTAAGTGAAAACTGTCCTGTGAAATGCTGGCTGATGTGTCCAGAAGGATGAAGACGTTCAGACGACCTTCAGCAACCCTGATAGTCCTGCCCAAAGCTTGCTCTAGTGATTGTGCAATAAACACAAAGTAAACAACTACAATAATGAAGCAGTAATGTAATGATCATCACTCGTGCATGAGAAAATGATGTTCTCTGTTCACCTTGTTTTTTGAAGTCAGGGTGTGACACGTCCATGACCGCGGTCAGAGATCCTCCTAACGCCTGAGCCACGACATCTGGTTGATCATATGAGTACTGGGCTAAAAAACAAATTAGATGTGTTTACGTTGTCTCAGTTCAACTACATATGCAACTAAACCTCTGTTTCTGTGACTGACCGTAGCAGCGTGGTTCTGCCCCGCTCCAGTCCTTTGACTCCAAACACTGTCTCTCAGAAGGGCCGAGCATATCCAGACCTGACTGACACAGATAGTGCACTTTATCTCCGATACGGAAACGTTCCCCAGAACGTGAGGCTCCTGGAGGTGTGCCTGGGTTTTTGCAGTCCTCAGCTGGAACAATGATAAATATATTTATCAATGATATACTATATATTTGATATATAAATGATGCATTATTCAATAAGGATTCAAAATCACAACCTATTTAATGTTTCAATGAACTACTTGCACAACTACTTCTGCATTGAACTTAATGCGATTCCAGTAACTGTGTTTAGAGCATCTACATTGAGACAGTGCAGAAGTAGTTTTAAGGCTGTCAGTTGATTATAAACCATATTGAACCTGCTGAAATGTTCCTATAAATATATTTTCTTTTCCAAATGTAAATTCTGAATAATAATTAAATGTATTTCCCTACTAACCTGCAGCAGCAGTGCTCGTCTTCTAATTAACAGTGTTCTGCACTTACGTATGTATCATAATTCATACCTGTTGAATTTCCATTTATAAATTAATTTGACTGATAAATAGGACTTGTGTGTGTGTGTGTGTGTGTGAGTGAGAGAGAGAGAGAGAGAGAGAGAGAGTGTGTGTGTGTGTGTGTGTGTGTGTGTGTGTGAGAGAGAGAGAGTGTGTGTGTGTGTGTGTGTGTGGAGAGAGAGAGAGAGAGTGTGTGTGTGTGAGAGAGAGAGAGAGAGAGTGTGTGTGTGTGTGTGTGTGTGTGTGTGTGTGTGTGTGTGTGTGTGTGTGTGAGAGAGAGAGAGAGAGAGAGAGTGTGTGTGTGTGTGTGTGTGAGAGAGAGAGAGAGAGAGAGAGAGAGTGTGTGTGTGTGTGCGTGTGTGTGTGTGTGTGTGCGTGTGTGTGTGTGTGAGTGTGTGTGTGAGAGTGGTGTGTGTGTGTGTGTGTGTGTGTGTGTGTGTGTGTGTGTGTGTGTGTGTGTGTGTGTGTGTGTGTGTGTGTGTGTCTGTACGCGTTTTTGTGACAAATCAGGACATAGATTTGTATAATGACACAGGTATTACAAGGTGAAGGTGACTTTTCAGGACATTGACCCATGTCCCCACTTTTCAAAACGCTTATAAATCATACAGGGTGAGGTTTTTTTGAGGAAAGTAGAAATGCACAGTCTCCTGTGAGGGCTAAGTTTAGGTGTAGGGTAGGTGTAGGGCAATAGCACATACAGTTTGTACAGTATAAAAACCATTACGCCTATGGGATGTCCCCATAAAACATGGAAACCCAACATGTGCGTGTGTGTGTGTGTGTGTGTGTGTGTGTGAGAGAGAGAGAGAGAGAGAGAGGTGTGTGTGTGTGTGTGTGTGTGTGTGTGTGTGTGAGTGTGTGAGTGAGTGAGTGTGTGTGTGTGTTTGTCTGCTGCGCTCTTATTCCAGTATTTTAAAATAGTTTGAATGAATATGGTCTGCCTTAAAGAAATCTAACAATGTTAAACATGTTTAGTGAATCTTAAACAGTAATGCACTGACAGCTACTATGAACATTAATTAAGAACTTTGACACAAACTTGGACAAATGACAATGGAACGACTGTCAATGAAAAAAACTGAGTGATTACAACTTTTAATACTAATACATGAAGTTTTATTGGTCATGCTTTATTTTAAGGTCCAATTCTCGCTATTAACAAACCATTAACTACGACTTTTGCCTCAATAACTCCTAATTTGCTGCTTATTAATAGTTAGTAAGGTAGTTGTTAAGTTTAGCTATTGGGTAGGATTATGTAGAATATGGTCATGTAGAATAAATGCTTACTAATAAACCAATATGTTAATAATAGGCATGTTAATAAGCAACTAGTTAATAGTGAGAATTGGTCCCTTTACTAAAGTGTTATCGTTTTATTCATTAGAATATCTCTTCTCTCACCCCTGAAAATGTCCAGATTTGTATGCCTTCTTGCAGACACTCATTGTAAGTGTCATTTAGTCAACTAGGTGGCACAGTGAAAATATACATAACTGGAAACAAGAGAGGCGTACGATTTGAAAACCGAATCATAAATCTCAGTGCAAGTAGTCCATTGAAAGTAATGATATTTCTTCAAATATTGACCAAAAAAGGAAAGGGGGAAAGAACAATAGCATATTATAAAAGACCATAAGAGAAAACAAATCACAAATGTATTTGTATGTTCAGCATATGTTTGGATCCAAAGCAGTATAAATGCTTACACTGGTCATCACAAGCGGGTGTAGTACCGGTCCATCCACCCCACTGTGTGCAGTTACGCTCAGCAGATCCAGTCATAACAAATCCTTCATGACAAGAAAATGTCTGCTTTTCTCCGATCTTGAACCACTGTCTCCTGGGCCAGAACTGACCGTTATCAAGCTGAAGCTGAGCAGGGCAAAGGATCTCTGAGAGTCAAGCAGAGACATGAGTGCTTTAAGAAGAAGTCAAAGTCTGTAGGGCATTTCACACTTAAAACTTGGTTTAACCATATGTTTCACACTGTTCGCTCTTTACCCTGGATTATGAATTCAATTCCAGTTTAACATTCGTATTTGCAAATTCGCAATGTCTGTATTATTGATTGAATAAATCAAGCCAATTTGTGACCTGTGCTGGCAAAATTAGTCAAAATGAGCACATTTTCGAAAATGAGTTATTTTTATTTTCACATGCTCCTTTAAAATACCTTTGGAATTGTACGAAAAATGACTGAGCTACACCTGTTTGAATCAATAGAGTCAGCGAAGTCAATTCTGAGAAAAATAGAGTTAAAGTTTTCTGAAGGTTCCAAAGCAAAATCACCAGCAACATTTCATCTTTTTCTCCAGTTCTTTTCTTAATAATCATTACTATATTAATAATCACAATATAGATATTTTTTATTTTATCTTTGTTATTATAAATAAGAAAAGATGCAAAAAAAAACAGTAGAACAAATATAAGAAAAATAATGCATTACCTTTTTCATTTTACATTTAAACAAAAGCATTCAAATAAGAAAAACAAATAATCAAATGTACAAATCCCTTTATTGTACTCATAACAAATAAATTAATTATTAAAACTACAGAAGCAGTTCAATCAAGAGCAGAGAGCGAGTCCTTCTTTTCTTTTATTGTTAGATTAACTAATGAGACAGATGGCCTATACAGTATTAAGACTTACTCTAATGCACGGATCTAATATAATGTTACACATCATATATTTTCCCCAAACATTCACTTAAGACATAACTGATTATGTTTGCGTGAATACTTAAATACTGTAAATCTTTGTATATGTGTATATTTATCAGGATTGCACGCTGTCATCTTTATGTGCGTGATTCAGATGACAGTCAGAGCAAAAAGCGAGCAGAGAAAAAGGCACTCCACTTAGAAAACATATAAATAAAGATCATTTTAGATGTTTCAATTATTATTTGGAGAATTGGGATCACTAGATGAGTGCTTAATTAAATCATTTTTGTGAAAACCTCAAATCTGACTAAAATTAATTTTTTGCCTGTAGCTCAAAATTAGCCTTCCGACTCATTTTGCCAGCACGGGTCACATTTAAATAACGACTTAGATGTATGAGAATATACCCTTGCACACAGCATTGGGTGCTCTCTGTCCATTTGGGAGTCTCATGGCTGACCATTCCCCATCTCTGTCACAGACTCTTTGTGTTGCTGGAAAAGCGTAGTGTCCTGCCTTGCAGTGATAGGTCAGCACACTCCCCTCCAGTCCCTCATTGGTATAGGACACGCTACCTCCCTTTATGGACACTTCCAAAGAGCAGTTCTTCTGTGGTTCCTCATAATCTCCATAATCATTGGTTTCTAAAATACACAGATGTGATTCATAGTAATCTCGGTATTAGATAGCAGTGCAAAAGGACAATAGTAAACACTCAATTTTCAGTCAAAGTCAGTTTATCATTGAATTCAGTGATGTTATCATCCATCATACTGATAAAAAAATAAATAAATGTATAGCCTGAATGCACTGTAAGTCGCTTTGGATAAAAGTGTCTGCTAAATGCATAAATGTAATCCAGCTCAGTTCAGTTTAAATAGTATCTGTGCAATCAAGTCGACGATATCGCTGGAAATGAAAAATTAATAAAATATGAAAACAATATTTTATACTTACACCGTTGTCCTAACAAGACGCTACACAATTCCAGCGACAAGCAATATGTCTGTCTATGCAACGCGACTAAATCAATCACATATCACAGCCATTTAGAAAAGCATGTGAGCGTCTCTCTCTGCAAGCGCACTGCACTTGCAACAAAATGGATAATAATCTAATTATTAAAAAAATTACATATTGAGTGACTGATGCAATCCTTGTCATGGAATACACTTGTTTGTTTACACTGAGTTTACTGTTAACGTTCATGTTTCTATTTTGAAGAAGGTCCTTTAACGTTTCTAATAGCTTCTTTCAGAGATGAAGAGACTACTATACACTATATATACACACAGATTCTCTCTGTGTAATCTATGTTGCAGAACAAAAGGTATGGTCCCATTTTATATTAGGTGGCCTTAACTACTGTGTACTTACATTTAAATTAATAATTTGATACAATGCAGTTATTGTGTACATACATGTTTTTCCATTGTACTTATATTTTTTTAAATACCTTTATGTAAGTACATCTGTAATTAATTTCTGTAATTACATTTATAATTACTCTGTTGACCCATCCCTTACACCTTAACCTACCCTTAAACCTACCCATACCACCAAACCTGCCCCTAACCTCACCCGTATCCCACCTCAATAGCAGAAAAAGTGTTTTGCAATACAATATGAACACAATAAATACATTGTACTTATTTTTTGATTCAAGTACATAGTAGTTAAGGCCACCTAATATAAAGTGGGACCAAAGGTATTATCAATTAATGTTTACCACAGACCACAGTTTAATGCCATTTAGGCAAAATGTGGCACTTTCAAAAATGGCTGGTGTCGGTGTTTTGTGTGGCATGCATTCGGCCAATCAACATACACTTACATCACTGGTACTTCCTATTGTGCTGGATTAGACCTTACTTTGAAGCAATTTAATACCCCAAAAGACGTTTCTATAACTAAAATCATTCCCAGTTTCTGCAGTGCAAATATGCCAAAAAGTGGTGTATTTCCGCCAACAGTTATAGGAACTATGAAAACGCTCCTCAGGTGCAAAAGCCCCTTAAAGATTAAGCTACCTTCACATCTGACCCTGGATACTTTAGGCTTCCATTCTCCATCAGAGCTGCAGACTTTTTGGCTGATTGGATAAGGTTCGAATCCATCGCTGCAGTGATAAATTAGCAGACTACCTACAGCTCCGCCACTGGAATACTCCACTGTTCCTCCAGTGATGGACTCAGATGTGCTGCAGTTTTTGGGTACGTTCTCTTCATACTCATAGTCATATTGTGATTGCACTGAAACAGAGACATATTAAATATTATTAATCTTTACATTTGATTATTTCAGATCTGAAATTCATTGTGTCTCAAAGCTGATGTCAGTAGTAGAAGCACAATGCTGATAAGCACACCTGATGCAAACAGAATGCATATTTCAAATGAGAAAAATCGACTGTAATATTGTTTTTCTGGGAAACAAGTATGTGCATGTTTCCTAAATATCTGCAAAAATATGGTATTTTTATGCATAGTAGTCAAAAAACTACATACTGCACCTTTAAAAAAGATATGAGGTATACAGATAAAGAGTGAATATATAGTAGTCAACATTTGAAGTGGATCAAAACCTTTCATCAAAGTTGTCCTAAACCTAAAACCAAAATGCGTTCTTGTCTTAGGACAACTTTGATGAACTTTTTTGATCCGCTTCAAATGTTGACTACTGTATTTTGCTTTCTTGTGGCACAGCAAGTCAGGGTAGCAAGTCAAGTATTGAAGAGTGTGCATGCACAAGAGATGTGAAGAAAGCTGCTTAATGACCACAGCGCATGTATAAATGGGGTTAAGAGTGTAACAATGTGTTATTTGACTCATGTTGTAGCACGGACCCTTGTAAGTGTAACACACTGAGAGATGTGGCTGAGTAACATGCTGTTCAGTAAATGCAGAGTCACGGATACAAAGTAGTTGTCTGAGAGTTATTTATTTATTCGCTCTGGAGAAGAATAAGAGTGAAACATGGTGGCAGCGGTGAACTGTTTATTTTTAGTGATTAACCGCGCAGTTTGCCATGGAAAGATAACGTGCTAGCATAGACGCAAGCCTTGTTATACCGGCACAAGCCTCATTGGATAAGATGGATGGCGCACTCGGATTGAAACCTCCGCCGACATTGATGCTGTAACAGATGGTTATAGCTTAAATGTTCGTAGGTGGGACATTAGGACACACACACACAGCTCAATTCCCGAACACTCCCTTTTATTGTTCCTTCTCTTTCTCCTTACATCTCTCTAATCCCTTATAGCAGGGGTCTCCAACCCTGCTCCTGGAGAGCTACCATCCTGAAGATTTCAGCTCCAACCCTAATCAAACACAGCTGATCCAGCTAATCAAGGTGTTCAGGGCTACTTGATAATTACAGACAGGTGTATTGCAGCAGGGTTAGAACTGAAGTCTGCAGGATGGTAGCTCTCCAGGAGCAGGGTTGGAGATCCCTGCCTTATAGGGAACTAGAGTGCCCTCTATTGTCCGTTGGGGTCCACTACATCCCCCCCTTTTAGTTACAACATCTCTTGTTAATATTCTATACACTTAAATAAACATTGTTGCATATCTTACTTTCACATCTCAACAACGTATAACACTGAACATTCTTTCCTGAGCTGGAAGCCAGGGTAGACTGCCTGGACATTCCTGACTCTGCTGAAGGGATTATTCTGCCCTTTTCTTGACAGCAGGTCTTCCTATGCTAATATTCAACTTATAAGTCCAGTCTATCTGGAAGATGGGAAATCCTTCCCGACCTTGTCACTGTTCCATTGACTCCTCGTTGAGTTAGTTCTGGAAGAACTGTAAGGTTAGCTCGGTTCCTTCTCAGTATTCCCAACTCAGTTTCTACCTGATACGATCTGGGTGTTGATGCTTCTCCCTTGACCGTCCCAGTGATCTTCGATGTCCTGATCCACACTTTCGATTCGATTGCTTCAGTCTGTTTCTGTCTGTTGTGCTGCTGTGCAGTTTGTGATTGTAGCTCTGCTTTTTTATTGAATCTTTACCTTACTTTCACTCTGTTGTTTAAAGTGATAATATATAACTTAATTCCCACCATATTTCTGGTATTATCTATCAAACTAATTTGATCGCTCGCTTTAAAAACCGCGAGTGTAGTGCGTTAGCTTGTCACTCGCGGTTCCATTCGCGTTGCTATTCGCGCCTATTATTGTTTTCTTTTTTCTCGCTCCGTTTTCATTTCTCTCTCGCTCCGTTTTTCACGAGTTCATCAAACAACAGTGGTAAGTGGTAAGTGGAGTGGTAAGTTAAGTTGGTATCATTCATCAATCACGGTGAGTAATGGCTTCTTCTCCTGCTATTGTTATTTGCACAGTCTGCCACATGTATAGTTTATCTCTCTCTGTCGGCCGATGAGGGATTCACATGTGATAAATGCAAGGAAATAGTTAGGCTGACAGAGAAGGTTTTAGAACTAGAGACACGCATCCAAACTTTAGTTGAGGACAGTAAGAATGTGAGGGCTGTAGATACTGCTTTGGATGTGACTAGCTCAGGGACTCCTGTACATTGTTCGGTTCCGGCATTAGCGCCCCCGCAGCAGGGCAACTGGGTGACTGTGAGGCAGCATAGTCGCGGGTCAAAACACCGCTCTTCCGTTCCGATCAGAACATCAAACAGGTTCTCCCCACTCAGTGACGCACCCACTGAGAAACCTGGTGAAAGTGCTCTAGTTATTGGCGATTCTATTGTACGGAACGTGAAAATAGAGACACCAGCCACCATAGTCCATTGTTTACCGGGAGCCAGAGCGCCTGACATCTTGGCCAATTTAAAAGTGCTGGCTAATGCTAAACGTAAATTCAGTAAGATTGTTATCCACGCCGGCGCTAATGATGTTCGACTTCGCCAGTCGGAGATCACTAAAAATAATGTTAAAGAGGTGTGTGAACTTGCAAGTACGATGTCAGACACCGTAATATGCTCTGGCCCCCTCCCTGCTTACCGGGGTGATGAGATTCATAGCAGACTGTCATCATTAAATGACTGGATGTCTAAGTGGTGCCCGCAAAACAACATAGGTTTTATAGACAATTGGACGAGTTTTTGGGGCAGACCTGACCTGTTGAAAAGAGATGGTGTTCATCCCTCCTGGGGTGGTGCCGCTATTCTCTCTAGAAATTTGGCACATAGGCTTAGAGTTCATACTTGACTAACTGGAGCCCAGGTCAGGAAGCAGACAGACTGGCTAAACCGACCGTCTGCTAGCCGCCTCACGTCACAGAAGTCAGTTAATTCTCAGCACATAGAGACTCCTTCACCTATATCACACTATAGAGACTGTGTCTGTTCCCCGAACTAGAAAATACAGAAAACGTCAAAAACTATTTATGAGTAACAATTTAATTGATGTTCAACAAATAAAAAATGTTTACAATACACAGAAACAATTGATAAAACTTGGTTTACTGAATATCAGGTCCCTTTCTACAAAAGCACTTTTTGTAAATGATTTGATTAATTATCATAACCTAGATTTGCTCTGTTTGACAGAAACATGGCTAAAACCAGATGAATACATTATTTTAAACGAGTCTACCCCCCAAGATTACTGTTACAAAAATGAGCCGCGTCCAAAAGGCAAAGGGGGAGGTGTTGCTACAATTTATAGCAATATTCTCAGTATTTCTCAATAGACAGGCTTTAAGTATAACTCCTTTGAAGTAATGGTGCTTCATATAAAATTATCTAGAGAAAAAAGTATTAATGATAAATCCCCCGTAACGTTTGTACTGGCTACTGTATACAGGCCACCAGGGCACCATACAGACTTTATTAAAGAATTTGCTGATTTTCTATCAGAGTTAGTGCTGGCTGCAGATAGATTCCTAATTGTGGGTGATTTTAATATCCATGTTGATAATGAAAAAGATGCATTAGGATCAGCATTCATAGACATTCTGAACTCTATTGGGGTTAGACAACACGTCTCAGGACCTAGTCATAGTCGAAATCATACTCTAGATTTAATACTGTCACATGGAATTGATGTTAATGGTGTTGAAATTCTGCAGCAAAGCGATGATATATCAGATCATTATCTAGTCTTGTGTAAACTCCATATAGTTACAGCTGTAAATTCAACTCCTTCTTATAAATATGATAGAACCATCACTTCTACCACAAAAGACTGCTTTGTAAGTAATCTTCCTGATTTATCTCAATTCCTTAGCATATCCAACAGCTCAGAACAACTTGATGATGTAACAGAAACTATGAACTCTCTCTTTTCTAGCACTTTAGATACAATTGCTCCTTTACGCTTAAGGAAGATTAAGGAAAAGAGTCCAACACCGTGGTATAATGAGCACACTCGCACTCTAAAGAGAGCAGCCCGGAAAATGGAGCGCAGCTGGAGGAAAACAAAACTAGAGGTATTTCGTTTAGCTTGGCGGGAAAGTACCCTATCCTACAGAAAAGCTTTAAAAACTGCTAGATCTGATTACTTTTCGTCTCTTTTAGAACAAAACAAACATAACCCCAGGTATTTATTCAATACAGTGGCAAAATTAACAAAAAATAAAGCATCAACAGGTGTTGACATTTCCCAACAGCACAGCAGTAATGACTTTATGAATTATTTTACTTCCAAGATTGATACTATTAGAGATCAAATTGTAACCATGCAGCCGTCAGCCATATCATCACATCAAATAGTGTACTATAGATCACCTGAGGAACAATTCCACTCATTCTCTACTATAGGAGAGGAAGAATTGTATAAACTTGTTAAATCATCTAAACCAACAACATGTATGTTAGACCCTATTCCATCTAAACTACTAAAAGATGTGCTTCCAGATGTCATAGATCCTCTTTTGGCTATTAATTCGTCATTGTCATTAGGATATGTCCCCAAAAACTTTAAATTGGCTGTTATTAAGCCTCTCATTAAAAAAACACAACTTGACCCCAAAGATCTAGTTAATTACAGACCGATCTCGAATCTCCCTTTTCTGTCAAAGATATTAGAAAAGGTTGTATCCTCACAATTATATTCCTTCTTAGAGAAAAATGATATCTGTGAGGATTTCCAGTCAGGATTTAGACCGTATCATAGTACTGAGACTGCTCTCATTAGAGTTACAAATGACCTGCTCTTATCATCTGATCGTGGTTGTATCTCTCTATTAGTTCTACTGGATCTTAGCGCTGCGTTCGACACTATCGATCACAACATTCTTTTGAATAGACTAGAAAACTTTGTTGGCATTAGTGGAAGTGCATTAGCATGGTTCAAATCGTACTTATCTGACCGCCATCAATTCGTAGCAGTGAATGAAGAGGTATCATATCGATCACAAGTGCAGTATGGAGTTCCTCAAGGCTCAGTACTAGGGCCGTTACTTTTCACGCTTTATATGTTACCCTTGGGAAATATCATTAGGAAACACGGGGTTAGCTTTCACTGTTATGCTGATGATACTCAGCTCTATATTTCTTCACGGCCTGGTGAAACACACCAAATTGAGAAACTTATGGAATGCATAGTCGATATAAAAAACTGGATGACGAGTAATTTCTTACTGCTAAATTCTGAAAAAACAGAGGTGTTAATTATCGGACCTAAAACCCCCACAAGTAATAACCTAGAACACTGTCTAACACTTGATGGCTGCTCTGTAAATTCTTCGTCATCAGTCAGGAACCTAGGTGTGCTATTTAATAGTAATCTCTCCTTTGACAGCCACGTTTCTAGCATTTGTAAAACTGCATTTTTTCATCTTAAAAATATATCTAAACTGAGACCTATGCTCTCAATGTCAAATGCAGAAATATTAATTCATGCGTTTATGACCTCAAGGTTAGATTATTGTAATGCTTTATTGGGTGGTTGTTCTGCGCGCTTAATAAACAAATTACAGATGGTTCAAAATGCAGCAGCTAGAGTTCTTACTAGAACCAGGAACTATGACCACATTAGCCCGGTTCTGTCAACACTGCACTGGCTCCCTACTAAACATCGTATAGATTTTAAAATCTTGTTAATGACTTATAAAGCCCTGAATGGTTTAGCTCCTCAGTACTTGAGCGAGCTCTTATCGCATTATAGTCCTTCACGTCCACTGCGTTCTCAAAACTCTGGCCATTTGATAATACCTAGAATATCAAAATCAACTGCGGGCGGCAGATCTTTTTCCTATTTAGCGCCCAAACTCTGGAACAATCTACCAAACACTGTTCGGGAGGCAGACACACTCTGTCAGTTTAAATCTAGATTAAAGACCCATCTCTTTAACCTGGCGTACACATAACACACTAATACACTTCTATTATTCAAATCCGTTAAAGGATTGTTAGGCTGCATTAATTAGATCAACCGGAACCGGGAACACTTGTCTGTTTCTTTCTTATTCTGTTTCTCAGTCCGTGTCTGGATCAGATGGTGGATCGGCGCCGGGAGATGATGTCTGCGGCCCAGATTGTCGGCGGAGGCCGGACCCCTGGATGAGCCCCGGGGACATAATCCCAGTGAAGACCTCGACTTAAAATACAATAAAACTAAAAATAAAACAAATAACTAAAAATATAATAAAATACCTAACTACATAATACTATTATTGTTAGAAATTGCAACAATATTAAAATAGAAACATAATACATTTAAAGTTTTAATTAAAACAATAAGTAAACAATAAATAAACAATAATATCCTGGCCAGAGGAGAACTGGCCCCCGACTGAGCCTGGTTTCTCCCAAGGTTTTTTTTTTCTCCACTCTGTCACAGAGGGAGTTTTGGTTCCTTGCCGCTGTCGCCTCTGGCTTGCTCAGTTGGGGACACTTAATTTCTAGCGATTATCGTCAATTTAATTTCACAGATATTATTTAAACTAAACTGAGCTAGACAATGACATCTCTGAATTCAATAATGAAATGCCTTTAACTGAAAATTGAATGTTTAATCTTATTATTATACATTACTGACACTCTATCCTCCAACTTGATACTGTTAAGTGCTTTGACACAATCTGTGTTGTTAAAAGCGCTATATAAATAAAGATGACTTGACTTGACTTGACTTGACACTTTCTGTCCAGGTACGATGACTGGTAGATCTTTTGCTCTGTGTCTGGATCTGAATGTTTTTCTTTCAATATCCTGTCTTTCCTTCTGAACAATTTCAAATCAGGCCATTTCGGTGCAAGAGGCTTGGGCATAGCTGGAACTGTTCATCTTATCCTCCTCCCCATCAAGAGTTCTGCAGGAGAGATTCCTTGGCTCAGTGGAGTTGATCTATATGCTAGAAGAGCTCTTTGAGGGTCTTGGTTCTTTTTCAGCATTTGTTTCACAGTTCGGACCGCTCGCTCTGCCTCTCCATTGCTCTGAGGATATCGTGGACTACTTGTGACATGTTCGAAGTCGTAGTCTCGAGCAAACTCTACAAACTCGCAAGATGCAAATTGTGGACCGTTGTCCGTCACCAGTGTTTCAGGGATTCCGAATCTGGCAAAGATGACCTTCAACATTTCCACAGGTGTTGTTACAAGTTTTGGCAAGTTCGCGACTTCGATGTATCTTGAGAAGTAGCCATCCACAACCTAATAATAGCATCCTTCCCAATGAAAGATATCTGCTGCGACTCGTTGCCAGGGTCTCGCTGGTAAGGGTGTTGGCATCAATTGCTCTGTTTTCTGCTGTGAATGCTGACAGCAGATGTCACATCTCTCCACTAATTCTCTTACGTCTCTTATTATGCCAGGCCACCACATCGATTGCTGTGCTCTTGCAATGTACTTTGTCATCCCTTGATGACCTTGATGAAGTCTGTCGAGCATCTCTCTCTGCATGGGTTTTGGAATCAGAATCCGTTCTCCTTTTAGTAGAATCCCATCAGCTCCATGGATATCTGCTCTATGAGACCAGTATGGCATGAGATGTTCCGACTCTGCTTTCCGATGTTCTGGCTAGCCTTTTTGTGTATACTTGGGCCTGCAATGCCCCATCGGAGTGTGAGCCCTTTCCACCAGAGGCATTGCCTTGTCTTGGGCATGGTCTAGCGGTGTGTCCATTACACAGATCTGTGCGGCGGCCGGCTGGGCCTCGCCGTCCACATTTGCTAGGTATTATAACCTGGACGTCCCAGCCTTGCAGGCCAGAGTCCTTTCTGCTCAAGTGGGCACACACTTGCGTTATGCAAAACAGTTCTGACAGAGAGTCCTTGACCGTAACACGCTCAAGCTCTTCAGGTCAGTTTACTTGTATGCTCTCGGCCCAGAGAGTGCCAAAGTTGTACAAATCCTCTGGAACGATTACCCAGGCCGGGCGTGACCTCTGTGAGTTTAGCCCGTCTTAGCCTTGGAGAATATTGTTATACTTCCCTATGGGCATTGGATGCTTAAGGATGCAATGCAAAGCATGATTGTACTGGGTTCCCATAGCATCTTTAAAGCAAGACGCAGTACGAGTGAAGTATCGACAGGGAACTGAGATTGTTTTTGGACAGATGCACACAGAGAAACATTAAGTTGAACACAGACAAATGCAGACTCAGACAACGTGAAGTGCCATCCATTGGACATCTACTAACATCTGAAGGATTCAAAGTAGATCCAGAGAGTATGGGTCATAAATGAGATGCCAAGACCGACTGACATGAAGGGAATACAGAAAGTTTTGCAGACATCTCTCAGATCACTGTGAACTGCTCAAACAGCTGACACACAAGGATAGCTTATGGGACTGAACTGAGGTGCATGAACAGGCTTTCCAGAACATAAAAGACACCATAACCAAGGCACCGGTACTACGCTACTACAGCCTCAAGGAACAGGTCGTTCTGCAGTGCGACGCATCTGAGACAGGGCTTGGTGCAGTATTGTTGCAGGGTGGAGAACCTGTAGCTTTTGGTAGCCGGGCATTATCACTGACTGAACGGGGTTATGCCCAAATTGAAAAAGAGTGCCTAGCCATAGTGTACGGTGTGGAGAAATGTATATGTTTGTTCCAGGAAAGGAGATGATGTTGGCAGATGCACTGAGTCGAGCGTACCTGGAGGACTCTGCACAGGAAGGATCGGTAGAGAAAGAGAAAGAGAGAGAGTGTCAACATGATTCAGTACCTCCCAATATCTGAGGAGCGACTAAAGGTAATCAGTGAAGAGACAGCAAAAGATGACACACTGCAGACACTGATAAAAGCAATCAGAGAAGGATGGCCAACAAACAAAAGAAATGTACCAAGCGAGTTCACTACTACTCATTCCCGGATTAAATTAACTGTGCAGGATGGTATTGTGTTCAGAGGCGAAAGAGTTGTGATACCAGATGCACTCAGAGGTGACATTATACACCGAGTTCATTCTGCACACCTTGGCGTAGATGGATGTTTGAGAAGAGCAAGGGACTGCCTCTACTGTCCAGGTATGAACGCCCAGATAAAGAGATTCATTGAGAAGTGCGACCAGTCTAGATCACTGAGAGAATCACTCTGTCCACATGAACTGCCTGACCGACCGTGGTCTAAGGTGGGAACAGATTTGTTTGTATTCAACAATCGTGACTATCTGATCACCTTGGATTATTTTTCACATTTCTGGGAGATTGATTACGTGCCAGACACAAAGTCTTCCACAGGGATTAACAAGCTGAAAGTCCATTTTGCCAGGCAAGGCATACCAGACATTGTGTTCTCAGATAATGGGCCACAATATACGTCAACAGAATTCCAACAGTTCAGCAGACTCTGGGAGTTTCAGCATAACACCTCATCTCCTGCCCATCCACAAAGTAATGGGAAAGCGGAGTCTGCTGTCAAAACAGCAAAGCGTCTGATGCTGAAAGCCAAGATTTCAGGTCGAGATCCATATCTGGCAATATTAGATCACAGAAACACTCCCGTCACAGGGTCTGACTGCAAGCCCAGCTCAGAGACTTTTAAGCAGAAGGACACGCACACTCCTCCCAACACACAACAATCTGTTGAAACCAAATGTAGTTGACCAGGACTGAGGCTTAATCAAAGATGACAGGAAATGTACTACAACAGACACGCAAAAGACATGAAAATCTTGAAACCAGGGAATCAAGTGAGAGTGCAACCAGCACAGTCACAAAAAAGTTGTCAGAAAGCAACAGTATTGGAATCTGTCAATAACCGGTCAAACAAGGTTGAACTGGACAATGGTGGTGTTATAAGGAGGAACAGAAGGTACCTCAGACACACTGGTCATCAAGAACAGACCACCAAAGTGGGAAAGACTGCTAACACATCAGACCAAGGGAGCAATGTGTTCAGTCAAATGGGGACACAAAACCAATTGTCACTACCAGAGCAGGTTGGATGAGTGTTAGACCTCAGTATTTGAAGGACTATGTAACTTAGTTAAACATAGACTGTTTTTTTTCCCTCTCACCCTTTGTTCTTGATAGAAAAACCAATGTTTTTGGCAGACTGTGTTTTAAGTCTAATGCCTAAGTTATGTATGAAAAAATGAGGGAGCAGGGGGAAACTAAAAAAATGTTTTATATCATATATACAGATAAATATGCAAGGATGTACTTTGGGGGTAAAAGAAAGGAAGGATGTAACAATGTGATAGTTATTTGACTCATGTTGTAGCACGGACCCTTGTAAGTGTAACACACTGAGCGATGTGGCTGAGTAACATGCTGTTCAGTAAATGCAGAGTCATGGATACAATGTTGTCTGAGAGTTATTTATTTATTTGCTCTGGAGAAGAATAAGAGTGAAACAGGGTACTCTGCTAACACAGTGCCTGAAAACACAAATGTATTTTTCTTGTTTTAACCCACTTTCTCACAACAAGGATTTCTGGTGTGCATGCAAATGTAGTAATTTACACAGAATTTCCACTTAAATTTATGAATCATTATATTGGATTCATCTCTTTTAATCAAACTATCTGAATATACACTATTTGGATAGCTGTTGTTGCCGTCCATCAGGGTAAAGCATTGTTTATTTACACTGTTGCTCATGTACAACATCCCTGATTGTAAAGCACTTGACGTAACCTTCACCTTTGGGGGGGTGGAATGGGGATGTGTTTTAATATAAAGCTTTAATGTTCTTGGCTCCAGAGTCATGTACAGTGTTACAGCTAAAGGTGTTTGATGTTGTATTGTCCTGTATAGTATGTGTGTGTGTGTGTGTGTGTGTGTGTGTGTGTGTGTGTGTGTGTGGTTTATGAGGACACAAATTTATATAATGACATGGGTATGACAGAGGTATTACAATATGAAGGTGTTTTATGAGGACACTGCCTATGTCCCCGTAATTCAAAAGGCTTAAAAAACATACTAAATGGTGTTTTTTTGAAAATCTAAAGATGCACACAGTCTCCTGTGAGGGCTAAGTTTAGGTGTAGGGTAGGTGTAGGGCAATAGCACACACAGTTTGTTCAGTATAAAAACCATTACGCCTATGGAGAGTCCCCATAAACCACAAAAACCAACATGTGTGTGAGTGTGTGTGTGTGTGTGTGTGTGTGTGTGTTGTTTCAAGAAAATTAAAATAAAGAGTTAATATGAATCATATGATTTAGTAACTGGATGCGGTGAGGTTATTCAGTGGAATATTTGTCAGACTGATTTAGACCAGAAACTCTTGAGTTTTTAAGACTTTTTAAACAAATAATTAAAAGAAGAAGCTCACAAGCAAATTGTTAGTGAAGCAGACTGCACCGATGACATTGCATGTTTGATTTCAGCCCTGAACGATCACTGCCACTGAAAAGAAGTTCTGGAAACAATAGTGTGATCTGTTACTTGCCACTTATGCATCATGTCAGAAATATGTAAATATATGCCTACCAACCAACTTGTTAATTGAATTTGAGAATAATTTTCATATTTCATAATCCAAAACAAAATAAATCACAGTGCTCTTCTAGTAAGTGCCTCAACCAAATGTCCATACAGCAACATTCTGGAAATAATTCTTAATATAATAACAGCCACAAAGGGATATAACCTGATGTTTCAGGCCACAGATCTTCTTCTAACATGGATGCATCATCATTTTCAAATTTTGCATTCTTGCTTTGTGACCTACAGTTTGAAAAATGCTGTTACCATAAATGTACTTACCTTCACATACAGAGATGTACAAGAAAAAAGTGACAAAGCACACAGTGGCGTAGTGCATGGCTGATGTGATGTGTTTAACTCTCTGATATGAGTGAAATACCAATATGAACCTTTGTAACGTGTATTTGAGGAGTGATTAAACATTAACATTTTTTAATGCAGTTCTGGGAAATTACTATACACTAATCAATTTCTGTAAGTCTTAAAGGTGAAGTGTCTAATTTCTGAAGTTTAAAACGAATTGAATAAATCACTGTTTTAAACAAGGTAAGGTAGTTAAACAATTTGCAAATGTTGTGCAATATTTTTGCAAAACAAAATTCATATGGATACCAATAGTTGATGGAAACAATCTGAGCAGAGGAGGAAGACTGTGTGTATGTCGGGGATGAGAAGGAAGGGGATGAGGAAGAACAAGTCCAAGAACAGTGATTTCAGATGAAATTCTGGCAACTGTGAGACACCATGTACTTGTTGACTTGTTAATGGAATGACGACGAGGGAAGCAAGACAAAGACTACAACCCAATTTGAGCAGATTCTCCTAATTCCACCTTAATAAGGTCATTGAGAGAACAGCTAATTGTTTATTTTGACTGTTTCAGTCATTAAAAGAGTACTGCATGCATTTGATTCAATTCAAAGAGGATTGACAAAATACAGTTTTTCCCAATTGTTTACAAAAGTTTGCTGAATAGTTGGCCCACTGTCCCAAATCTCTAAACACAAAACACAAAACTCTAGTGAAAACTGCTGTTAGGTAAGGAAATTATTACAAAACACAAGATTTAAAAAATACCGCATTTTGGAAATACTGTAAATGACAGCTGTGAGATTCACAGGCCTCTTCAAAGCCCTCACTTTCAGCAACCTCCTGTGCTTATAAGGGAGTCACCATTCACTTCCCTTATTCTCAGTCATGATAGAAAATGAGATATGTAATAGCTTTTTGGGGGCCTCTAAATGTCTAGAACTGGCCCTGTGTGGATGTGGAGGTGAAAAAAAATGCATAAATATTTAAATGGAAAAGAAAAGGCATGAGGGGCAGTTTTAATCATTAGTTTGTGTGGATGGTAAGTTTTCATTTTAAATGTTTGGGATGCTATTTAATTAACGAGAAGTACCATATATTTATGTTTTGCCATTAGCTTGAGTCACATAATATATAACTGTATATAAAAGTAATGAACGGAATAATGCATAATTTATTTTTACTGTGTTTAAAAGTAAATATGTCTATAAAAGATTGTATTACTGCACTTAATACAAAATAATGGAGAACCCATCATTCTTTTACTAACTTTGCTCTGTTTCACCATAGAAGATATAGACGTGTACAGATATCACTGCTATGACATATAGCAATTAAATGGGTTTGGACCTACTTGATCCTAGCAATGTATGCACTAAGGTTTGCTCAGACACAACTAGTCTATAAAACTGCATGAAAATGTGACATAGGCCAATTTGCTGCCAAACAAATATCTTGAACTGAAATTCCACTAAGTAGGGCCCCTGATGTAGTCATACTCCATGTGGAGTGTGCTCTCAAGCCCTTAGGCAGTTGAGAACCCCTGTATGTATAAGATAAAGATTAAAGGCCAGTTTTACTAACAGCTAGCGCCAGCTCAAACCGTCTTTCGGCGTTAAAATAGTACTGTCAGGTTTTACTAAAGACGCGCAGTGACGAATTGGCGCTGAAAAGGCGTGGACAGTTATTTTTGCATCTGACCTTATTGAATATGCATTTGTAGGAGTTTCCATTTCAGATGCAAAAGTTATGGGAGGAGAGTATTCAAATGAATCACGCAACGAGATTTACTGACGTTTGTGCTCGTTAAATTACTGGTATTTGCACCATTATTTAACACCCAAAAAAAACATGTCTTAAACTATTTTGCGCTTGAAATGGCTGCAATTATTGTTGCTAGAGGAGGTACCGCAGAGAGAAGGGTAGAAGGGAGAGGATTTTTACACACAAATTAATTTATTTTGAATGCCAGAAGAACACATTATCCGAACATATTGTTTGCCAAGCCATGTTATTTTTAATTTGCTTCAGGAAATAAAAGACGACTTGGAACCATCAACTAGGAGTCACACAATACCAGCTCCATCAAAACTTTTAGCAAACCTTCATTTTTTGGCCTCCAGTTCTTTTCAGCGTACTGTGGCTTCTTTATTTCTTTATATCTTATTTGCGACTATGCTAATTAGAGCTGCGCTTGGTATATTGCATTGGTCGATATGTAAATGAGATGTTGCGTCTGTGTTCTTTAATTTGTGCGTTGTTAGTAAATCACCCGCAGAAATTTCCTTCCCATCGGCGCTGTTTTGGAATTGCGCTCTCGCGCTAGTTTGCCCTGTTTAGTAAAACTGGCCCATAGGCTCTACAATCCAAAGGGACAGCAGTTGACAAGATGGTGCAAAGGCTTGAGAAGCTGGCAGAGCCAACAGGTCTAAAGCAAATGGTTTTAACTTGCTTTAAAGTGTCACTTTTTGCCAGCCAAAAGTCTATTCCAGTGTCATTAGTGATGGTTTGTCGTGAAAGCTCTTCCTTATACTCTCTGATCTGCTCAATTCAGTACTCATACACTGTCTGAAATGTTTTCTGTGCGGGCAGAAATCCATACCAAATTAAGTTCTCCTTCACGTCATCTTGAGCTTGAATGGTTTAGAATAACTTTACTGTTTAAATTGCCAGAACGTGCAGTTGAATGATAAACTTTGGCCCTGGTCCTGGGTAATCGGGGATTACTGCCGAGCCCTGTAGTGCATTTCACACTAAAAAAACTAAACATTTAGGAAACACATTTAAAAAAAAATAATAATTTAAGGTGCTTACTTTACCTGCATGAATTTAGGGATGAGTTGTCTGCAAATGTCGGCTCAAGTTTGTAGTGTTGTTTCTGGAGATCGTCAATTCACAAGGTTTACAAACTCTCTTGTTTTCCTCGACATCAAATATGAATTGTAACCATACATCCGTGCTTGTTTTTCTCCCTGAAATTGACATTTCTGACTATTTAATGCGACGTGCAGCAAGTGTACGCTGACTTGTGTGGCACCAGGTATATTGTTAAAATGCAAATGTGCGCATTAGGGGTGTAACGATACGCGTATTCGTATTGAATCGTTCGAGGCTTTTGGTTCGGTACGCATTACAAACCGAACGATCCGTTGGACTAATCCTATTACGTTTGGAATATAAAAGAGCTTAAAGGGATAGTTCACTTTGAAATTAAAATTTGGTATCTATCAGCTTGCCCCAAGGGCATCCACGTAGATCCAATTTTGATGTTTTTAGGTCAAACCGTTCTAGTCTGTCAGTCATATAATGGCAGGTATAGGTCACTGTCTCTATAAGAGGGAAAAAGAACATGCACAGAGAAATCCAAATTAAACAATTCCCCATCGTAACTACACATTGATGGCCTAAGACACGAAATGAGCGGTTTGTGTGAGAAAACGAACAGTATTTATATCGTTTTTTACCTCTTGTACACAACCATGTCCAAGTGATCTGAGTGCGCACACACATCCGGTGTGTGACGTGTGTGCGCGCGCTCTGGCTCACGCTTGACGGAGGGCGTGTCTGAAGCGTGGTGCTGACGCGCCGTCATAGTTACAACAACCAATCACATACTTCTCTGGTGTTGCATGAACGGGATTGGGTATTTGCATGAGGCGATCTGATTGGCTGATGCCTCCGTTGGCGCTTGAAAAGTTGCGTCAGCACCACGCTTCAGACACGCCCTCCGTCAAGCGTGAGCCAGAGCGCGCGCACACACGTCACACACCGGATGCGTGCGCACTCAGATCACTTGGACATGGTTGTGTACAAGAGGTAAAAAACGATATAAATACTGTTCGTTTTCTCACACAAACCGCTCGTTTCGTGTCTTAGGCCATCAATGTGTAGTTACGATGGGGAATTGTTTAATTTGGATTTCTCTGTACATGTTCTTTTTCCCTCTTATAGAGACAGTGACCTATACCTGCCATTATATGACTGACAGACTAGAACGGTTTGACCTAAAAACATCAAAATTGGATCTACTGAAGAAAAAAAGACACCTACATCTTGGATGCCCTTGGGGTAAGCTGATAGATACCACATTTTAATTTCAAAGTGAACTATCCCTTTAAAGTGTGTGACATATAATGTTCTCAGTGCCACTGCGCTCAACAGCGCAGCCCAAACGACGTAACAGGCATCGTGCTGTCTGCCCCGTGATAACCTCCCCTTGCTGGGGTGCGTCGAAAGACATGATCTCGTATCGACGATAGCCAGAGATATTGTCAAAAACATCAATTATTGGCAATATTAAGACTACTTGGCATTTCCAATTAATGTAGGCCTGTTACATTCTTATTTTTATTAGACCTATTATTATTATTGTTATTAATAAGTTACTTTTATTATTAAATTACAATTACAATTAATTTGCCCCGCAATAATTACCACATAACTGACACGCTGCGAGGATAAGATTAGGCTATTTACTCCTCAATTAAAATGTTTTTAAAAAAGGTCTTTTAAAACAGGTCTATTAGGCTATACTATACAATAAATTATAGTCCTATAATTAAAATATTAACACTGCAGTCATCAGTAAAAATCAATGAAATAAAAAGCTTTTATTTCAAGCACCTACTTTCAAAAACAACCTGTTTAACACTAAATACGTTTCTTATCATTTGTTTTCACTATGTACGGGCCACAAGAGAAATATTAAGGGAATAAATGAAACCAGCTATAGCCTATACCGTTATCAGCATATGTTGAAGTAGATTCGTCTCTCTTTGTCTCTGAGAGAATAAGCGGCGTCAGATGCCGAAAGCTCCGTCATTACTCCATCATTACGTTTTTACTTTCACTTTCTGCTTATAGTGAATTGACTGAGATTAAGATGTTCACCGGCATAAATATTGCACAAAGTTTGCATGTGTGCAAACGCATGCTTGTGTGATATCCATTGGCTTACCTTCATGGTTTAAAACAGAAATATTTCCAACATTGCGACATAACCAATTGCCCCGGCCACCGTATCAAAAACGTACCGAACCGTGACACCACTGAACCGAACCTTGAATTTTGTGAACCGTTACACCCCTAGTGCGCATCTAATCTCCCTTCCACTCAAGAGATTTAGTTGTGATTGGTTCTTTCCAAATCGTCCCTCCATAACATTTTCTTCTTGGTTTTAGTTACTGATGAAAATGTCAATTGATTTGTCATAGTTTTCATCATTCAAAATTTTTTTTTTGGTCATTGTTTCGTTTTTGTTCGTGGAAAAACTGTTGTTGATGAAAATTATTCGTCAAAGAAATGAACTCTGGCTTGAATCGAAGTAGGTACCCAGAGAGCAAGAGAGCAGGTGAAAACCATTGAATCAATGTTAAAAATAGATAATTTGTCAGTGTTTATGGCATTGAATTAATATCACTTTTGCACCCGCAATTAATGTTGAAAAAATATTGACATTTCAACAAACAACCATTATTGTGATCAGTGTTTGCTTTTGTTGGGCTCTTCAATTAAATTGTTAAATCACTTTTTATTGATTTTTCATCCGCTTTCAATTCCATTCAGCCACATATTTTAGTTGAGAAGCTCATTAATGAATTTAGGTTGGATCTTAGTCTCATAGGATGGATTTTAGATCACAGAGTGTTAAAAGTAAATGACTGTTTATCTGAATGGCTGGTGTCATCTACTGGGTCACCTCAAGGATGTGTCCTCTCTCCTTTATTATTTATCTTGTACACAAATGACTGTAAGAGTAGTTTTAGAAATAGGCATATTATAAAATTCGCTTACACTTACCCTTGTAAGTGTAACACACTGAGCGATGTGGCTGAGTAACATGCTGTTCAGTAAATGCAGAGTCATGGATACAATGTTGTCTGAGAGTTATTTATTTATTTGCTCTGGAGAAGAATAAGAGTGAAACAGAGTACTCTGCTAACACAGTGCCTGAAAACACAAATGTCACTTTCTTGTTTTAAGCCACTTTCTCACAACGAGGATTTCTGGTGTGCATGCAAATGTAGTAATTTACACAGAATTACAGAATTTCCAATTAAATTTATGAATCATTATATTGGATTCATCTCTTTTAATCAAACTATCTGAATATACACTATTTGGATAGATGTTGTTGCCGTCCATCAGGGTAAAAAATTGTTTATATACACTGTTGCTCATGTACAACATCCCTGATTGTAAAGCACTTGACGTAACCTTCACCTTTTTTTGTTTTGTTCAGTTTTTTGGGGGGAGGGTGGAAGGGGGATGTGTTTTAATATAAAGCTTTAATGTTCTTGGCTCCAAAGTCATGTACAGTGTTACAGCTAAAGGTGTTTGATGTTGTATTGTCCTGTATAGTATGTGTGTGTGTGTGTTGTTTCAAGAAAATTAAAATAAAGAGTTAAAAAAAAAAAATTACAAATCATATGATTTAGTAACTGGATGCGGTGAGGTTATTCAGTGGAATATTTGTCAGACTGATTTAGACCAGAAACTCTTGAGTTTTTAAGACTTTTTAAACAAATAATTAAAAGAAGAAGCTCACAAGCAAATTGTTAGTGAAGCAGACTGCACCGATGACATTGCATGTTTGATTTCAGCCCTGAACGATCGCTGCCACTGAAAAGCAGTTCTGGAAACAATAGTGTGATCTGTTACTTGCCACTTATGCATCATGTCAGAAATATGTAAATATATGCCTACCAACCAACTTGTTAATTGAATTTGAGAATAATTTTCATATTTCATAATCCAAAACAAAATAAATCACAGTGCTCTTCTAGTAAGTGCCTCAACCAAATGTCCATACAGCAACATTCTGGAAATAATTCTTAATATAATAACAGCCACAAAGGGATATAACCTGATGTTTCAGGCCACAGATCTTCTTATAACATGGATGCATCATCATTTTCAAATTTTGCATTCTTGCTTTGTGACCTACAGTTTGAAAAATGCTGTTACCATAAATGCACTTACCTTCACATACAGAGATGTACAAGAAAAAAGTGACAAAGCACACAGTGGCGTAGTGCATGGCTGATGTGATGTGTTTAACTCTCTGATATGAGTGAAATACCAATATGAACCTTTGTAACGTGTATTTGAGGAGTGATTAAACATTAACATTTTTTAATGCAGTTCTGGGAAATTACTATACACTAATCAATTTCTGTAAGTCTTAAAGGTGAAGTGTCTAATTTCTGAAGTTTAAAACGAATTGAATAAATCACTGTTTTAAACAAGGTAAGGTAGTTAAACAATTTGCAAATGTTGTGCAATATTTTTGCAAAACAAAATTCATATGGATACCAATAGTTGATGGAAACAATCTGAGCAGAGGAGGAAGACTGTGTGTATGTCGGGGATGAGAAGGAAGGGGATGAGGAAGAACAAGACCAAGAACAGTGATTTCAGATGAAATTCTGGCAACTGTGAGACACCATGTACTTGTTAATGGAATGACGACGAGGGAAGCAAGACAAAGACTACAACCCAATTTGAGCAGATTCTCCTAATTCCACCTTAATAAGGTCATTGAGAGAACAGCTAATTGTTTATTTTGACTGTTTCAGTCATTAAAAGAGTACTGCATGCATTTGATTCAATTCAAAGAGGATTGACAAAATACAGTTTTTCCCAATTGTTTACAAAAGTTTGCTGAATAGTTGGCCCACTGTCCCAAATCTCTAAACACAAAACACAAAACTCTAGTGAAAACTGCTGTTAGGTAAGGAAATTATTACAAAACACAAGATTTAAAAAATACCGCATTTTGGAAATACTGTAAATGACAGCTGTGAGATTCACAGGCCTCTTCAAAGCCCTCACTTTCAGCAACCTCCTGTGCTTATAAGGGAGTCACCATTCACTTCCCTTATTCTCAGTCATGATAGAAAATGAGATATGTAATAGCTTTTTGGGGGCCTCTAAATGTCTAGAACTGGCCCTGTGTGGATGTGGAGGTGAAAAAAAAATGCATAAATATTTAAATGGAAAAGAAAAGGCATGAGAGGCAGTTTTAATCATTAGTTTGTGTGGATGGTAAGTTTTCATTTTAAATGTTTGGGATGCTATTTAATTAACGAGAAGTACCATATATTTATGTTTTGCCATTAGCTTGAGTCACATAATATATAACTGTATATAAAAGTAATGAACGGAATAATGCATAATTTATTTTTACTGTGTTTAAAAGTAAATATGTCTATAAAAGATTGTATTACTGCACTTAATACAAAATAATGGAGAACCCATCATTCTTTTACTAACTTTGCTCTGTTTCACCATATAGGCGATATAGACGTGTACAGATATCACTGCTATGACATATAGCAATTAAATGGGTTTGGACCTACTTGATCCTAGCAATGTATGCACTAAGGTTTGCTCAGACACAACTAGTCTATAAAACTGCATGAAAATGTGACATAGGCCAATTTGCTGCCAAACAAATATCTTGAACTGAAATTCCACTAAGTAGGGCCCCTGATGTAGTCATACTCCATGTGGAGTGTGCTCCCAAGCCCTTAGGCAGTTGAGAACCCCTGTATGTATAAGATAAAGATTAAAGGCCAGTTTTACTAACAGCTAGCGCCAGCTCAAACCGTCTTTCGGCGTTAAAATAGTACTGTCAGGTTTTACTAAAGACGCGCAGTGACGAATTGGCGCTGAAAAGGCGTGGACAGTTATTTTTGCGTCTGACCTTATTGAATATGCATTTGTAGGAGTTTCCATTTCAGATGCAAAAGTTATGGGAGGAGAGTATTCAAATGAATCACGCAACGAGATTTACTGACGTTTGTGCTCGTTAAATTACTGGTATTTGCACCATTATTTAACACCCAAAAAAACGTGTCTTAAACTATTTTGCGCTTGAAATGGCTGCAATTATTGTTGCTAGAGGAGGTACCGCAGAGAGAAGGGTAGAAGGGAGAGGATTTTTACACACGTATTAATTTATTTTGAATGCCAGAAGAACAAATTATCCGAACATATTGTTTGCCAAGCCATGTTATTTTTAATTTGCTTCAGGAAATAAAAGACGACTTGGAGTCACACAATACCAGCTCCATCAAAACTTTTAGCAAACCTTCATTTTTTGGCCTCCAGTTCTTTTCAGCGTACTGTGGCTTCTTTATTTCTTTATATCTTATTTGCGACTATGCTAATTAGAGCTGCGCTTGGTATATTGCATTGGTCGATATGTAAATGAGATGTTGCGTCTGTGTTCTTTAATTTGTGCGTTGTTAGTAAATCACCCGCAGAAATTTCCTTCCCATCGGCGCTGTTTTGGAATTGCGCTCTCGCGCTAGTTTGCCCTGTTTAGTAAAACTGGCCCATAGGCTCTACAATCCAAAGGGACAGCAGTTGACAAGATGGTGCAAAGGCTTGAGAAGCTGGCAGAGCCAACAGGTCTAAAGCAAATGGTTTTAACTTGCTTTAAAGTGTCACTTTTTGCCAGCCAAAAGTCTATTCCAGTGTCATTAGTGATGGTTTGTCGTGAAAGCTCTTCCTTATACTCTCTGATCTGCTCAATTCAGTACTCATACACTGTCTGAAATGTTTTCTGTGCGGGCAGAAATCCATACCAAATTAAGTTCTCCTTCACGTCATCTTGAGCTTGAATGGTTTAGAATAACTTTACTGTTTAAATTGCCAGAACGTGCAGTTGAATGATAAACTTTGGCCCTGGTCCTGGGTAATCGGGGATTACTGCCGAGCCCTGTAGTGCATTTCACACTAAAAAAACTAAACATTTAGGAAACACATTTAAAAAAAAATAATAATTTAAGGTGCTTACTTTACCTGCATGAATTTAGGGATGAGTTGTCTGCAAATGTCAGCTCAAGTTTGTAGTGTTGTTTCTGGAGATCGTCAATTCACAAGGTTTACAAACTCTCTTGTTTTCCTCGACATCAAATATGAATTGTAACCATACATCCGTGCTTGTTTTTCTCCCTGAAATTGACATTTCTGACTATTTAATGCGACGTGCAGCAAGTGTACGCTGACTTGTGTGGCACCAGGTATATTGTTAAAATGCAAATGTGCGCATTAGGGGTGTAACGATACGCGTATTCGTATTGAATCGTTCGAGGCTTTTGGTTCGGTACGCATTACAAACCGAACGATTCGTTGGACTAATCCTATTACGTTTGGAATATAAAAGAGCTTAAAGGGATAGTTCACTTTGAGATTAAAATGTGGTATCTATCAGCTTACCCCAAGGGCATCCAAGATGTAGGTGTCTTTTTTTCTTCAGTAGATCCAATTTTGATGTTTTTAGGTCAAACCGTTCTAGTCTGTCAGTCATATAATGGCAGGTATAGGTCACTGTCTCTATAAGAGGGAAAAAGAACATGTACAGAGAAATCCAAATTAAACAATTCCCCATCGTAACTACACATTGATGGCCTAAGACACGAAACGATCGATTTGTGTGAGAAAACGAACAGTATTTATATTGTTTTTTACCTCTTGTACACAACCATGTCCAAGTGATCTGAGTGCACACACATCCGGTGTGTGACGTGTGTGTGCGCGCGCTCTGGCTTGTCGGTGTCAACGCTTGATGGAGGGCGTGTCTGAAGCGTGGTGCTGATGCGCCGTCATAGTTACAACAACCAATCACATACTTCTCTGGTGTTGCATGAACGGGATTGGGTATTTGCATGAGGCGATCTGATTGGCTGATGCCTCCGTTGGTGCTTGAAAAGTTGCGTCAGCACCACGCTTCAGACACGCCCTCCTTCAAGCGTGAGCCAGAGCGCGCACACACACGTCACACACCGGATGTGTGTGCGCACTCAGATCACTTGGACATGGTTGTGTACAAGAGGTAAAAAACTATATAAATACTGTTCGTTTTCTCACACAAACCGCTCGTTTCGTGTCTTAGGCCATCAATGTGTAGTTACGATGGGGAATTGTTTAATTTGGATTTCTCTGTGCATGTTCTTTTTCCCTCTTATAGAGACAGTGACCTATACCTGCCCATTATATGACTGACAGACTAGAACGGTTTGACCTAAAAACATCAAAATTGGATCTACTGAAGAAAAAAAGACACCTACATCTTGGATGCCCTTGGGGTAAGCTGATAGATACCACATTTTAATTTCAAAGTGAACTATCCCTTTAAAGTGTGTGACATATAATGTTCTCAGTGCCACTGCGCTCAACAGCGCAGCCCAAACGACGTAACAGGCATCGTGCTGTCTGCCCCGTGATAACCTCCCCTTGCTGGGGTGCGTCGAAAGACATGATCTTGTATCGACGATAGCCAGAGATATTGTCAAAAACATCAATTATTGGCAATATTAAGACTACTTGGCATTTCCAATTAATG
The DNA here is from genome assembly GCA_023376895.1 of Aspiorhynchus laticeps. NCBI lineage: Eukaryota > Metazoa > Chordata > Actinopteri > Cypriniformes > Cyprinidae > Aspiorhynchus > Aspiorhynchus laticeps. The sequence goes on along the minus strand of CM041814.1, from coordinate 33,182,309 downwards.
TAGGCCTGTTACGTTCTTATTTTTATTAGACCTATTATTATTATTATTATTATTAAGAAGTTACTTTTATTATTAAATTACAATTACAATTAATTTGCCCCGCAATAATTACCACATAACTGACACGCTGCGAGGATAAGATTAGGCTATTTACTCCTCAATTAAAATGTTTTTAAAAAAGGTCTTTTAAAACAGGTCTATTAGGCTATACTATACAATAAATTATAGTCCTATAATTAAAATATTAACACTGCAGTCATCAGTAAAAATCAATGAAATAAAAAGCTTTTATTTCAAGCACCTACTTTCAAAAACAACCTGTTTAACACTAAATACGTTTCTTATCATTTGTTTTCAGTATGTACGGGCCACAAGAGAAATATTAAGGGAATAAATGAAACCAGCTATAGCCTATACCGTTATCAGCATATGTTTAAGTAGATTCGTCTCTCTTTGTCTCTGAGAGAATAAGCGGCGTCAGATGCCGAAAGCTTCGTCATTACTCCATCATTACGTTTTTACTTTCACTTTCTGCTTATAGTGAATTGACTGAGATTAAGATGTTCACCGGCATAAATATTGCACAAAGTTTGCATGTGTGCAAACGCATGCTTGTGTGATATCCATTGGCTTACCTTCATTGGTTTAAAACAGAAATATTTCCAACATTGCGACATTGCGGTCATTGTTCCGTTTTTGTTCGTGGAAAAACTGTTGTTATGAAAATTATTCGTGAACCGAATGAACTTCTTGGCTTAACGAAGTAGGTACCCAAAGCACAGAGCAGGTCAAAACCATTGAATCAATGTTAAAAATCATAATTTGTCAGTGTCCATAACATTGAATTAATATCTTTTGCACCCACAATTAATCTTGTACATAGTATTTCACATTTCAACAAACAACCATTATTGTGATCAGTTGTTTGCTTTTTGTTGGGCTCTTAAATTAAATTGATTGAATCATTATTTTAATGAATTTATCCGCTTTCAATTCCATTCAGCCACATATTTTAGTTGAGAAGCTCATTAATGAATTTGAATTGGATCTTAAATCATAGGATGGATTTTAGATCAGAGTGTTAAAAGTTAAATCACTGTTTACCCGAATGGCTTGAACATCTACTTGGGTCAACCTCAAGGACTTCCTCTCTCCTTTTGCTTTATCTTGTACTTAAATGACTGTAAGAGTCATTTTTAATAGGCATATTATAAAATCCGCTTTCAAACCTGTCAGCATATTTTAGTTGAGAGATAATCGAATTTGGTTGATGATTTCACTATTTGGTGTCAGAATGCTTTTTTAAGACTTAATGTTCTTAAAACCAAGGAGATGTCTTGATTTGAACTCAGTATAAGCAAACAAGCATTAATGGAGTGGGTATTGAGAGTGTTGTACAGTATAAGTATTTGTGTACTGTCTATGATAATAAATTGTCCTTTTCTCTAAATACTGATGTTTTGTGTAAGAGGTGAACTGAGTTGTATTGTCTTGCGGAAACTAAGGTCATTTAGTGGGGCAGAGTTTTTTAATGGATAGCGAGTCGGACTTGAAAGCGGAAGGTTGTGGTTTGAATCTTCAGGTCAGGCAAGGATTAATGGTGGGGGGAGTATCCTCCTTCAATACCACGACTTGGTGTACCTTGAGCAAGGCACCGAACCCCAACTGCTCCTTTTCTCTGTAACATGATGTTTTGTGTAAGAGGGGGAAGCAAAGATTGTATTGTTTGCGGAAACTAAGGTCATTTAGTGGGGCAGTCGTGGCCTAATGGATAGCGAGTCGGACTTGTAAGCGGAAGGTTGTGGGTTCGAATCTCAGGTCCGGCAGGGATTGTTGGTGGGGGGAGTATCCTCCTTCAATACCATGACTGAGGTGTCCTTGAGCAAGGCACCGAACCCCCAACTGCTCCCCGGGTGCTGTAACATGGTCCCACTGCTCCGGGTGTGTGTTCACTTAGGATGGGTTAAATGCAGAGAATATATTTCACTGCTGGTTATATACTCTCTATATAATTGTGTATGTGACAAATAAAAAATAATCTTAAAAAAAAAAAAAAAAATCATTTAATGTGGACAAAACATTGATGTGCATGTTCTACAGATCCTATATAGAGTATATTGATTGTTCACTGTTGTGTTTGTTTAATTCTCTAAATGTGAAAAACAAGAATTGTCTTGAGAGGACTGTAAACCAGGGAAGTAAAATAATGGGGAGGAAGCAGATGCCTATGGCTCAGTTATATCAAAGACGGGTTCTGGGTAAAGCCCAGAGCATTTTGTTAGATGATTCCAACCCTGCACTGTAAAAAATGATTCACTATATTTACTCAATAAAATTGTTTCAAAATATCACAAGCAATATTATTAATTAAATTCAACACATTAGAATTAATTAAATGAGAATATTGGTTTCAAAAAACAAGAAAACACCATGCTAAAGAATACTATGTCATGCCAGCATGCATAACATAGCATAGGGTTTTTTTTTTGTCCAATGAAACCAATATTTTTGTTTAAATTTTACTTAATTTTTCCATGCTATTTTACTCATTTTGAATGGTTAATTGTAAGCATCTCATTTGATTAATTCTAATGTGTTGAATTTAATTAATAATATTGCTTGTGATATTTTGAAACAAATATAGTGAATATTTTTTTACAGTGGTGTATCATGAGTTTCACCTTCTCCCTTCTGGCATTCGGTATAGAACCAATATTAGTAAAATAATTCTGTTTAGACATTCATTTATCCCTTCTGCTGTAAAGTTTTAAAATTTCAGGTAAAAACTTTTTAGGAAGGAAATTGAGTGTGTGTTTTGTTGTCCTATGTGATATGCTTGTATACTGCATCGAAATTGCCTTCAGGAAATAAATAGAGATGAACTGAACTGGTCTTGAAGTTTACCCAACTATGACGACTTCTGCTGCTGAGAAACCCGGAAATGTGAATAAAGGTCTATTTCTCTTGTATACTCTATCTTTAAATGGAAGTGTTGTGTTTCCTGGTGAACAGGCCTTTATTAGCAACTGTCCACCAGACAAAATTATGGATGTTCATCAGTCCCTGTAACATCAAAACACGATGTAACGTTAAATGTGATTCAATTTAATGCTGACAAAAAAAAAAGACTTCATAGCAGCTGCTTGCTACTGAGCCAACATAAAATCCTACCAAATACTGGTAAAGACAAATCAAACTTCTGTTTCAGTCTCTTTAGTTAACTTTAGCTCATTAAATTAGTTAACAAGTGTCTACAGTGTAGACAAGGTGACATGCATTGACATTACTTCAGCCTGCCAGCTAAACATATATATATTTGCATCCGACTCAAATTATTCTATTCAAATTTACATTGTTTGGACCAATCAACAAGAGAGTCATTATTCCAGAGGATAGTAAAACAATTTAACCACTAATTAAACCATTTAAGGAGCAGTGTTTTTTTCTTAAAGTACTTATATTAAAAGAGGCAGACATTATTTTAAGTGTAAGGACTTCTCTCCAGTGGGCTGATGGGATAGTAAAGTGTCCAATGCATACACACTTGAGAATCACTGGAAGTAATGGGTCATCTGGGTACTTCCCACCAAATGTTTTCTAATACTTACAACTCCATAACTTCATATGGCAGAAATAGTAAGGTTAGTATGTGGTTTCAAATTCCAATATGGCTGCAGAATTTGCATCAAAACTTTTGAGAATCCCTTCAAAGATGCCTTGTTTTGCTAGAACCCTGTGATGAAACTGTCTGATTATTGATAATTTAAAAATTAAGAGATTAATCAAATGCATGCTAATATTCTTAATTTAATTTGTCTGGACTAAAAAAAAATTATTAACTAGTGCACAACACTGAGTGATGCTCACAAATATACAGAAGAACGGTTAATATAACCACATTAAATAAAACATAAAAATTATATTTAGTTATGTCTTTAATTATAATCCAGAGATATTACCTTAGAGTTACAAAAACAGCTCCACTGACCTCCAGTGTTCCTAATAAACTCAGATACAACACATCAACTAATCCTGACAACTAATCTGCTGGATTCATAAAGAAATGTGGAGCTGAAAAGAATAACCTGAGAGTAAAAGAGTGAGTCTTGATAAATTGATAAATTTTATACGAGGTTAAATAGAAGATCAGGTTAAAGGGAGCATGGTCAGATGAAAGAAACATCCAGATCAAAAAAGTTTAGACTACTAAAATGGCAATACAAATTTGTAAAGTTGGATGAAGTTCAATTAAGTCGGGTTCACATGAAGATTAGGTCGAGGGGAGGAGGAAGGGGAAAAAAGATCATAATCCTGCCCTAATATGCTTCTAAACACTGCTAGCCTAACATTTTATTCTACAGTAAATTCAGCAAAATTCTATAGTACTGAACACACCTATATTTGTGTCATCCTATTATTTATTTTTAAATGGGGAGGGGGCATCGGCGAGTGTAATTCAGTTTAAGCTATCAGCAATGGAAAAGATCTGGAGCCTGTACCATGATGGTAGATGAACAAATTCAGAGTTACAGGATTAGTTTCGAGTTGACAAAACCAAACCACTCCAATCCAGCTTTATTGGTACCATGAAGCTGATCGTCAACTCAGGCTTTGATCCGGAGTTCGTGCACATGAACTGTGACATCACTGGTGAACAGCCAATCACGAGCCTTGGTTAAAGGTGTTGCTAAAGGTTAAGAGATTGAAGAATATGATGCATTTAAACGCATTTACAATTAATAAAAAGGACCGGTTCATGAAAGACGACAAATAAAATAAATGATCTTGTTTTATCAGTGCAGTCACAAGTGAAACTTGTTAAGTTAGGTTATAGTTGAAAATATACAGCGATTGAGTCGAACACAATATCTATTGAATCTACAGCTTATTACAAAAGATCTGTATATATTAACATTCATTTAAAATAAATGATTTATAACTTTTAAACTAAAATTGCTTGTGTGTAATGGATTAATAATAATATACATCATAAAATAACTAAGTAATTATCATTAAACCCAGACAATTTTTATTTTTTTTAGTACTAGTGACCTTTAAATTGGAGGAATTGCTTTTTTGCATCAGACATGTCACTTTGCTCACATCTGATTGGTCCAAATACAGTTTGAGATCTCTAACTCAGAACATAACCCCGGAGCAGGTTAGCTGTGGAGTATACGTTACTATGTCGATGAACGCAGCTAAAAGCCAAGCTACTTTCATGGTACCTAAACCCCAGGATTGGTGCAAACTAAACTGAAACTTACCTGGATAGCCAGCTAAACCGGCTTCATGGTACAGGCCCCTGGGGCCCGTTCTTCGTACGTGGCTAACTCCGTTAGCTGGATTTGATTGTTGCCGATTTCACCTGATCTTGGATCATTTGGTTCTTCGAAGCTCATCTCGGAGTTGCTGTCATAGCAACAGGTCTGTAAGCTTAAACCTGCTCGGTCCCAGCCACAGCTACTTTAATACAAGAGTATTAATTTGAGTGGTGACAGATATTATGGGAGTGGGTTGATGGAACGCAGGAGATGCAGATCACTTCATCTTGACCCTTAAGAAACTTTAACACTGTATGTAACAAAACTGCTTCAAAGATAAAATTAAATGAATTGCTAATTGCACCATTGAACTAAAAACGTAAAGCCTGTAGAAATACTAGAAATTGTGAATATAAATAATTGGGAATCATGTAAAAAATTACAAATAAAATAAAAATGTATTATAACATTTATGTAGTTTCCTTAAAAGTTCAGAAGTTTTTCATCAGGTGTTTTAATTATATGATGTCATTACGTTGCTGTCTTGCCGCCAGCCAATCACTGCGTTGCTGATCGTGGTTTCGAGTATCGATACATCTGCCCTTTTCTGGGAACATGAGAATGCGCAGTACTCTTAGACAACTTAATCCAGATATTTTAATCAAATCCGCTTGAAGGACCGAATTAGCCAGAGATCATCACGATTAGAAGATCCGGCATCTTTCAAATCATCTCAGATGTATTAAGCGAGGCACGAAGAACGAGCCCCTGGTGTGGAGGTCATGCATCAAAGTCTTTAAACAGACATAAGACTCAAACATGCACATCCAACTTCATAACTACAGCTTATTCTGCATAGTTTTCAGAGTTCTGTCCATGAGATGTGCTTATTTTGCATTTGGATGTCTACACTCTACTGCTCATATGTGACCCTGGAGCACAAAACCAGTCTTAAGTCGCTGGGTATATTTGTAGCAATAGCCAAAAATACATTGTATGGGTCAAAATTGTTTTTTTTTATGCCAAAAATCATTAGGATATTAAGATCATGTTCCATGAAGATATTTTATAAATGTCCTACTGTAAATCTCAAAACTTAATTTTTGATTAGTAAGATGCATTGCTAAGAACTTCATTTGAACAACTTTAAAGATGATTTTCTCAATATTTAGATTTTTTTGCACCCTCAGATTCCAGATTTACAAATAGTTGTATCTCAGCCAAATATTATCCTATCATAACAAACCATACATCAATGGAACGATTATGTATTCAGCTTTCAGATGATGTATAAATCTCAATTTTGAAAAATTTACACTTATTTTGGTCACTATTTTGGTTTTGTGGTCCAGGGTCACATTTCTTCAACTCGCAACTCTCCAGTCATTATAAATGATTTCATTGCCAGAAAAAGGAAAATAAGATAATAAATGCCTTTATAAATTAATATATAAACACTCCTCTTTATGATCAGCGGGACCCCTGTGGAGAGAGTAAGCAGCTTCAAGTACCTCGGTGTAAACATCTCCGAGGACCTGACTTGGACTGCACACATTCAAACACAGGTTAAGAAAGCCAGGCAAAGACTGTACCATCTGCGACAGCTGAGGAAATTCAGGGTCTCACCAGCAATCCTGAAAACTTAGAAAGTGTATCGACTCAGTGCATCTCAGTGTGGTACAGTAACGCCACAAAACAGGACTGCAAAGCTCTGCAGAGAGTCGTGCGCTTAGCTGAGCGCATCTCTGGGTCTGCCCTCCCCTCTCTGCAGGACATCTACCTCAAACGCTGCAAAAGCAGAGCTGCAAAAATAATCAAGGACTCAAATCACCCCAGTAACCGTCTTTTCATCACACTGCCATCTGGCAAGCGCTTCAGGAGCGTGATGGCAAAAACTGAGAGACTGAGGAGGAGCTTCTACCCTCAGGCCATCAGGCTCCTGAACTCAGTCTCATAACATCTACAGGACTCAATTTAATAAACTGTAAAAACATCCATCTTTCTCCATCATCCGCATTGCTGCTATGTGTACATACCCGGTACAACCTGTTTGCACATTCCTCTTGCACATCCCTGGTTATATTAATATTTATTAAATCCACAGTAGACTGTATTGCACATTCTACTCATTTTTTTTTTTACTTATTTTTTTATCTTATTCTTACCTATATTTATATATACTCTCCTGTGTTATGTATCATCTTTTATTTTATTTTCTTGCACTGTCCATTGAGCGGACCCGTCCTGACCTACATTTCACTACTGATTATACCCTGTATGATTGTGTATGTGACAAATAAACAAGAACCCTTGAACATGTTTTGTAGGTTTGGCCCTCCATAAAGTAAATGCATTTAAAATGGAAAAAAACCTCCTTGATTCAGCAATTACTTTAAAAAGCACCATCAGAAGCTTCTTTATAATCTTTCAGATATTACAGAGAAGCACCAGTGTGACACATTTGAATATTTATTTGAATAGGTACAGAGCCTGTAGTCTACGTCTGACAGGATAGGTATACCATCTATTTTTTCTTCTTTTGAAACTACATATTTGCAAACAAAGAATGCTGTTGGGGAGGGTGGGCTGGAAATAAAACTATGTAGCCATCAAGAGGTTATGCAAAACAGAGACAGCTATACAGTCAACTAAAATTAAGAAACAAAAGGATGGTAAACCTAAACAGCGCTTTCATAGCGTTACCTGTACGTGCTTTAGGATGAAGGCACAGCACAGTCCGCCACTGAACATGAATATCTACAAATAAAGATGGACTCTGTATTTGCACTACAATAGGAGATTGAGTTTCGTCCATCTTGCTGATGTTGACACCTCCAATGCTGCAATGTGCAAAACGGTGGAGAATTGATTGTTGGTGAGGGGCATAAATGGGCAAAAAAAAAAAGAAAAAAGTCACGAACATTACAGTAGGTACTTTTAAAAAATAAAGAAAGAAAAAAAAACAGCTTACACTTACAAAACTAAAACCCACTAAAATGAACTATGCCGCAGTTTAGCACATGCAAAGGATATGTCTGACACCTCGCACACATAAAACACCTCCCCACATGATCAAAGCCATCGGAGCCGGATTTATTCCCCAGAACAGAAGAGGAGGAAACTCATCATGAAAGCAGAGCGCTTGAATGTACAATAGCCCGGGTCTGTGCAAAGGTACAACAGTGCACAATGTGTATTACATGTATTTACACCAGCACTGAAAAATAAAAGCAGAAACGGGGGAAGACGAAAAAAAAAAACACTGGGACAAAACACACGTCCCCAACGACCTCCTCGACGCAACACCCAAAACTCAGTCCAGTGTCATCAACACTAAATAACAGTTAAAAGAAAAGGGAAAATTAAAGTCATGACATTGTCTTCTTTAGATCACTGATGTCCAGTCATTCCACTGAAGGTGATTTATTTTAATTACTCGTTTAGCCTCCTCTTCCAGGCTATTCCACAATTTCCCGTTGAATTTGTCACCTTCCACACGATGTCGACTCGCTGCGTTCGTTACATTCAGTCCTGCGTTTCTCCAGTCAGTCAAGCACACACACACACACACACACACACGCGCATCACGTCCATTCAGTTGCGCACACGCAGCACAGAGATGTGCCGCTGGACTGCGGCGTGAAGGGAGAGGGCTCTGGCCTGCTGGGTCCGTTCTCCAGCACGATGAACGTGCCCCTCAGCTCAGGGGCCACTCACACACACACACACACACACACATGCCTCAGGCCACCTCAGAAGTGTGTTTGCGTCTCTTTGTTGTTGGCGTTGGTGGTGAGGTTCTCCTTTAGCGTTCTTACCTCAGATTATTCCCGTGAGACGTCTTTGTTATTCCCATTGGTTCGGTTTGTTTTTGTTGAAAAGACACGCGTTCGGTTTAGATGATCGTGTTTTGAAACGTAGTAGTCAGCCACTCACTCGCACTCGCTCGCATCCACTCAAAGCCGTCCCGACGCTTCCTTCAGAAGGACCTCCACTCAATTTCTCTTGGATTAGATGCAGCTGGATCCCATCAGTCAAGCACAACGGATCTAATATTTCTCACACTCTCTCGCGCTCGCTCTCTCTCTCTCTCTAATTATTTTTTTAATGTTGAACAGAGTGCTGCATCACAAACAAAACTCCGGATTTCCCCGTCGCGTCTAGAACTGGAAGCCTTCTGTTGGCACGTTGGTGGAAGAATTGAAGCTGTACGTTCCTCCTTGGATCGCTTCGGGAACCAGGTTGGAGTCCTCGTCGATCTGAAAGAAAGGAAAGCGCAAGAGGTTTAAAGAGTGAGAATCAGCAAGCGCTGCATTTGACTTCAAGAACGAATCTAACTATTCATGAGGGAATCACTGAAGAGGTAACAAAATATACTTTTACATTAACATATACAGTGGTGTGAAAAAGTGTTGGCCCCCTTCCTGATTTTTTTTTTTTTTGCATGTTTGCCACACTTTAATGTTTCAGATCATCAAACAAATTTAAATATTAATCAAAGATAACAAGTAAACAACATGCAGTTTTTGAATTAAGTTTTTTATTATGAAGGGAAAACAAAATCCAAACCCACATGGCCCTGTGTGAAAAAGTGCTTGCCCCCTAAACCTAATAACTGGTTGTGCCACGCTTAGCAGCAACAACTGCAATCAAGCGTTTGCGATAACTTGCAATGAGTCTGTTACAGCGCTGTGGAGGCATTTTGGCCCACTCATCTTGGCAGAATTGTTGCAATTCAGCCACATTGGAGGGTTTTCGAGCATGAACCGCCTTTTTAAGGTCATGCCACAGCATCTCAATAGGATTCAGGTCAGGGCTTTGACAAGGCCACTCCAAAGTCTTCATTTTGTTTTTCTTCAGCCATTCAGAGGTGGATTTGCTGGTGTGTTTTGGATCATTGTCCTGCTGCAGAACCCAAGTTCGCTTCAGCTTGAGGTCACGAACAGATGGCCGGACATTGTCCTTCAGGATTTTTTGGTAGACAGCAGAATTCATGGTTCCATTTATCACAGCAAGTCTTCCAGGTCCTGAAGCAGCAAAACAGCCCCAGACCATCACACTACCACCACCATATTTTACTGTTGGTATGATGTGCTTTTTCTGAAATGCTGTTACTTTTACGCCAGATGTAATGGGACACACCTTCCAAAATGTTCAACTTTTGTCTCGTCAGTCCACAGAGTATTTTCCCAAAAGTCTTGGGGATCATCAAGATGTTTTCTGACAAAACTGAGACGAGCTTTTATGTTCTTTTTGCTCAGCAGCGGTTTTGGTCTTGGAACTCTGCCATGCAGGCCATGTTTGCCCAGTCTCTTTCTTATGGTGGAGTCATGAACACTGACCTTAACTGAGGCAAGTGAGGCCTGCAGTTCTTTAGATGTTGTTGTGGGGTCTTTTGTGACCTCTTGGATGAGTCGTCGCTGCGCTCTTGGGGTAATTTTGGTCGGCCGGCCACTCCTGGGAAGGTTCACCACTGTTCCATGTTTTCGCCATTTGTGGATAATGGCTCTCACTGTGGTTCGCTGGAGTCCCAAAGCTTTAGAAATGGCTTTATAACCTTTTCCAGACTGATAGATCTCAATAACTTTCTCATTTGTTCCTGAATTTCTGTGGATCTCAACATGATGTGTAGCTTTTGAGGATCTTTTGGTCTACTTCACTTTGTCAGGCAGGTCCTATTTAAGTGATTTCTTGATTGCGAACAGGTGTGGCAGTAATCAGGCCTGGATGTGGCTAGAGAAACTGAACTCAGGTGTGATAAACCACAGTTATGTTTTAACAGGGGGTGGGGGGCAAACACTTTTTCACACAGGGCCATGTGGGTTTGGATTTTGTTTTCCCTTCATAATAAAAAACTTCATTCAAAAACTGCATGTTGTGTTTACTTGTGTTATCTTTGATTAATATTTAAATTTGTTTGATCTGAAACATTAAAGTGTGGCAAACATGCAAAAAAATTTAAAAATCAGGAAGGGGGCCAACACTTTTTCACACCACTGTATACTTGTGCTCCTCATTATTGCTCTGCAGCCAAAAAAAATAAACTAGTGCTGTCAAACAATTAATCATGATTAATCGCATCCAAAATAAGAGTTTTTGTTTACGGTGTATATTTATTATGCATATATAAATACACACATGCAGTATATATTTTGAAAATATTTCCATGCATATTTATTTATATTATATATAAATATATTTAATATATGAACTTTGTTCATAAATATGCATGCATGTGTGTGTCTTTATATATACAAAATAAACACACACACGTAAAACTTATTTTGGATGCGATTAATTGTGATTAATCATTTGACAGCACAAAATAAATAAAACGTTACAGAATACATGTCAAAAAAGAAATGTGCAGAAACTTACATCATCAGATGAGAAGAACTGATCGATTATTTCATAAGCCAGTTTGTAGATGTCCTCATTCTCGTGATTCTGCAGCTGCTCGATTTTCTCCAAACCTGAGCAAACAAATGATCAAAATTCATCCTCAAAAACACTTCCCACAGTAAGAGATTAAAACATGGCCTAAGACTTTAAAAAGAGGAATAATCTATGAAACGTGCCTAACCAAAGACGAAGTCAAATTACACAAAAAATGATTTTTTTTTTTTAAATCTACAATCCGGTTACAAAAATGTCTACTGTTTTGAATCTTTGTTTGATTTGATTGAGTACAACACATTTTAGATTTGTAAAAAATTACTATGAATTAATCTGAAATTATGATGTGATGCATGATATTAATTGACATACAGTTGAGGGGTAATTTTTTATTTCCAAAAAAATAAAAAAATATTTTTTTTTGGATTTGAACGATCTCGACATGGATTCATAATTCTCAAGATATATTCTCAATATTGTAGAATTTTTATAATTCACGCAGAAGTTTAAAAAGGTCACGAAACATCTGTAGTTTAAATGGGTATATTTCAACAATGAAATAGAACACAAGAATAAAGTTGTCATTAGAAAGCAGATATACTTGATCATTTGAAATTCAAACTTAACAGTTGTGGCTTTGTTGTTCATTTTAACCGGTAATTTAGAAATGTACCAAATAGGAGGGTTTGCGGTATAGTTTACAGCATTAATTGAGAAATGTGTTTTCACCTTTAAGTCAGCATTAAACTAAAACCGTTTAATTAGGGCTGGGCGATATGGCCAAACAAATTATCATGATTAATTTTTCTTCATATCAGTTGATCGATAAATGTCAAATCTTTATTTCTTTCATGTTTAAAGCCAGATTTTTGCTCCAAAGTGAAAGTAGTTCCTTAAAATAAATCTTGATTGAAAAATACATTTCTTAGTTTCTAATGAGTGATATTGTTTCACATCAAGAAACAGGTTTGTGTTGCCTGATAATATTAATAATCTTACTTTTTTTGTCTCTTGGAAATACACATTTAATAGTAGCTTGAGTTAGGATGCAGATGTAAATTTGTTCATTATCATTTTTATATGGTAAAATGTAATTATTCTGAGTTATTCTAAGTTTTTTTTAATTACACATTGGTCTCCCACAGTAGCATACATTTAATTCTTGATAAACGGTTAAAAACCACACATATAGCACCTCAAAACCATGGTAAAAATATAACTATGGTTTTTAGGGATTTGTTTGAAAACAGTAGTCTAAAAACATTTAGTATAAATGCACACATGCTATAGTTTAATCACAAATACATACTATAATTATACTGCATTACTCCTACAATAAAATATCCCTCATTTCTGCCACAATAGCACTGTGCAGTTAGTGTTACTACAGTAAATCCATGGTAAATGATGATGTAGACTGAAAGTCTTCTGACTATCTTTGCAGTGTTTCTCCTGTCTGTCAGCGCTGTTTCATCGGCTTTAAGCTAGTTTAAATCACAAGTCCTGTTTAATTCATTTATTTGGACTTTCTCTCTGGTGAGGTACACTGAATTTCTTCAGTCATTTAAAGGTGCTGTATGTAGGATTTTGACTCTACTAAAGCATAAAAATACCATAATATGTTTGCAGATATTTAAGAAACATGCCAAGTTAACATACTTGTTTATCTGAATAACATTGCTACAGTCAGTTATTCTTCTTTGAAAATGTGCGTCCGGCCCGGAATGTCTGTGTTTGTTATGGTTTGTGAAACCCGCCCACTGCCAGTTTACCCAATTGTATTTCGGCACGCTGGGTTGCCAGTTGGCGGAAAACACAGCATATTTAATTACATTCATCGTCATGTGTGCTCGTTCCGGTTGGAGTCGTTAATCTGGCAACCTGTGTGCGTCAAGTCTGAAGAGGAGGGTTGGTGAAAAAAACATCTCCAATATTTTGAATTTGGACTGCAATACCTAGTTCAACCGCTAGATTTCAATCTACATACAGCACCTTTAATGCTCTTTAACACCACCTCTTTCTTCAATTGACCTTAAGCATACATTCAGAACGGACTCCATCCATTCAACAACTGATGGATTGAACAAAGTCCTGTCCCACATATTTTCAATAATTTTTCACTTTGTCAACACAGATACTATATTGTGACTAAAAAAACCCCGACATGTACCTGATATTTTCAAAATGAAGAGGAAGGGAGCAGACATCCGGCGAGTTTAAAGTGTGGTATGCAGTTCTCAAGTTAAGTTACATTGCTTTAGTAGACAGTTATGCAGTGATGAACTGCAGTGTTTCTCATCCCTGCTCCTGCAGCACACCAGCTCTCAATATTTTATATGTCTCCTCTATCAAACACACTTGATTGGCTGGTGTCCTCCAACACTAGCAGCTCCACCCATCACTCTCTGCTCACCTCCACACTCCTCGATCAGGTTGGCGATGGTCTCGGCTTCTTCATCAGCCATCTTGAGAATATTACTGAGCCCGTCCAGAACCACCTGCACCACCTGAGCGTCTTTGACGATCAGCAGGTTACAGAAGGGAGGAATCACCTGCTGCTGGATCAGGTACGCCACCTACAGGACGAGACCACAGCATCTGAATACTGCCTCTCTTTCATGCATAAGCATGTGTGTATGAGTGAATAACACACCTGATCCTTTCTGCCGCTGATGGTCAGGTTGCTGATGGCCCACGCCGCCTCCTTCTGAGTGCCAAAATCTCCCTGTGAGACACAGCATTAACATTTAAAGCCAATACCTGTGATCATTCACCATTCTCTACCAATGATAACAGCACTGCAAAAACTAAACTGCTACTGGTCTCTACACTACCAGACAAAAGTTTCTGAACTAAGATTATTAATGTTTTTAAAGAATTATCTTCTGCTCACCAAGCCTGCATTTATTTGATCCAAAGCACAGCAAAAGCAGTAATATTGTGAAATATTTTTACCATTTAAAATAACTTTTCTATGTGAATTTAAAAATGTATTTTAAAAATTGCACTGATCAAAGCTACATTTTCATCATTACTCCAGTTTTCAGTGTCACATGATCCTTCAGAAATCATTCTAATATGCTCATTTGCTGCTCAAGAAGCATTTTATTATTATTAATATTTAAAACAGTTCAGTACATTTATTTCAGGATTCTGTGATGAAATAAAAAGCTTTTGCAGCATTATACACTATACCACTCAAAAGCTTGGAGTCAGTCAAAAAAAAACAGGAAAAAGTGATAGACATTTATAATATTACAAAAATTTAAATTTCAGATAAATGCTGTTCTGAAAAAAAATTCTACTCAGCTGTTTTCAACAATGAAAAATGCTTTTTTGAGCAGCAAATCAGCATATTATAAATGATTTCTGAATGATCATGGGGAGTAATGATGCTGAAAATTATAATTACAGGAATAAAATTACATTTTTAAATGTATTCAAAACAGAAAAGTTATTTTAAATAGAAAAAAAAATCAATTTTACTGTTTTTGCTGTACTTTGGATCAAATAAATGCAGGCTTGGTGAGCAGAAGAGACTTAATGAAAACATTAAGTTTTAAAGAGACTTTCAAAAAACATTAAAAATCTTACTGTTCAGAAACTTTTAACTGGTATTGTTCACTCGATATATGCTATACTCTGCACCCCGTGAGCTCTACATGCATCTGTTATTAAATACAATGAAGTCAGTGAAGAGCGCTCCGGTCACCAACCTTATCCAGCAGCAGAATAATCATGGGCACTAGATTGGCATCGATGACGGCCTGAACCTGCTGCTGGTTCCCTGCTGTGATGTTGGACAGGAACCACACGGCCTCCTGCAAGAGCATAACATTAGACTCATTAAACATGCTCCGAGCCGACGAGCGTGTGAGAGAGCCGGGCGGTCGGATCAGATCGCAGGGCGTGTGTGACGGGTCACGGGCCCTGCGGAGACTGTGGCGCCGGCGGCTGAGGGAGAGGATGATAGTGAGGCTCTAATCATCAGCTGGACCGCAGAGAAGCCTCTGTGTGAGCGGCCCGCCTCAGATGCACTCCTGTATCAGCACTGATCTCTGACACCCCGACCCTCAGCGTCATACACACACACACACACTACTACACTTTAAACATTACTCTAAACATTATGCCATTCACTCACACCAGCGCCACACCTCAGCTGTCATCATATCCAACACAAGCACATCATTAATGCCTTGATTTCACTTTCAGGAGCATCTAGAGATCTGCATTTCACCCCAAAATAAATACATTAAATATTTCACAAAGACAATGAAAACAAGCTTTAACATGTTCAGTAGACTGAAACTAGGGCTGGACATGGCCAAAATTTATATCACGATATATTTCTTAATTTCGGTCGATGCGATATAATTTACAATAATAAATAAAAATCATATTATATATATATATTTATTTATAAATAAATCAGGCTCAGAAAAAATGCCAAGAACTCCCACAATGGATGTCTGTACCTACAAACTTTTGAAATATGAATTTACCAAGTCTATGAAACCTCCTCCTATAAAATTATAAATATTTTAGAAATAAAAACGGTACAAATAAATAAATGTTCAACTATTTGTATTTAGCCTTCATACAAACAAGAAATGTGAAATCACCATCAAATAAACATAAGCCTCTCAGACTCACCTTATTAATATCTTTAACTTTAAACTATAGGCTGATTATTCTTATAGATTGAAACAAAAGTGCTTCAGCCAGGATAAAGAATATGAAAAGTGCTCAGAGCAGCTGCAGAAAACAGAGAAAGAAAGAAAAGAAAAAAATAAATAATAAAAGTGAGCAACAAAAGAAACATGTTGCTGGAGACGGGCTTATTATTGAAAATGCAATCTGATTCTCTGCCAGCAGGAGGCGCTTTTGGAGCGGCAGAAACAGTGGTTTCCCCGGTAACGGCTATAATCAAAGCAGCTCCGCTCATGAACACTACTTTATCAGATAAAATGAAAATGCCATCGAAACTTTTCCCTTCAAAGATACATTCATATAAAACACCCGCGCTGTGTTTTGATTTTGAAACGTGCAGTGCTCATGTTTATTCAACCGCCACAAATAATAAATGTATAGGAAACACTGGTAATGTATATCGAAATATTGGAAATGTGTTTAAAAATCAAATCACGTTATTGAAAAAAAATATATACATCGTGATGTATATTGATATTGAATTATTGTCCAGCCCTAGCTGAAAACCGAATTCATAAAAAACTCTCAATTATGGTAAAAATTCACTTAAAGGTGCAGTGTGTAAATTTTTGCGTCATCTAGTGGTGAGGTTGCGAATTGCACAGAGAAGCTACGGTGGCTGACAAGACAAAGATATCATCGTCTGAGACAGCACAGAGTAGTCAGTGGTAAATTAAGGAATTATATTTACTTAATTACTCAGTAAACCGATATGTTAGTGAATATTATTTTACTTGTTTATCATTGTGTCAGTGTTTTATGCGCAAGAACATGACGAAACACGCTCTGTAGAGCAGTTTGTCCGTTTATGGCTACTGTAGAAACATGGCAGCGCAAGACTTGTATATAGATGGAAATTGCGCAGTTCATTATGTAAGGTCTTTATACACCTCTGAAAACATTGTTGTGTATATTATATTGCATTTCTGTCAATAGATCCTCCTAAATATTACACACTGCATCTTTAAATTTACTCGAGGCAAATCAATTTGTTGGAGATTGAGGGGTGAAATGTGACCCGAGGATGCTGTGAGAGTCACATGGGCACTTGTTACCTTGTTGATCTTCTCTTTGGGGTGTGTGAGGAGAGCTGGGAAGTGACCCAGAGCGTCACAGTTGAGCACCACCTGAGTCTGTTCATCCGTGCCGGTCACAATATTCCCCACCGCTCGCAGAGCTGCCGTCTGCATTCATTAAATAACATTACAGAGGCTACTAGTCATGTTAAACATTTAATGAGTGCAAAACAAGTTGAGCATGTCTCTGAAGTGACATCGATACAACGTGCTCTTCCGTACCTGAACTTTGACCTCCTGGTGGCTCAGTAAGGGGACGAGGTAAGGTACGATCCCCGAATCAATGACCATCTGGATCTGCTCGTTGCCGGCGTCAGTGAGATAGGACAGCGCCCACACCGTGTCCACCAGGATCTGCACAGAACAGAGTTAAATCTGCCACCCGAGCGGTGCATTCACAGACAAAGAGCAAGAGCAGCACTTACGTTGACATCAGTGTGGTGAATGAGCACGCACAGCGCAGGGAGAATCTGTACGAAGACACAAGATCATCACCATGAACAAACAGAGCCACTTAAACCTGCTATTAGCATGAGTCTCTAGCAACTGATGCAGCAAATCACTGCATGTGAATGTGAGGAATACTGCAGACAGTCTGCAACACTGTGTAGGGCTGCACAATTACAACTGATCAAAAAACTAAAGATGCCGTGATTAATCTTGAAGTTTTGCAGCAGTATAAGTAACCGCAAACATGTACATTAAATGCATGAGTGCAATAACCAACCAGAGTTACTTAAATTAATTCAATATTAATCAGCGCAGGCTTATGGACTGAGTAGTACTCTTGTATTATGCCCATGTGTTCACCATAAATACATGTTTAAAAAATAAAAATAACTGGGCAGTGTAGATGAGGGATGGAAACTAAAGCAAGATGGCAGCAAAATGCCACCAAAGCGGGACAAATATCACGACGACTGCAAAATTGATATCATATAAATTAAATAAACTTGAAATTAATTGCATTTCAGACACATATGGTCAATATTTGATCCACTCAAATTTTAACTGTGGTCATTTAAACTCTTATATCAAACCAACGGTGAATTCCTCCCTTAGGTTTGACCAACATATTAACTCAGTAGTGAAGTCATGTTTTTTCCATCTTAAACTTCTGTCAAAAGTTAAATCTTTTCTATCTTTTAAAGATCTTGAAAGAGTCATACATGCTTTTGTTTCATGACGTTTGGACTATTGTAACTCCTTGTATATCGGACTACCCCAATCCTCCATGTCACGGCTTCAAATGGTTCAAAATGCCGCAGCCAGATTTCTAACAGGGGTTCGTAAACGAGAACACATTACTCAGATTTTGAATGTCTCTAAATTGATTGCCAGTGCGTTATAGAGTTGGATTTAAAATTGCTGTTTGCTTTTAAGTCCTTAAATGGTCTGCCACCACCGTATCTGTCAGATCTTGTAAATGTGAATAGGTCAGCCAGATGCTTGCGATCCTCAGACAGTTATTACTCGGTCATATCCAAGATCAAGATTGAAGTTGACCAGTGGCCGGTCCAAGGCTATGGAACAGTCTTCCCTTATCTGTGAGATCTGCATCTTCTGTATATGATTTTAAATCTAAAGTTACAGTCTCACCTTTTTACTCTTGCATTTAGTTCATTATAAGTCTCATTTTACCTTATATTTAGTGTATCATTTTTATTATTATTCTTTTTTTATTTTACCTTTCTCTTTTGTACAGCACAGTGGTCAACTCTTGTTGTCTATTTGTGCTTTATAAGTAAATAAATGAAATGACTTCCTAACAAAAACACTTCCAAAGACAACCTCAGTAGAAATGCATGTCTTCAATCAATACACAACGGTTTCACTCATGAATGAATTAGCATTTCTGAATGACTGTTAAGTGAATGATACAATGAACCATTCATGAAGACCGTCACGTGAAACCACCTACTGGAGGCTTTAGTTTATATTTAAAACCACTTCATATATCAACAATCAAAATTATTTAAACACTAATCTCATAATATTTTGCATTTGTAATTGCTGTGCAAATGCGCTCATGCCACCAAAATGACGTTTGGACGTCCAATAACTGCACTAAACAGTCTTGATTTTATTTAATTGATAACAGCACTACTTTCTTACTATTCCAACTGAACTTACTACAAAAAAATAAATAAAAATACAAAAGATGATTTCTAACCTCATTAATTGTATCAATGTCTACAATTAAAAAGGTTAGAAACGGGTGCAATAAAAGGCAAATAGACAATGAGTTGTTATAATCGTGCAGCCCTAATTAGGAGTGTATAGTTGGATCGATTCTCGATTTTTAACTAGTCAACTTGGAAAAGTGACTACAACATGATTCAGATAGCATTTTCTTTATTAACCCTTTAGTTAAAGAAAATTATATTCCAAGTGCTCCACACATGAAGTTGTCAACATGATGTAAATGTTAAACAAATCACTTGTTAAATATCTTTGCAGAAAAGATGCATGAACTACAACTACATCTTGTACAGACTTGTCTTATACATGTTCAGAAATAACACGAGGAAAATGCTTTAAAACAAATCTCAAAACTCAAGGTAATTTAAATTCAAAATGACTGAAGTAGACTATTATTAACCACAAATGTTCTGTAAAAACAATGAACAGCAGCTTTCAGTCTGTCACCATGATGCAAACATCAAATATCAGACATACAGTAGTATTTACAGGTTTTTATTTGATTGCGCTGCTTTTCCATTGTTTTTTCTGTGTAAACATGGACGTGTTGGACTGTTGTGCTCGTGTCTCTTGCAGCGTCTCATGCATGAAATGAGGGCTGCTCGATTATGACAAAAATCATAATCGATTTTCGTCAATATTGTAATCACAATTATTTAACACTATTATTAGTGGGCCATATAACCCCCCAAAAAAATAATTTAATGCAAGTCTTAAAGTATTCAGTTAACAGCCTATAGAAATTGAATAATCAAATGTAAAATAAAACTGTAAGAATTAAACTTCCTTTGTTTCTTATTAAAGCTAAAGACCTTTAAAAGACCTTCTGTGAAGAGCAGTGAGCGATTTTGTCTTTTGTTGTCAGATTAAAGTGCCCCTATTATGGGTTATGAAAGGTTCATATTATGGTTTTGGGAGTCCCCAACAACAGGTTGACATGCATGCAAGGTCAAAAAACACTTTCATTGTCTTATAATGTGCATGTATTTGTACCTGATTTGCTCAACGACTCCCAAACGATTCATTTTTCCAAACCCCTCCTTTGCGTGACGCTAATCTGCAGTGATTGGTCGATTTCATTTAAAGCAGGGTTTGTGAGCGCATTGCTGCTTTGTGTACAGCGTTACTGGGGAAACCGCTATTTTTAAATCGCTCTAAAAGTGGCACCTAGTGGCAAAGAATTAATTTGCATTTTCATTCAGATCAACGCGAAAAGACCAACAAGTGGGTGGCAATATGCTAATGTTTCATGTTGATGTCATCATGAAACAGCTTGGGATTCATTTTAAAAACGACTCGTTTCAATGATTCAGAGTCGACTCTTTCTTTTGAGAGACAATAACTTTGTACACGGTGCACTTTCAGATTTAAACTTTGCAGGATGTTTTCATTCACTTAGAGCTGTGTTACACACTGCATGAACGATGTTTTTCCAAAAATCCATAATAGGGGCACTTTAATCACATGCGACGACATGCGTTTGGATCGTTCTTTTCTCTTTACGGATATCACTGGCATATTGTCAAAGTGTCTAATTCTAACATTTGGTAATATTTAAATTTTTTAGAAATCGAGGAATAGCAATTTTGAAAAAAAAAAAATCACTAAATGTGAATTAATAAATCTGAAAAATGTCCCAGCCCTAGGTACGAGCTAGGTATGATCACAGATGCGTCACACTCATACCTCCTGGATGGTTTCCATGGGTGGGGGCGGGTCCTTGTGGCGGCACAGGTTGACCATGACCCAAGTGACGTTGCGGAGGAAGGTGATGGGTATGGAGGGGCTGATGAAGGACAGGAGAGGCTTAACCACTCCCAGACTGATGACGTAATCTCTGCACTGAGGACCATCACCTGTAACAGCACAGCGATCATTCATCTGATACAGCACTCCTATCCCATCAGCCTCTGATCGAGAGACCGAACACAACCAGCGAAACAGGAGCACCCATCAATCACTTCGTCGCTTCACATGGTGTTTGCCATCAGACAAACCCCTTGATATTCAGTCCGCACCATGAGTGTGAGCGTGTGTTGAACCACATGACAATCAGGATGAGAAGCACAACTGCTCAGATGAATGGTGTGGCAATGACCTACCATCAGAAACTCAAAACGCTACATGCTGGATCTTTGACAACGACCGGTTGACTCGTGTCAAATCCCATCAGCTAATCACTTAATCACTAAGTTAATCACTTACCGATGATGTTCCCTAAAGCCCACACCGCCTGCTCACACACGTTCTGGTGCGGAGAATGCAGCAGCCGCAGGAACAGAGGAACCGCATCTACACAAGCACACAGATAAAGAATGAGACAAGTAAACATACTGCACACAGTTACACTCTCACTGATAATTAACTGCTAAATATATTAAATATTTCTGGTTTTGGTCAACTGTAGTTATTTTCAGATTGTTACTTGGAATCCAGCCAACCTAAATGCATAATTAGGGGTGAACATAAGAGGTGTGCATGCACAACCAAAACAGCGCTGGGTAAGTAAGTTCAGACCGCTCATTTGCATACAACATGGTTGACAGCTGTTAAAGGGTTAGTTCACCCAAAAATGAAAATTAGCCTGTGTTTTACTCTCCCTCGAGGCATCCTAGGTGTATATGGCTTTCTTCTCGCAGACGAATCCAATCGGAGTTATATTAAAAATTGTCCTGGCTATTCCAAGCGTTATCATTGCAGTGGGGGGGGGGGTTCAACAGTGCAAAAGACATCAAATAAAGTGTGTGCATCCAATAAAACATGCCTCATACGGCTCTGGGGCCTGAATAAAGGCCTCCTGTAGCGAATCCATTACTTTTTGTAAGAAAAATATCCAAATTTCAAACGTAATAAACACTTCTCTCACTTCATCTAACTGTCATAAGCAGAATTCGTTCTGGTGGATGACGAGGACGTCGGCGTTGCGTGATTAGTGACGAACGCAGAGAGAGAACAAAACAAAACGCCGGTCACGAATTAGAAGCACAAACCGAGGATCTGTAAAGGAAAATGTCAGGATATCAATATAAGCCAAGAGGAGACTGGTTTTGCTAAAGTAAGGAAACTTTGCTTCCTTTGCTCCTGTAAACAAACTCACGAGACTAGCATATCTCAGAGGAGCGATGCATACGTCCTCCATCATTCAGTGTACGACAGATACCAGAAGTGAGAGAAAAGTGTTTTACATTTGAAATATGGATATTTTTCTTACAAAAACACATGGATTCGCTACAGGAGGCCTTTATGCACCCCCCGGAGGCACGCTTTATTATGGATGCACGCGCTTTATTTGACGTGTTTTGTACTGTTGAACAGAAACACCCCCCCACTGCAATAATAACGCTTAGAAGAGCCAGGACATTTTATGTAACTCCGATTGGATCTGAAAGAAAGCCATATACACCTAGGATGCCTTGAGGGTGAGTAAAACAAGCGAATTTTCATTTTTGGGTGAACTAACCCTTTGATGCACAATCACCGTTTTAGATCGACTAACTGAAATACTGCACAAGATTTACATTCGAACTCAAAGCATAAATCTAGGCTACACACTGATGGTTTCAGAGCAAAACTGTGACATTTCATTCACTCTGCAGCGTTAAAACCGGCAGCACATTCTTACTTGCCGGCAATAAAAGCTTGCTGATTTTAGGTTTAAAAATACTGAGAATTCATATTTTAAAAAATAGCTTGTATTTTTTAAATGTACTATAAAATAAATTTATTTTTATTTAATACTCATTTTCATTTAAAAAAACAAGTATGTCACTTTATTATAAAAAAATAAAAATATAAAGTGCAATACTACTAATATATTTTTTAGTGTGAGTGCAGTGAGGACCAAACCAATGAGAACCAGACTGAAAAACATGTGCACCTCTGTGTGCATAATACTAAAAATATCGGCACAGTTTGGTCAAAATCATTGTACTGCGAATGTGATATACTACTATATGAATTGCATTATGATAAACATTAAATCTCCTATGAAAACATCCAACTCATTGCTACTTCGTGATCATACTTGGTATTAATTAAAAACAAATTTAACCTGGTCTGTGTACAAAAAAAAAAAAAAAAAAAAAAAAAAGATTTGAATGTAGGCCTACTTAAAAACCAAAGGTTTAATTAACAACAGAAATGCAGAAAACATTTCGGAAGTTTTCGGTCCACAATAGTTTCACTTTCACATTCATGTAATTTCCAGTACTTCAGTAAAAAAGAAACTAAATTACAATATCACTTGCAATCGTCACGTGCAATCCACACAATTCATGCGTGTTGCCAATGGAGACGAGACGCTGTGGTGGTTAAACGATTAAAACTAATTTAGTACCATAACACAGGGTCCTGCAAGTCATCTGTACGAGAAAAAGACAAGACCCACAAATCCATGACCACAGAACATGAACAATGCGCAAAGTCTCTCGTTAAGCGGGTTCCTCCCGTAGAAAACCATAAACACTTAATATGGCTTAATGTATTAAGACACATTAAGTGCAATTAAAAGAACACAATAAATGAACACAATAAATCTTAATACATGAAGTCATATTAAGTGTTTATGGTTTTCTACGTTTCTGCGTTCATATTCTGCTGTTCTGTGGTCACAGATTTGTGGGTCTTGTCTTTTTCTCGTACAGATGACTTGCAGGACCCTGTGTGTTATGGTACTAAATTAGTTTTAATCGTTTAACCACCAGTGTCTCATCTCCATTTTGTGGATTGCAAGTGACGATTGCAAGTGATATTGTAATTTAGTTTATTTTTTCTTGTCTTCACCACCTGGCTACGGTTGTAAAATGTTGAGAGATTCAAACAAAAAAATAAAATAAATGAAGACCGCAAGTGAGTGCAAGTCTGAGAGTGCAAGTTCAAGTCTGCAGCTAGACCCTCTTGACAAAAGCACTGGAAATTACATGAATGTGAAAGTGAATCTAGTGCACGTTTAAAGTGGCCTAAACTCACAGAGACACTCACCACAGTATCATGGAGTGCCTTGCTTGACTCTGAAACGGGCTTCTATCTAAATATTTAGTCTCATATCTAAATTAGTCTCATAAACTGCATTTTGAAACCTTGATCACTTGGTTAAAAAAACCTCAGAAGTTGCTTCTTTAAATAAGTCGCCTGGTTGATTTGTTTTAAATGACTAGTCACCCATCACTTATGATCTCCTGTCGGTTTCTGCTATTAGTCACGTGCAGAACTTTAATCAGAGCGAAAGCTCGAGTGGTATTGAATATATCTGTCTAGCACAACAGATGCTAAAACACTCGTGTCCTACAATGCACTAACTAGGAGTCTGAAAACAAAGTAGTGAACAAACGTGAGAGCATCAGGTGTACGTACTCGACTGCACCACGGCCTGAGTCTGCTCAGACGTGCCCGATGCGATGTTGGTCAAGGCCCAGGCCGCCTCAAACTGCAGAGAAGGGCTACAGAACAGAGAGGGGGACAAAGACAAATGATCAACATGAGAAAAATATATGTGGAACAAACAAAATACACAGTGACGGATCGTACTTGTCGTCTCTATCCAGACAGTGCACCAGGATGGGCAGAATACCAGACTTGATCAGGTCGTCAATGGGAGGGTTGCGGTCACTCGACAGCAGCTTCCTGCAAGAGGAGGTCAACAATACTCAACAGGATGCATCACACAGCAATAAGTCACATACTACAGTCATAGAGGAAACTCTTACAAAACACTGGACTGTCATTACCAAGCATCACGATGAATATGAGCCGCTACTCACCTGGCGGCCTGAACGGCGCTGAGCTGAATGCCTTGGTTATCACTGGTCGCATTCTACAAACATTCACAGAGACCACACACCTCATTATACAGACAAACACTCATGTTCTGTACAAGCCATTTCATCAAGACAGACAAAAACTACTAGAGTGAATCTCATGAAACGTTCACGTCAATGAGTCTTAAAGGAACACTCCACTTTTTTTTTGAAAATAGGCTTATTTTCCAAGTTCCCAAGAGTTAAACAGTTGAGTTTTACCGTTTTTGAATCCATTCAGCCGATCTCTGGGTCTGGCGGTATCACTTTTAGCTTAGCATAGATCGTTGAATCTGATTAGACCGTTAGCATCTCGCTCAAAAATGACCAAAGAGTTTCCATATTTCTCCTATTTAAAACTTGACACTTCTGCAGTTACATCGTGTACTAAGACCGACGGAAAATGAAAAGTTGTGATTTTCTAGGTCGATATGGCTAGGGGTCGACCGATTAATCGGTTTTGGTTATCGGCAAAAATCCATGCCGATAGTTTTCCGTGTTGCGTCTGTTGCTGGAGCGACTGAGAATGGTCTGCTGTCATTATACAGTACGAGAGCAGCCTCTAGAGGCGGAAATCACTGACAGCACGTGTTTGTTTTGGCACGTGACACTGCGCTGCACAGAGAGGGAAACTCCAGACTCGCATTTAAATACAGCCGACAGAAAATCCTGCCGCGGGACAGAGCGCCGTTCACATAGTTTTCTATTAAATTACATTACATTATGTACATTAACAATGATTTGGGACAAATATAATGACTTCACCCTAGGCGATAAATTATGTATTGTGCATGTTTCAGCAAAACGTTTGTCTTTGTGGCTCTAATACAGTCTGTATGCTTCATATAGAGAGCTGTAATACAGATCGCGCTTTCTCTTTCCGTTTGCTCTGTTTTTTTAAAATCTGCAATTTATTTAAAATAATTGTGATTCTCAATTTATCCAGAATCGTGCAGCTCTAGTTTACATGTTGTTTATTACTGCAAATAATTAATTAAAATAGAAGTTTAATTTCATAAAGTACAAGTTGATTTCAAAATGCACCTACATTTTTTGCACTTTGTGTTTTTCAGTTGAATAAAATACTATTTTTCCCAATCATTGAGGATTTTCTTCTATAAAAGTCAAAAAATGTCATCGTCTCGTTCTCGTGAACCCGGTCTCGTGGGATAAGTGTCTCGTCACACCCCTAGTTTTCAGTATAAAGAAGATGCTGCTGTTAATGTTGGAGATCGTCAGCTGGATATACAGAGACTTTAACATTTGACACACATCAAGGCTCAGTACCCACACCAAATGATGTTGAAGGGTCATCTTAGAAATTAAAAACATATTCAAAATAAACTGGCGATTTTGAGTGGTATAATAAAACATATTTTAACACTTCAAAGTTTCCACAAAAATACTAAACTGAAAAAAAAAAGTTTGTAACATCAATAAATGTTCCTTGAGAAGCAGATCAGAATATTATTATGATTTCTGAAGATCATGTGACACTGAAAACTGGAGTATGATGCTGAAAATACAGCTTTGATCACAGAAATATGACATTTTATAACATTAACAGAGAACATCCATTTTAAATTGCAATAATATTTCACAATATTACTGCATTTTTGATCAAATATATGCAGTCTTGGAGCACAGAAGAGACTTCTTCCAGAAACCTATAATGATTTTTCACTAGGACTTGAAATACAATAAATAATGATTCTAAAATTATAATTTTCATTATGTATTTTTGTTATTTGATTACAGGTGAAAAAAAAAAAGCTGAACATGTTTTCATGAGATTCACTTTTAAAAATCATTAATAATTTCATTTTTATTGAAACACACAACTTACCTGCACTATGGCTTCAAGAGAAGTGTTTTGCTATTGTAAAAAAGAGAAAAGAATTATTACAGTAATAACTGAAAACTCAACTCACTTGCTCAAGCACTTCATAAACATTAAATGATGAAAATCAGATTAAAAAGAATAGATCTTACAGTCCTGAAATCTCCATCAGCATCAGAGTCGTCACCGATATCCTCATGTGGCACGTTCCTCCGCTTCAGCAGGTGCTCGTCTCTCTTATTCTACAGGAACACACCAGGTATTAGCAGGGTTTCAGTCAATCAACATTACACGATCTCTTACAGAGCTCATTCTCAACCAGTGTGAACAGATCTTACCTTTCTGAGCTCAACCACCACTTCTGTCCGCTGTCTTCTCATCGTCTGTGCAGGAGAAACCAGAACTATCATTAAATCACTGAATCTCTCACACACCTGGGATTAAACCAGCAACCCTCACAAACCTGTGTGTAGGTCTATAGGTGACCCACTCAACACACACACCTGGGATTAAACCAGCAACTCTCACAAATCTGTGTGTAGGTCTATAGGTGACCCACTCAACACACACACTGGGATTAAACCAGCAACTCTCACAAATCTGTGTGTAGGTCTATAGGTGACCCACTCAACACACACACTGGGATTAAACCAGCAACCCTCACAAATCTGTGTGTAGGTCTATAGGTGACCCACTCAACACACACACTGGGATCAAACCATCAACCCTCACAAACCTGTGTGTAGGTCTATAGGTGACCCACTCAACACACACACTGGGATTAAACCATCAACTCTCACAAACCTGTGTGTAGGTCTATAGGTGACCCACTCAACACACACCCTGGGATTAAACCAGCAACTCTCACAAATCTGTGTGTAGGTCTATAGGTGACCCACTCAACACACACACTGGGATTAAACCAGCAACCCTCACAAATCTGTGTGTAGGTCTATAGGTGACCCACTCAACACACACACTGGGATCAAACCAGCAACCCTCACAAATCTGTGTGTAGGTCTATAGGTGACCCACTCAACACACACACTGGGATTAAACCATCAACCCTCACAAATCTGTGTGTAGGTCTATAGGTGACCCACTCAACACACACACTGGGATTAAACCAGCAACCCTCACAAATCTGTGTGTAGGTCTATAGGTGACCCACTCAACACACACACTGGGATTAAACCAGCAACTCTCACAAATCTGTGTGTAGGTCTATAGGTGACCCACTCAACACACACACTGGGATCAAACCATCAACCCTCACAAATCTGTGTGTAGGTCTATAGGTGACCCACTCAACACACACACTGGGATCAAACCATCAACTCTCACAAACCTGTGTGTAGGTCTATAGGTGACCCACTCAACACACACCTGGGATTAAACCAGCAACTCTCACAAATCTGTGTGTAGGTCTATAGGTGACCCACTCAACACACACACTGGGATTAAACCATGCAACCCTCACAAACTGTGTGTAGGTCTATAGGTGACCCACTCAACACACACACTGGGATCAAACCAGCAACCTCACAAACTCTGTGTGTAGGTCTATAGGTGACCCACTCAACACACACACTGGGATCAAACCAGCAACCCTCACAAATCTGTGTGTAGGTCTATAGGTGACCCACTCAACACACACACTGGGATTAAACCAGCAACTCTCACAAATCTGTGTGTAGGTCTATAGGTGACCCACTCAACACACACCCTGGGATCAAACCAGCAACTCTCACAAATCTGTGTGTAGGTCTATAGGTGACCCACTCAACACACACACTGGGATCAAACCATCAACCCTCACAAACCTGTGTAGGTCTATAGGTGACCCACTCAACACACACACTGGGATTAAACCAGCAACTCTCACAAACCTGTGTGTAGGTCTATAGGTGACCCACTCAACACACACCCTGGGATCAAACCAGCAACTCTCACAAATCTGTGTGTAGGTCTATAGGTGACCCACTCAACACACACCCTGGGATCAAACCAGCAACCCTCACAAACCTGTGTGTAGGTCTATAGGTGACCCACTCAACATCAACTGACAAATGCTATTAAACCAGTGCATTTCTCAACAAATCTAATTTTCAGAAGATCTATATGTTTGACCTCACTCATCACTAAAGTCACTGTGCACGATCATAAAACATTCAACCTCACAAATTGTGATGCTTGGTGCTATAATGACCCACTCAATCGAATATGACTGCGGATCAACTAGCATACTCAGTTGCTAATATCATGTGTGTAAAGGTCTTATATCCCCTCAGACACACACCCTGGCATAAACCAGCAAACCATCAAAACCTGTTGTAGGTTTTAGGTGACACAGCTCATTACACACACACATGGGATCAAACCATAACCCTCACAAATCTGTAGTCTAGTTCTATAGATGACACCGACTCAACGATGACATCAGAAGACATTTAAAAATCAATTTAATTGAAACTGCGACCATTTGCTTATTATGCATATGTGCTAACAAACCTAACTATCTCCCTAACACACTGTAAATGCATATTAATGTTATGCATATCATGTTGATACTTAAATATGTCTGGGAGCTCGATTGACCTGATAATATCTAAATACTATATTTAAAGAAATGATTATAATTATGATCATTCTGCTTACCTGATCCCCAATCGTAATCAATCACCGTTTTAGTCTGACGTGTAGCATGCACTGTTTCAGACGCAAGTCCATGTGTTGAATTTGCATCTATTAGATGTGCTTTATGCAGTTGAATGTGATTCGCTGCTCATATAATCATACTCGGATGTCGTTAATTAAATGCGTCATCTTTGAGCCAGCTAGAGGTGTGTACACGATGCAGATAAAGCTCTGAATGTTCTGTACAGTAGCCGTGCATGTGAGTCTCAGACTACACTCAATAATTCACACAGACACGATAACTCCACAACTGAGTCCAGGAGATCAAAACATCGATCATATCCGAGCAGTTTACGATGCATATGAATGACTGTTAATAAATGTCACTACTTTCTACAATCTGCTATTGCGTTGTTGTAAATGCTATATCGTGCTGAACTACGCCACTAAGAGGAAGATAACAACCATGTTGAGCATTTTATACTGATTTATCTCATGTATTCTCGTTTAGGAAAGCATATAAATCTGAGAAAATACATTCTGAGGGTAGCATGATATCAGGCTCGATAGTGTCAACTGACGGATTTGAGAAGTGGCATGAATGATCATGAAGTACAGAGCAAACAAGGCGGCTTTACTCACAGATGCAGACTTTATTAACTAAGTTTTCAGCGTAATATTTCCAGTTTCTCCATTAAAACAGCTTATGTTCTTGCGATCATGTCGCTGTGTTGAAATTAATAAATAATTCTAGATATGTTGTAATTTCACGCAGCTGATGTGTTCAGCTCGGCTCAATATGTAATATTACATCAGCAGATATATAATATTGCATTAATTGTTTGTGTCATGCGAAAAAAGATGATTGACCGGTGGACGTGCTCTGATCGAGCATGTGCTAACACGTCATATTCATAATTGAAACATCTTTTTGAAATTTTTCTTACAAACTTATGTGATTTATACAATACAGAAATATAATCATATTTCTACGGAGAAATTACTTAGCTTTAAGCTCCATCATTAATACTAGTAACACTTGAATGCACATCATAAATTGAGTGTCCT
Source organism: Aspiorhynchus laticeps (assembly GCA_023376895.1). Taxonomy (NCBI): domain Eukaryota; kingdom Metazoa; phylum Chordata; class Actinopteri; order Cypriniformes; family Cyprinidae; genus Aspiorhynchus; species Aspiorhynchus laticeps. The sequence goes on along the minus strand of CM041814.1, from coordinate 33,151,318 downwards.
CTGTACATAACAATTGTGATTGCTCTATGAGGCAATAATAGCTATTATAATATTATCTGCGAGCTACACAGTTACTAACTTCTGTGGGCTCAAACAATGTCTTATATTACTGCTCCATGAAAGTAACAAAAAGTAACAATATTTTACTTTTTGAGTTTTAGTAACTATATTGAGTGATATCATTACATTCTTTAAGAAAGCATAAGGACAACAAATGTGAAAGAACAATTCTTTTGAAATATTATGTTGTCATTCATGCTTCAATGCTGAAGCATGACTAAATAGAGAGATCACCATATGTGCATGAATCAAGACATCAATCAAAGCAAAAACAAAGTGTAAATGTGTCTTTTGAGGTAAGATACAAAGAACACAGATCCAACTGTTGCATCAGGTGATAAGACAAATACCATTTTGTTTTCATGACAAACTTGTTACATTTGATGCCATGAAACTGTTTATTACATTAAACACACTGTACTAGATTTTGCATAATTACATTTTGCATTGTGTGGTGACAGCATGTCTGATATGAATTGTTAATTGAGTAAAATTGACATATTTTCTTTGCAAATATTAAGATGATTCGAAATGCAAAGTGACTATGATAATGTATTATTATTACTTATTCATTTGTTGGATGTCGTTCTCCAAACATGCTGTGTAATAAACTAAACTAATCTTAGTCGCTAGGACGTGTATGAAATGCAGATTCGCTTCACTACAGCATTATATATATTAATTTGATAACACTCCTTATGACATTTATCTTGAGTGTTTGTTTATGACATAATCAATGTATTAATTTCAAATGCATTACAAAATATAATCATATTTGCTGGGATCGTAAATTTTCACTAAGATTAAATGAACCTTTATCTATTAAAGACCTAGTAAGTCTATTTCATATGAAACTATCATCTATAATAGCTATCTATTATCTCTTATCTAACACTGTCATGTATCTCAGAGACATCACTATCAATATAATATCTATCTATCATGAGACTACAATACTCCACAGCTGCGTATCATTGAGAGATCGATCTATCTATATCTTACATCAATATCATCATCTATAAGTCTATTACTATCTATAATGGATTATGCATCTAGTCTATCATCCAAACCTGTCATCATATTATTCTACACATCCTATTAGCACGTTTTGATACAATTTTCCATCTGATCATCTGCAATGTATCTATCTACTCCACTAATGAACAGAATTAGATCTATCCATGATGAACTAGTCTCTCTGATAATAGCTCTGAATGCATCTCATATCTTCTATATGCAAACTATATAAACTATCAGAGAACATCACCATTCTGATGATCAAACATCCTATATACCATCAGGTCAATCACGAGTGGCATAAGATGCTGAGTGATCATATGCTATGAAGTACAATCCGACATACAGATGGATCGAGGCAGAAAGTCCACATATCATGTATCTATCTGTAACGTCATCCGTATGCATATCACTACAGATTTAGTATCAATATATCAGTTATCTATCTCATCACAAACAGCTTAGTTACTTCGTATCCATCGACCATCCATATCTATCTATCTATCAATCTATATCATCATTCTAGTTACTATCTATCTATCTATCTATTTCACATCATGCATGTTGATATTGTACATATGCACTGGAACTATGGACTATTACATCACATATATATATATTTTTTTATTGTTACATTATTATGTATTTTGACTTTCATTAATTACATTAAATGATCTCCACTTTTTACGTGTTACTTCTACATACTGACTCACCATTCTCAACATTATATCTACTATAATTAAACATCTTTTTAGTCATGTACTAAAATTAAATCATCAGTTTCATTATCACCTTATGTGATTTCGATATAAACATACATTTGAATCATAATCGTACTATGAGTATACATGCATTAATATATCAATTACTTCATATGCTACACATCTAATACACGATTCTACAACACTAACACTTATTGTCACAATTAATTCATCATAGAGTGTTATTAATAACTAACACATTTGATTATCTTCCAATGATCATATATGTATATTCAGTCAACTTCTATGTGGAGATACACCATTATCAATCTTCTAGTTGTGCTGACTGTTTCTGACAGAAATCAATGTACTATTATTACTGTCTCCATATTAACAACAAGTCAAACAGTATACACACATCACTTCTTGTCTGTATATGATACATTCTAGTAATCATGATATATTACATCTATATTGACAACAACACACACCCTTCTAATGAACAGTATTGACTACTATAATCTATGATACAATAATGTTCAATCATGCTTATAATGATTCTGAATTGTCTGCTATCTAATATTATTGCAACAGATCGACTCATATCTCAATAATTCAACACTGACAATTCTCAATATGTATAGTACAGGTTAATGTGTAAATGATTGATTATTCATTGAAATGTACTTACTGGTCATAGCATAAAAACAGTCCGTATCCCATTAACACCTGTTTACATGAAAGTGCAGACTAGACAAAAATCATCACTAAGCACCTTGTTTGTACATATGAACAGTCACTTTTCATTCTGTTGCACAGAGATGATCATGTTTAATACATGAATTATGCACTTGTTGACAGATTTGGAACTAAAGATTCTGTGAGGAAGCCAATACTTTTGCATATAGTGTGGTCAGTCATATGAGTGTTTTGAGAAATGCACAGGTACTCATTTAGTACAAATTTCAATGGATTAGATTGAGTAAATGCAGACCAGTAAGTGACTTACGAAAACTGATATAATTATTTTCTTATGTGACCTGTGTCTGTATACACAGAGACATGTGCTCATGTTAGCTCAGAAAAGAGTCCAAGCTAAATCAATTAGAAGCACACATTTCGCTAGAATATCATTATATGTAACATGTACAGATTTGCTCATTAGAATTACTTTAATGATCGTTATGCTACTGTATTGTTATAGTCGTCTTTTTGAGCATATATCATACTTCAGATTTTGTTTAATTCTTGAAATATGACTCATTGCTATCAAATGTTCTTCTGTTCAGTTCAGAAATCGAGTGCATTGATGTGAAGATTGACTTCGTAAAATGTCACCCAGGTCTTAGAACCTGGATGCTACTGAATAATGGCCTATGAGATCAAACACTATAAAAACATCTACATATGTCATCATATCTACACACTTCCAAAACTAGCTGAACAAATCATCAATTTTTAATCATAATATGATCCTATCTTCCTCCATCAGTTTCTGAATGCATTTATCTATCTATCAGATCATACATTTTATCTAGTCTATCTATCTAATCATATCTATGTGGAGTGGACTTTATCACTAGAGCGTATTACTGATTATGATTGTATTTATGACCAGAAGTATCTTCTAGTACATGCTCAATCATCATTTTCTATCATCTCATCATTTTCATATATTTCATCTGAGACTATTGATCATTTATAGACAGGTCACGTATGCTATCTTCAGATCTCATCTTACTCTAATTATTATCATTATATCTATTACATTTATTTTACTATAACATTACTATACTATCATTTACTTCTTAAGTGCATACTATCATTATATTATTATGATCAAATATGTAATACCTGATATCTAACCAAATCTATCTAATCATTAAAAATCTATCTATCCACATGCTATCATTTATCTGTTGATCGATCTAGTCATTTTAACAGTTTATTAATGGCTATCTATCTATTTCTAGTCATATTGGATCCTATCATTTAATGAGAGTAATGCTGATCTATCCATATCATATCATCAATCAAATATCTATCTCAACAAATCATCTTTTATCTAACTCTAAACTATATCCATAATTATCGCATTCATCTCATTAAAATATGTTCTATCATGGCAATATCTACATCAGACGCGATCCTTCATATCCATCCAGCCTACATCTATCTGAACTGACTATCTATCACGGTGATGCTTCATCTATCTATACGATGCCATCTTCGCACCGAAGTGATGGTTCTATCCAATGCTCTATCTATGCAAATGCTAGCTTCGATCTTCTGAACTCCATCATGAGTCCATCTGACGCTAGAATCATGACCACTGAGCTGTAGTTTCTCCAGGTCAGTCCATCTCATCTATCATCGTTCTATGCTTCTTCATATCCATCTGATAGCTGATCTATCATAACGCACCCACCCATGCTTATATCTATACCATCCAAATCATCTAATACTGATTACCCATCTAATCATTATAAAAACATCTATCAGAATCATCACTGATCTTCTCACACCCAGGCTATATTTACAGTTTTTATCAGCTACTTACTCCATTATTCAACTATTCCTCTTTATTAAAAAAATCTTTAATCATAAATCAATATTGCATCTACCTATTAAAATCCATTATCACATCTACTATGCATAATGAGCACTCATTCAAAATATCATCACATCATCATCAAGCTATCTATCTTCACATCCCGTGCCTGATCCATCTATCCTTCAGATCTTTGATCCATCCATCATCTGATGTTGTTGCACCCAAAAGTTATGATTAACTGAGTCATCACACCGACATTATTCATCCATGCCATTTATGTGAGTTCTCTTCTGAGGTCCTAGCTATCCATCTGATGCTACAATCATAACGATTATTTGTCCGTCACAGTCAGCATCAGTCAGTAACTCAGTCTTCACATCCATGACTACACAGAACACACACCAGACACAGACACGCAATCAGAGACTAAAGATACTAACAGTCATTACAAGACTTATCATCACATTCTATATCACAGCACCCTATTTGACAGTTTTCAGCTGACACTCACCATTCAAAACTCGATTCCATTTTTTACAAACATCTACACTATCGCACAACACACACAACACTGAATCAACACATTCTTGCACACATAAGCACTACATTCAACACATACATCACAGATCACATCTACACAACAGCAACACATTTGCAAACACACTTATGACATATAATAACTACAGACACTGGAGACTGAAAGGACTAATCAACTAGTACTATATTTTGTATTGCAATTTGTGTAGCGCGTTTAATCTAGCTTTCAGAACTTACAGTAAAATTTATGTTCACACACTTAAAACAAGTACTCATTACACAGAGACACACAGACACACAACACAGACACACAGACACAGACACAGACACAACACACAACACAGACACAGACACAGACACAGACAGACACACAGACACAACACAAGACACACACCACAAGACACACACGCACACCAACACAGACACACAACGACACAGACAGACACAGACACACACACACACACAACAGACACACACACACGACACACAACACACACACAGACACAGACAGACACATCAGACACAGACAGACACAAACACAGACAGACACAAGACACAGCACACACAGCACACACACAACACAGACACAGACACACATCACACACACACACAACAACAGACAGACACAGACACACAGACACACACACACACACACACACAGCACGACACAGACACAGACACAACAGACACAACACACAAGACACACACAAGTAGACACAGAACACACACATGACACACACCAGACAGACACAGACACAGACACAAATAGACAGACACACACACACACACACACACACACACACACAGACACAGACACACACAGACACAGACACAGACACACACAGACAGACACAGACACAGACACACACAGACACAGACACAGACACACACAGACACAGACACAGACACACACACAGACACACACACACACACACACACACACACACACACACACACACACACACACAGACACAGACACACAGACACAGACACACAGACACAGACACAGACACAGACACACACACACACACAGACACAGACACACACACACAGACACACACACACACACACACACACACACACACACACACACACAGACACAGACACACAGACACAGACACACACACACACACACACACACACAGACACAGACACACAGACACAGACACAGACACAGACACAGACACACACACACACACACACACACAGACACAGACACAGACACAGACACAGACACACAGACACAGACACAGACACAGACACACACACACACACACACACACAGACACACAGACACAGACACACACACACACACACACACACACACACAGACACAGACACAGACACACAGACACAGACACAGACACAGACACACACAGACACAGACACAGACACACACACACAGACACACACACACACACACACACACACACACACACACACACACACACACACACACACACACACACACACACACACACAGACACAGACACACAGACACAGACACACAGACACAGACACAGACACACACACACACACAGACACAGACACACACACACACACACACAGAGAGAGAGAGTTCTGCAAATAATCTTAAACAGTTGCAGAACATTTTTACACTGCAATTTAATGTCTTATCAATGGGTGTCAAAATATCAGCTTCAGCTTTATCAGTCACACCAAAAAACAAACAAAAAAACTATCATTTGCTGTCAGCATGAACTGGATTCTGATTACTTTCTTCTTGCAGGGTTCATACAGATACTGTATAATGAAATTCCAGGACTTTCAAGGACTTTAAGCACTGTTTTGGTGTTTTCAAGGACTACAATTGGGCCAGTGGTTCAAAAAATTAACAAATGAATTAAAATAATAACAATAATAAATAGTTATTGTTTTTGTTGTTTTGACCCATGTAACATTATTCTAATAAACCAGTGAAATTTCACAATTCTCAGTCAGGGTATCTGCACGATTTTTTAAATCAAATTTAAGACCTGCATAAATAAAAGTAATACTGTATGAGTGGGGTAAAGCAATGTCTATGGTAACATATTAAGCTGTAAAATTACTGTAAAAAGCATGATTTACAGTTCAAATACAGGTTTTCACAAGGACAACATTTTTCTAAAATTATAAACTTCACATTTCAGACTTTAAACATTTTTTAAAGAAAATGCATGAGTGAAAATTATCAATTATATTAATTTAAACACTTATTATCAATCAATTATTATAGTATTTAAATAACATATAAATATATCTTATTGTCTTACTTGTTTAGATTTGTATAATGTGTTGATTTTCGCTTTGGTCTGAACAAAAAGATCAGATGGTTTATTGAATACGCCAGCAGGTAGCGCTAGAGATGCACCGAAATGAAAACTCTTGACCGAAGCCGAACAAAATGAAACACTGGGTGAATACCGAACATGGGTTTTGCCGTTTTTTTCCCATGTATTTTGCCATTTTTTCACTATTGCATAAATTAAATAGCCAAAATGTGCTTTTTACTGTTCTGTCTTGCTTTTAAACGAAAAAAAAAAAACGATTGCAAAACAACAATTTAAAAATATGTACTTAACACTGAACATTTTTTTACATTCTAGCAGACATTATACCAAAAAAGCACAATTTAACTTAAAATTAATAAGTTAATAGAATAATATTTTTGGCCATTTTTGAGACCCCTTCTAGAATCAGGCATGTGTTTTTTACTGTACAAATAAATGCAGAAGAGACTTCTTTTAAAAACAGTAGGAAATATTACAGATCCCAATTTGAACACTACTGTATGTGTGAATGTTATAATAATATAATATAATGTATTAATCGAGCTGTTGTAATTAGTATTATCATTATTATTGTCTTACTTTTTTATTTTATTTTACAGAACAACAGTAAAATTACAATACTAACATTTATGAATGTTGATGGAGTTGCTTTTTCTCAGCTTTTATTTAGTCAGAAACCCGCAGAAAGTCCTCAGAGCTTCTTTTTGTTGACAACAGCAGATTTATAAATGTTTGTCACACGTATCACATTGTCACATGCCATTAAAAAAATATAAAAATGTTACTGAGCAGCTGACGAGTAACACTGCTTCAGCGCAGACTCTTTCGCAGAAAACAGAATTATTTTTTTTGCTATTTTCAGACGAATGATTTCAGTTACTTGCATCCCTAGGTAGCGCCTTTGGAACGGAAGAAATATAGCGTTTAGTACACAAAGTTTAATCATAAAGCTATGTTGCAATTCTTGTCTTTCCATCCACAAATTTAAGCAATAGAGTCTGGCTGCAGACTTGCTCTTGCACTCTCAGACACTTGCGCTTCCACGAGTGACGTCACTTGCCGTCTGTTTTATTTATTTTGTTCTATTTATTGATTATTGTTTGTTTGAATCTCTCAACATTTTACAACAGTAGCCAGGTGGTGAAGACAAGAAAAAACAAACTAAATTACAATGTCACTCGCAATCGCCGCTACCTGACGTCACTTGCATTCGACACGAATCGTGTGCGTTGCCATGGAGACGAGACGCTGTGGTGGTTAAACGATTAAAACTAATTTAGTACCATAACACACAGGGTCCTGCAAGTCATCTGTAGGAGAAAAAGACAAGACCCACAAATCCATGACCACAGAACAGCAGAATATGAACGCAATGCGTAGAAAACCATCAACACTTAATATGGCTTAATGTATTAAGTGCTAATAAAACATCAAATTCAATATACAGTTTATTAATATAATGCATATGTATATTGTATTTTCCTCCCATTCCGCAAAACATGGGATAATGTAGCATAATGGAGTAAGATGATAAAGTGCAAACTCAATATGCTCATCATTATTATTAAAATATACATAGCCTAACTGGCAGGTGAGCCCAGAATAAACGCTACACGCAAAGTTTCACGTTAAGCCTTTCTCCAAATAGAATAAACAGTCTACAGCTCATATATCATTGTCTTTGTCCATTAAGCTATATTACGTGTTTTATTTAAAATTATTTTTTATGGGAGGAAACCGTTTAACGTGCAATTTAACGCATTGCGTCCTTTTAATATCCCTTAATGCATTTCATAATGCACGTTCATATCTGCTGGTCTGTATGTGTCAACAAGACTTAATAGGCTAATGAATTGTCTTTATCATCTTAGTCAAAGAATACAGAATACCCTTAAGTCCCTTATTATTATTATTATTATATTGAATTTAGTCCATAATGCCACATTAAGCATTTTGCTGTATGGGAGGACAAGTGAAAGTTTGCGTATTGTGTTCATGGCCGTCTGCTTGCCTTGTAGTACATTTAATAATAACTGTACATTGAATTTTATCTTTTAATTGTATCTTAATACATTAAGCCATATTAAGTGTTGATGGTTTTCTACGCATTGCGTTCATATTCTGCTGTTCTGTGGTCATGGATTTGTGGGTCTTGTCTTTTTCTCCTACAGATGACTTGCAGGACCCTGTGTGTTATGGTACTAAATTAGTTTTAATCGTTTAACCACCACAGTGTCTCATCTCCATGGCAACGCACACGATTCGTGTCGAATGCAAGTGACGTCAGGTAGCGGCGATTGCGAGTGATATTGTAATTTAGTTTGTTTTTTCTTGTCTTCACCACCTGGCTACTGTTGTAAAATGTTGAGAGATTCAAACAAACAATAATCAATAAATAGAACAAAAAAAATAAAACAGACGGCAAGTGACGTCACTCGTGGAAGCGCAAGTGTCTGAGAGTGCAAGAGCAAGTCTGCAGCCAGACTCTTCTCAATTTAAGACCTTTAAGACTTTTTATGGCCTTAAATTTGATAAAACTAAATTTAAGATTTTTTTTAACATCCGCCGAAACCATGCCAAGCCAAACTAATGCAGAAACATTTCTGAAGACAAGCGAATAGTCAGTAGCTTATACAATAAGAACAAATGATAACACTTTAGAATAATGTTCCATCATTAATGAATAACTACACAATAACACATGAGTAATGCAATATTAACACTCTAGTAACTGCTATCTAACAAGAAACTCTGATTAATCAATTAGTAAGTAATAATGCTTAGCTGAATGTGATAGTTCACTATTAGCTAATCAGTGACTATTTTTTCATATACATCCTAAGAACTACTGTATACAGCTTCATAATTAATATGAATAATGCATAATGCATAATTAATTCTAAAGTGAATGTCATTTTAACCCACTAGTTATGACTCAAGTATTATCAAATCCTTCAGAAGGAATTACTAATTTTTAGGATCAGTATTCTAAAGTGAATAACATGATAATTCTCTAGTAATGACTATAATCATCGTAAAATTGAGGTTTTTGTAAGGTTCTGGTTAATAATTAATTTTGCTAGATTTGGTAACACTTAAATCATTACTAGTGGGTTACCTGATCTTCACTTTACAATACTGATCCAAATAATTATTAATTTCTTCAGAAGGATGTAGTAACACTTGAGTCATTAATATCCAAAACCTTACATAAATCTCAAAATCTTAAAATGGCATCAGTCAATATTATGGAGATATGATGATTTTCACTTTAGAAACTGATCCAAGCTATTAGTAGCTCCTTTAGAAGAATTTAATAACTACTGGGTTACCCTAATCTTCACATTAGAATTAATTATACATTATGCATTATTCATATTAATTATGAACCTGTATACAGTAGTTCTTAGTAGCTCTCCAGGATATATGAAAAAAATAAAAGTTATTAGCTAATAGTGAACTACCAGTTTCACCCGAGCGCTATAACTTACTAAATCATTAATCAGAGTCTCTTGTTAGTTAATAGTAGTTACTAGAATTAGTTCCCGTGTAGTCATTAATTAGCGATGGAACTGATCAAATAAACAAATTACAAGCACAACTGAATTAGAATAGCTACTCGCCTGCTTTCTTGATTCTCCTCCGCTCTTTGAGATGGTAGGGTTTGTGGTCATGTGACAGCGGGACAGCATTACCGTCTTTATCACACAGAACCGCTCTGGAATCACCAACATTACCTACAGTCAGCTCCTTCTCAGACAGCAGAGCCACCAGACACGTGGTACCTGACCGAGACACACACCACACAGATGATAACTCATCACTAACAGCTCTGTAATACATCTGTGAAGAATATTTCCCACCGTGACCGAGCTCAGCTAATTGTGATTACTTTGCTGTATATACTACTTACAGTACACAGTTCTGTATGAAGCAGTGCTGTTCACAGTATATACACTGCCCTCCAAAAGTGTGGAAACGCTCTAGAAAAGTGGGGTTTTGGACAATATTGGCATGAATCCTTTTTAATTTGTGATAATTTTGCACTGATAATGGACAACACAAATATTTTATTACATAAACAGTTTATACATAGAAAAAAATTAAATTTTAAATATAATATTTGTAAACTATCTGACCTAAATTGTGTTGTAATTGGTTCATTGTATTCTAAACTTAATTGGTAATCAATTGTTGAAGCTATTGAGGTGTGCTGAGCCAAAAATCTGTTAAAAAACAGTAACCAGGCATCACAGCATGTCTGACTGTGACATGTATATATTGCTTTATTATGTAATCAAAATGAAAATTATTATTGCTGGTCTTCAACGATAATGTCAACTTACTTTAATGTACAGTATTTGCACCAAAAAATGATAAGGATTTCTGCTGATATCATCCAAAACACACTTTACCAGGCGTGTTTCCAAACTTTTGGAGGGCAGTGTGTATCAGTGTCTCAGCAATGGATGCTCTGCAGTGAATGGGTGCCGTCAGAACGAGAGTCCAAACAGCTGATAAAAACATTTTTTTTATCATTATGAATTTTTGTTCAACTTGAAAAGACGCCCCGAGGTGCAGAAAAATACTTTTTTGAAAGTGTGGTTTACTCCATAGGATTATAATGTAAAACAGACGCTGACAGCTTCAAAAAAGATGCCAAGTGTGAACATAGCCTAAGATGTTTTTAACTTCAAATTGTCATTTCAGGCTAAAATATGAGTCCATAATCCATAATAACGCTTCCTCAGTGAAAAAGTGCATCTCCTGTTGTCTCTCACATCAAAATCCAGCCATATATTAGTTTAGAGCTGTTTTGTCTTGTAAACAGATTTCTCTCCTGATTCAGACCAGACCACTTTTTCACTGGAGGAAGCATTATTATGGATTATGGACTCGCATTTTGGTTAAAAATGTCTTAATGATGGATTTGTTTCTCTCTTAAGATGTTAACTGATGGACTGGAGTGGTGTGGATTATTGTGATGTTTTTATCAGACTCTCATTCTGACGGCACCCATTCACTGCAGAGCATCCATTGCTGAGACACTGATGCAGAGACACATTTCTACAAACCTGATGAACAAACAAACTCATCCTAATTTCAGATGATCTGAAGGTGAGCACATTTTCATGAATAGATGAACTACTCCTTTAAGTGCTCAGCTCCGAGGTCTAATGCTTGTAGACTAAACAGCTCTCACCTGCTTCATCATAGGAGGCCGACAGTTTCTCCAGAATCTCTTTGTCCATGTCGAGTATCTGCTGTTTGAGGATGGACTGAGGGGTCAGAGCGCTGTTCTCCTTCTGCTTCTCGTAGCGCTGAAGCTGCTGCTGCAACATGACGGGAAGATGCGCCTTGGCATACTCTGCTGCCGTCTGACAGACAAACAGATAACAGAGACGTTTTATTTAACAGCTGAACAAAATCTGACACTCCGGGTGCATTTCAGTTCATGAGCAGACTCTTGTGTGCATGTGTTTTACTGAGTGTAGCCTTGGTGTAAACAGGTCTTAAGAACACAGGTGGTTTGAAGAGATGTGTTTTAATCTGGATCTAAACAGCGCTGGTTTGCCTGACATCAGATCCTCCCTCGGTTGCTTCCTGCGCTCTGACGAACCTCAGAGGAATATTAATTACACGTGCATCAGTAGACTCGAGTCCAGCATTCAAGAGAGATCCAGAGATGATCATCTGTGCAGAGACGGCCAGATGAAGAGATGCAAGATGCACCGATGATTCACATTAGATGCACGTGTTTATCAGATCTCTGCTTATCTGTGCTGTCAACATCCACAATTACTGAGAGAACGCCAGACAGAGGGATTCACACATTATTCTAGGTGGAGGGTTATGATTGCAGCATTTACAAAATTCAATAATCCAGTACTTTTTGGCATAATACCTGGGCAGCTTTGTATACATACACACACATACTCTAAAGATAGGTTAACAGAGCTGTTTTTCTGTAAGGACGTAAGCCTGCTGTGTGGGAGAGATTTGGACAAGCACATTAAAATGAACTACATGATGCACTTCAAAGCTGATAAATGCACTGATTTGCATAGAATTGTGTTCGGTAACAGGGAAGCACTCTATTATTATACCGTTGTTTTTTATAAACAAGGACGTCCCCAAAAGGAGTTTCTCTTTTTTTGGAGGTTTTACTATATTTAGCTCACTTCTGGGTACAGATTTGTCTTCAAAATATGGTTAAATAGACGCACACAAACACAGAGATGTGGCTTAAAGGATAAGTTCACTTCCAGAGTAAACATTTCCTGATAAGTTACTGACACCATGTCATCCAAGATGTTCATGTCTGTCTTTCTTCTGTCTCAAAGAAATTAAGTTTTTTAATGCGCATCGCAGAGCTAGAGCAAGCCCAGCATTTGTGATTAAAAAGTGATAAATATTTTTTTTAAAATTCAGAAAATGAGCGATGGTTTTGCTAGATAAGACCCTTATTCCTCGGCTGGGATCGTGTGGAGCTGCATTTTTTACCTTGAAATCACTGGCCACCATTGAAGTCCATTATATGGAGAAAAATCCTGGAACGTTTTACTCAAAAAACTAAGTTCCTTGCGACCGAGGAATGAAAGACATGAACATCTTGGATGACATAGGGGTGAGTAATGTATCAGGAAACTTTTATCCTGGAAGTGCACTTATCCTTTAATGTACTAAACAACAACCAATGAGAAGCCATTTTCACACTTCACTTGCTTTACACTATATCTACTACCAAACGAATGACACTGCAATCCAAGAACAAACAGAAGCCCAATGAAAGAAGAAAATGAACTCATTCCTACATTAGCAGTGTCTTATTTCCAATGCTGTGCCCTTCAGAGGTTGCATCAACCGCATACATTTAAGAAAAGAAACACAAAATAAGAAAGAAATGACCTCAAGAGGAATATTATTTATTATGGTTGCTTTTCTTTAATAAGACGTCCTTGATGACGTATATGCCCTACAAATGCCTCCAGAGGGCACAGCCTTCAAAATGAGACACAGCTATTGTAAATGTTTATGTTATATCTGTATATATGATGCCTCACTTTAGTCCAATTACACTCACGCTGATGTTTAACACTGTTGTTACTCTAGCAAAAAAAAAAAAGCACAATTTTTCTTCAGCTATGAGCATATTTGGCCCTGTTGAGGTTTAGAAAATAAACTCACACTTCTGTCCACTAACACTGTCTAAGAAGACATGCTTATTCTCTTAATACAGGCTTCTGTTATTATTGTGAACAAATCATCTGTGCATTTAATAAATTTTTCATAAATGTCTTGATCTTGTTTAATCAAAATGTGAATGTCTCGCTCTTCCTGACTCCTTCACTATTCTTCTACTGTATAGTAACTGGCACACAGTGCAGTATACAGGGAAAGCAGAGTGCATCATATGCACTGGTCAATATCGTGTCGGAGACCACAAAACACATTCAACCCATTTGAATTCTACACAGAATATTCTACTTACAACTCAAATGGTTAAACGTCTCAACATTATATAACAAACAAATCAGCACTGACAAAATTACATCTTCAAATATTGTTTATAAGTGATATTTACCTTGATTTCTGTTACTTTTCTGTTTTGTCATATATCTCATATGCTCTTCACTAATACTGTTTTCCTGAACAGCACACTGTAAAAAAATACCGTAATTTTAACGGTAAAAAACTCTGAAAATGCTACAGTAAAAACCCGTTAAATGGTTAACGGTAAGTTCCTGTAAAGATTTACAGGTAAAAACTGTAACCTGACGTTCCCCGAATTCCCTGCGTTGCATTTCAAATTTTGTTTGAATTTGATGTTTTATCTTTGAAATAACCATGTTTCTTAGTTTTTTCTTATCAGTTATGTTTATTAGGGTTGTATGTTACATCTAATGTTGTTCAATTAATGTTTATTGCATATTTCAGTTTAATGAGTCATCATGATGGTGATTAGTGTTTGTGTGAATGACGCTGTGCTTCTTCTATATATGTTAATATTTAAAAGCTGCTTGTGATTGGCTTTGGTTCATCATGTGACTTTCTCATCACCGCCTGTATTTTGTGGTGTATTTTAAAGATACAAAACAGATTTCAGTACTTCAGTAGGTTGCTATATTAACATTATATCAGTTAATGAAATTACGGTATTTAACTGTAAATTTAAGTTAAAATCGTAAAACCTAAAATGTTGTTACCGTGTTTTTTACGGTAGAATTCCGGCGACCACAGCTGCTGTTTTTTACCGTAATTTTTACCGAATTTTTTTACAGTGCACACTAGCTTTTCATAAGACTTCATTGGGGCAAAATTGTTGGTTGCAGTGGAAATGATGCCACAGCTGAGGCTGGAAGACAGAATCTGTGTTAAAAATGAAGTATAAAAATATTTCTGTTACTTTATCTTGTTATATATTTGTTTCTTGCACTGGCGGTCTGCTGATATAGCAGAAGGTTTAAAGCAAATCCTTTTACATCTTTTACAGTGGGTCGCATCTAAATGTTTTTACATGTACACCCAGCTGATTTGCGTTCTCAGTGAGTTCAATAGTAACACGCATGGCTTGGCAGCTTTGGCTGATGAAAAGCAGCATGTGCGAGACACTGAGCCTCCGTCTATTTACATCTGCTTTTCCTGCCTGTGGACAACATTTAGCATTTCTCTGAGAAAATCACAGCTCAGGAATAGTGCTGTTTGCCCATGCAAAACTCCCCAACACAACTGTGAGCATTGCTAAGCACTTTCTAGTGGTTTCAGTGTGGTTTCTGAATGGTTTCAATGATGCACATAACAGCTGCAGCCTTTCGTGCTGAAATCCAAATGATTTTTGTCTTTTTCTGTTCCAGTGCATGGGTCAAAGACGTAAAGATGTCCACATCAACAGAAATTTACAAAAATTATTCTATGTCCATAGAAAGCACATTAAATGTAAGTAAATTGTCTACTTTCAAGGATGTTTTTGGAGAATAAAATGTCAAAATTTGGTTGAAATAATGCTACATTGTCATTCAGTGTAACAATATTTATGTTAAAAAATCAAATATGCTTATTTTGACTTGTACATATTAAAATATATAAAAGAATACGGGAGCATATTCAATTTTATTGTGTTTTAAATGAGTCAAAAATTCTGACTGACAAATAGGCGAAACCTAGGATAGTGGCACATTTAATAAATGTAAAATTACAAATAATTAGTATCTGGGGTGAAAGTAATTAGTCTTTTAATGTGTCATAAATTGTTTTTTGTTGTAAATATGCCTGAGAAGACTGTTACACTGAATGATATTTTAGTGGGTGTCTTCTGTAAATCAGGGAAACATTTATGATATTTATTTTGTGCTCAGAAAAACTAAAACAAAATTGTAATTGAATTAAACAGAAAACGTTTTCATTTTTTTGTGGAAAAACAACAACAATTAGAGCATCGTTGTTTTTATGCTTAAACCCTTTTTCGTCTTTGACCCGCATACATATAATCACACCACCTGCCACTTCAGTAATAATGAAAATTAATTCTATTACTTTTTGCATATTGCTTGGTAATTGTAGATTAGAATATGTTTTGCTGAGACATATGTATGTTAGCGAGTGACAAGTGTAAATGGAAAGAGTTCATAATGACACTGCAAACATTGATTTAATTAAGGATTTTCTTCTTTTTAAGTAACAAACTACTTAAAACTACTACTAAAAGTTAAAATACTAACTTAATCATAAAAATTTAATTTTACAACTGCACCCATTTATGAATATTGCTTGAACTAATTTTTTTTTAGGGATCAGTAAAAGGCCAATTAGATGGAAACAGGCTGAAAACAGCTGATTTTGCCATTTTTCCGCCTGCAATTTCACTTTGTCGATACCAGAATGGCAAAAAGTGTATTGAAACTTGACTATTGGTACCAATGATTTCCCACTGGAGCAGTGTTGGAGCTTATAATGGATATATCTGTCTTATTATTGAACATATAATTGCTGCGTGTGATCTCATGCTGTTTGCTGTTTGCCACAACGTCGAAATTAACAGAACTATTCAATAACTACTTTTTTAAATGTTAGTATTTGGCAAAATGCCAATTATCTGAAATTTAAGAGAGAGGTACGTTTTGTAAAAGTGTGGCAAAGGGAGCTTTCAAAAAAGTATCTGTGATTGATATCGGCCACAGAAAAATTCACAATTTCCAAACTCTCCAAAATAATTAAATAAACAAACGAATAAAAAATAATGCTGATATTGCAAAACACTCAGATCCGTCACGCTTATACAGAAACACATTGCAAGTAGTCTACATAACGAAATCTTACACAAGTGTGTAAAACTAGGCTTTAAGCTTCTACTACACTAAAATATCAATGTGTGGATGTCTGTGAAGCTGAGAGCAGGAGTTTGAATGAATTTGCTCATGTAAGTCTGTGAGACAAACAGAAATAAAGTTAATTCTAGTGTCCACTATAGCGAGGATGCTGAGGATTGCACACATACTTTATTTTATTAAAACATGACGATATTTCTCATAGAGATGAAAGGCTGTCTCACGATATCAGCATGATTGCAAATATGATATTGATTTTATAAAATAGTTCAAAAACCATAATACTGTTATATTTTATACTCAATATTGTCCATTTTGCTCAATTTTACAAACAAAATCTGAAATCCACAGCAGAACTGTTGTGTTGTTTCTCTGAGCGACACACAGCAGTGATTCGTTACTGAATGAATCCACGTTTTAGTAATGAATCGAGTCGATGATTCAGTGACTCGTTCATAAAGAGTCACTTTCTTTGTTTGATTCGATGATGATTCGACAAAGTTGAATGAGTGACTGAACGACAGTGATTTTCCATCACCTACTGGTGATTTTAGTTTCATATTTAGAATATAACGTCATTAAAAAAAAAAAAACGTCATATTTCCATATTCATTTTTAATACCAATTTCAATCATTGAATGAAATCATACAAGAGAGAAGCCTTATACAGTGCTTTGATATTGTACTTTTACTGCATATGATAATTAATACACAGAAATTAGAACCAAAGTGACATTCATTACAAGAAGATTAGTTGAAACATTTCAAAATGCACCTGCATTGTTTTGCATTTTGTGATTGTCAGTTGAATAAAATAGTGTTAAATAGGGGTGCGCACAAATAGTTGAACATTCGATCTGTAATTATTATTCGAAAAATAAAAACACTATCTGAATTTTCCTACATGTTGCTTTGCTGGCCGTACATGCAGGGAATCCATGATGAATCCTGCAAACGAAATGCACTGTGAAGCTTGTTAACAAGTTGATTGAATTTGATATGCTTCCTTTAAAGGGGACCTAACGCACACAGTTTCACCCAATCTCATGTTAATCTTGAGTACCTATAGAGTAGTACTGCATCCTTCATATCTCCAAAAAGTCTTTAGTTTTATCATATTTATAAAAGAAAGATACAGATTTACGATTCTCTCCGAAAAAAGCCGAGCTCCTGGAGGCGTGCCGTGTGGGCGGAGCTAAAGAGTGAAGGCGTGTCGTGGGCGGAGCTAAAGAGTGACGAGCACTTGCGCCAATCGCCAACAAAACAGAGACATTTGATGCCGTTTCACTCACCATCTGCAGTTCTGAATCATGACCGGGATCTTTTATAGCTGGGACCGCTCCATCTTTCAGTATTAAACGATGTGCAAATCCAGCGTCGAATTGGGCCTTGTTTATAAAACGTTCGTCAACAAAACACTTGAGAAACTCCATTGCTGCCCCGGAAAAACAAACTATATCCACTGTTCACGTAACGCTGGGTTCTTTTGGGAAGCTGAACAAGGTTATCTTTCCCTCACAACCAAAAACACACTTCTTTAGAGACGTTCTTCCCGAGCGAGTCCCGTGCAGCCGAATGAAGCGTGTTGATTGGCTGCTCTCGCTCCGGTCGATGCGTTCAGGGGCGTGTTCTTCCGGGAGAAATGCCCATATAAGGAGTTCCACCGTCGTTTACGTCATCAAGAACAACGATCGAAAAAAACTCTCCGAAACTTGTACGAACCCGGAAGTGAGATTTTTGGCACAGAAATACTCTGTTATACGTCCAAAATATTTTTTTGAAACTTTGTCCATGCTTAGCATGAGAATCCAACTCTTTACCAGTGTAAACAACTCTGAATGCATGAAACAGCATTGTACCCCCCCTTTAAATTTCCACGAGGGAGACGTTTAACACAAAGTGCTAAGAAACTGTAATTGGCAGGGTTTGCTTTATTGTTTTTTTTAATTTGCTCTGCTTGAGCAGAGACATGTTCTTTATATGTATATATTTTTTTGTTTACACACGTTTTTAACCAAAAGAAAACCTTGAGATATTACATAACTTTGTTGTAGATCATTGTTGTGTATAATTATAAGCTTGTTCAGAAATCGTGACAAAAACTTGATTATTAAAAACAACGCCTTCCTCATTAAATAAACCAATATTCGTGTTATTTTTAATGAGCCCAAATATTCAAATACAATATTTTTGAAAAAGCACATCCCTAGTGTTAAAATATAACCTCGCCTCGTTCTCGTGAACCCAAAACTGTGTATCATCACACCCCAATTGTTTTTTACGAATTGCGCTTAAAACATTTTAGATCTCAATTATGTGAATGTTGAGTGCCTACCCTGCAGAAAAATACAATAGAAACCATCACAGAATTTGTAATGGTTTTACTGGTTGGGAATTGTACTGGTTTTAATGGAAATT
>CM041814.1:33118912-33126412 GCA_023376895.1 Aspiorhynchus laticeps | reverse complement strand
ATTTCCATATTTGCGATGTAACATATCTGAATGCTAAACTATTATTTATTATGTAAATGATAGGCTTTCTACTTCAGTCGCGGTCCAGCGGTGACACAGAGGCGGCCGCGCTGATGTTTGCTTCACTGTATTTTATTTTGATAAAGTACCAACTGTTCTGTCAAGTTAGCAGTGCTGGAACTGATGTGTATGTGTGTGTGTGTGTGTGTGTGTGTGAGTGTGTGTGTGTGTGTGTGTGTGTGTGTGTGTGTGTGTGACGCGATCACTTCAACTGTTTCCTTATACCAGCAGAATCAACTTTAAACACTTCTTGTCTTATTAATAATCACTGTATAACGGTCTGCTTTTATTTGTGTACACTCACAATGAAAACAAAACAGATTTTATATATATAACGTAATAATATTTAGTATTTTCACATCTAGATGTAAAAAAATTGTAATTTGCACTACTGTCTGTTCAAAATAAATGAAAAGAAACCGAGCATAGTAGATTTTTTTTCCTGTTGTACCGAAATCGTATCGAACCGTGACATCTGTGTACCCTATTCTACAGTAATTATACAATTATATAATATTTTGTATTTGTAACATAGTTTTTTTATACATTACCAAAAAAAAAAAAATTTGTTAATTTCAACAAATTTACTGTCAATACAGATGCTGCATATCTATAGTTTTTGGCTGTGTCCACTGCATCCAACATGTTTTCTCTCGTTTCTCACTCGTAATTACAACATTGTGGTGGTGCTCATGTGCGTTAAACTCATAAATACGATCTATCCGACATGACTTGAACACACCATCCAACCCTACTGTCCTACAGACTCCAGCTCTAACCCCAATCAAACACAGCTGAAGCAGCTCACCAAGGTGTTCAGGGTCACCTGATAACCAGTGTTGTGCTCGTTACTCAAAGAATGTAATATATCACTCATTACTAGTTACTCCTATTCAAAAGTAATATTGTTACTTTACTTATTACTTTCTGGCAGCAGTAATTAGTTACATTGTTTCTTCACACCGCACAGAAGTTGTAACTGTGTATCTTCCACATAAATGTTACTAATAACATATTTCTGCCTCATCATTTGACCAAAATCCACATTATTAGTTATTACAAACACTCAATAATTAATAGTGACATTCAAGCAGAAGTGTTGTATTAATCTCATTAATTATCATGTGTAGCTTGAAGTAATTTCTCCGTTACCCATATATGATTATATTTGTCATGTATTTTATCAAATCACATAAGTTTGTAAGAAACTGTTTAATTTTCCAAAAAGATGTTTAATTATAGTAATATAATGTAGCACATGCTGATCAGAGTAAAGTAACACACAACAGTGTTCAGATCATCTTTTTTCATGACAAAATCAACATAATGCAATATTTATATCTGCTGAATGTAATATTTTCCATATTCCGAGCTCGTCTGCTGCACCTCATCACATGCATGAGTCGTGAAAATTATGAACATAAATCTAGGAATTATTTAATTGTTAGATTATAAATCAGCGGGTCGAGGCATCACAAGTAACTAAGCTGTTTTATGGATGATAACTGTAATATTATTACTGAAATCTTATTAGTAATTAGTTACACTAGTTACTGCAAAAAGTAATATTATTACAGTAAGTAAGTTACAGTAACTAGTTACTGCCCAACACTGTTGATAACAGACGTGTTGATTATACGTTAAAGTTATAGTAAAAGTTAAACTTTCATTGGAGCACCTAACCCTAAACCTACCCACTTCTGAACACTATAAAACACATAACGGGCAAATAACAGTACAGTCACGGGTACTGACCATTAAAAAGCAGTATAAAATATTACAAACAAGTCGTGCTGCATTCAAATCTTCTGAAGCCATACAAGTAAAACATAAGGTTTTAATCGCTGAAAATGATCCTCATTCAAACAGGGCTCCTACACATTTTCCATTTCAAAATTACATACTTCTCCAGACTCAAATTTCCAAACCTCTCAGTAGATTTTCAGACCATATTTAGCATAAATTGTTCATAGAGCATTATTTTCAGCTGTATTTTTGGTGTATACTACACTGTAAAAAAAAAAAAAAAGTTGGGCTACCTTAAAATTTTAAGTTAACCAGCTAAAGCAGATTGCTGAGTTTTCTCAACTTATTTTTCAGGAAATTTCTCAACTTTTTGTTGTATAAACTTAAAACAAGAAGTTGAGAAAACTTAAAAATCTGCTGAAGCTGGTTGCCTTAAAATTTTAAGTTTGCCCAACTTTTTTATTTTACAGTGTACAGTCATCTGTAAATATTTGTATTTTCTCAGGGTTTGTTTTTATTGATTTTCTTGAAGTGACACATACAGAGCCCCTAAACAACATGTACACAAGCAACTTTTTTTGTGCCCTCGAGAAACTATTGACATGCGTATGGGAATTTTTGTCTAGTTTTATATAACCTACTTCCTTTGTGCATCACTGCCATCTTACTACGAATAAAACAAGAGCATGGATGCACATGAATTAACATATCTATTTGCTCAAAATTTGGCTTTTCTTATGGTAGTACCTCAATATCAAGGCCTAATGTCCAAAATGTACTGTATTGTAATCTACTGTAAAAAAGTGTTTACAATTTGGGTTTTGTTAGGGCAGTATGCCATATTTCAAGGCCTTAGGTCTCTTTAACACATACTTTGTGGAGACCAAGAAACCACACTGTGAAATGTGCTTTGTCCTATATGCTAAGTTTCTCGTGCGCACATAAAAGTCTGTATATTTTTTTTATTTTTGCAAAGGTCCTTAAAGGGATAGTATTATAGTATTAATAGTAGCACCGTATTAGATAGCCTTAAAGGGATAGTTCACCCAAAAATTAAAATTCTGTCATCATTTACTCATCCTCAAGTAAATCCAAACCTTTGTAAAAGTTTGTAACCAGGCTGTTTTGGGGCACCATTGACTTCCATAGTAGGAAAAAAAATACTATGGAAGTCAATGGTGCCCCAAAACTGCTCTGTTTCCCACATTCTTCAAAATATCTTCCTTTGTGTTCAGAACAAACACATTCATACAGGTTTGGATCTACTTGAGGATGAGTAAATGATGACAGAATTCTCATTTTTGGGTGAACTGTCCCTTTAAGGCTATCTAATACGGTGCTAAGAATATTGTGAGAAGAAACCCAAAATGCTTATAACCTGCAATTTTGCATAATGAAAAAGTGCACCTTGAATTCATCCAGTCGTATTTTGACTTGTACAATAAATTTGTGTTCAATAAATTCTTAATTTTCTATTATAAAAAACGAAATATGGGCAAGAGTCTGGAAACACAAATACTTTTCCATACTCTGCTTTCCTTTTTCCATACTTTTCCAGACCTGGAAAATACTTAAATCAAATTCCATACTTTTCCAAACCCCCGTAGGAACCCTCCCGTACTTTAGCATGATGCAGTCGGTCACGCGACACACAAGAGTCAATAGCATTTCACAACCAAGGCTGTGTTCACAGACTGCAGCACACAGAATCTGAGCTTTACAGCCGATGGAGCGGCGATCGCGTCTATTCCTCTCACAAAAAGTTCAAATAATAACCATGTGAGAGCATGTTATAGGCTATATGACATTATAATCAGATATGACATGGTTTGAAAATCGTCTAGTGTGCAGAGCTTAAGGAGTTGTAATCTGTAGGGGGCGCTGTTGGCCTACTTCTAATAAAATGAAAGCAAAATACACAAATAATATTTAGACTGTGTTTATAATGCAGTAATTGATGCCATAAAATCATGAGTATGCTTTGATTTAAAGGTCAGAAGGTATAGCTTACATGAAAAAAAATCACAAACATGACACTTAAATTAAATAATTATATATATACTGATTTATTAATTAATGTGTAATATGTTGTATTTTTTAAACAAATTATGAGCTCTAAAAGATTTTCAGAATTTTTACAACTCTTTTGCTTTAGACCGTCTACAAATGTTAGAACTTCATTATTGTTTATTTAATTCTAACAAATAAGTTCTTGTTAAAAACTAACCAAAATTAAAAAATAATTTGCTTATATTTTCTGCACAGGAGAGTCTTGGTGTTGTTTCCAAACAAAAGGAAATATATCGGTATCGGCCAAAATGAGTTGAAAAATATCGGCATATCAGATATCGGCAAAAATCCACTATCGTGCATCCCTCGTGCATATCTATCACTTTAGTTGACGTGAACTCCGTTAAATTTGCATATAGGATCAGATTTAACAATCAGTTTTATATCTGTTTTGCGGATTTTGTGTAAATGAAAACATTTTAACAAATTCGATAGATATCCGATCAGTACAAATGCATGAAGTGACCAGGTGTAAACAGACCTATTGTGTTGCTGTGCTGCTGTGTGCATAGCCCTTAACCCGCTGGTGCGTGTAGCACACACAGAGGGATTTAGTCCCTTATGAGCCTCCTGAACAAGCTCACATAAAGAATCTATGAACTCGACCTTCTTCTTGGCCATTACATCAGCTAAGAGGGTCAGTGAGTTGCCATGTCCTCTTGGTGAGTCCACAACACCTTAAGTGGGGCAATCTGAGGACGATCAGGTTACTCTTTAACAGAACTGTGCAAGTTAATTTTCTTGCACTGATCGACCTTCATCAGGCCTCAATTTATCGTCAAGAGCCACAGGTATTCATTTTGTGGTTTTTTTGACTCTCAAAGTGGCGGCACCTGTTGACTTGTATTTTCTGAATCACCGAGCACCACAGCTAAAAATCTTTACTGTTCTACTGAAGAAAGAACGCCACCTACATCTTGGATGGTCTGAGAGTGAGTAAATTAGTTTTAATTTAAATTTTTTGGCTTAAATATTCAGAACTATAACACTGACATGATTTCTGGATAGCAAGCGGCTTTATACATTATTACAGGAAAACATCATGTGACTACTGAACCACTCTCTATGCGTGCTCTGGCATCAAATCAAACATAAAATACAATCAAACAATAAAATGATCAGTAAAAGTAACGTAAACCTGCACCAATACATTTCAACTGGCAAAATAAAGCATAAATACATTATATTACCAAGTATTGAGACACCCCTTTCTTTAGAACAGAAAAAGGCACTTTAAAAACATAATTCATGTATTTAAAAATTGTATTTCATCTCTGTAGCAACAGTTTTGTAAGTGTCTAAAATGACTGAACCCATGTGTACAAGTCATTGGTGTTTGGTGATGAGTTTTTGGCTCAAGGTCTGCATTTACAGTCACACCAGAGGTGTTAAACTGGGATTAGGACTTGGTTTTATGCAGACCAGTCAAGTTCTTCCACACTGACTCAATCAATCATTTTCTTTTTGAACCTTGTCTTATACACAGAGACATTGTCATGTTAGAATAGAAAAGAGTCCAAACTGTTGCTATAATATTAGAAGCACACAATTTCCTAGAATATCATTATATGCTTTAACATTAAGATTTGTACTCATAGAAATTACTAAAGTAGTCAAACCTGCTCATTAGAAGGGGGTGCCAATACTTTTGGCAATATAGTGTATGTCTAAAAAGCTATTTACTAAATAATTTAAGCCAACTTATGATTAATTTGGTTTCTCTAACCAATATTTTTAAAATACAAATTAAATGAAAATACAGGTATCGACATGTACTACCAAAAATTAAAGTATAGACTGTAAAAAATTACCGTGATTTTAACGGTAAAAAAATGCTACAGTAAAAACCTGTTAAATGGTTAACGGTAAGTTCCTGTAAAATTTACAGGGAAAAAACATCCCTGATTTTACATCCCTGCGTTGCATTTCAAATTGTGTTTGAATTTGATG
Organism: Aspiorhynchus laticeps; assembly: GCA_023376895.1. Lineage (NCBI taxonomy): Eukaryota > Metazoa > Chordata > Actinopteri > Cypriniformes > Cyprinidae > Aspiorhynchus > Aspiorhynchus laticeps. The sequence continues at coordinate 33,120,586 of CM041814.1, read as the reverse complement.
TTTTTTCTTTGAAATAACTATGTTTCTTAGTTTGTTTCCTATCAGTTATGTTTATTAGGGTTGTACGTTACATCTAATGTTGTTAAATTAATGTTTATTGCATTTTTCAGTTTATTGAGATCATCATGATGGTGATTAGTGTTTGTGTGAATGACGCTGTGTTTCTTCTATATATGTTATTATTTAAAAGCTGCTTTGGTTCATCATGTGACTCTCATCATCTGCTTTTGGTGGTTATCAGTGTATTACAAAGATACAAAACAGATTTCAGTGCTTCAATAGGTTGGTATATTAACATTATATCAGTTAATGAAATTACGGTATTTAACTGTAAATTTAAGTTAAAACCGAAAAACCTAAAATGTTGTTACCGTATTTTTTACTGTAGAATTCCGGCAACCACAGCTGCCAGTTTTTACCGTAAATTTTACGGATTGTTTTTTTACAGTGATAGGTATCATACACAATCTGGTAAAAAAAAAAAAAAAAAAACTGATATTGTATTATCCCCAATGCACAACTACCATTTGAAAAATATCTGTACAGTGGCTGTCACACCAATGCATCACCCACATACTCACCCACTCTCACCAACACCCACACGTCCATCCTAACAACACACTTGTCCAAAACCTCACCCAAATATTCACATCCAGACGCTTGTCCACAGGTCACACAAATGCTCACACACCCTCAGATACACACACTACTACACTCCGTCCACTCAAATGCATTATGTCATACAATACTCTGCTCTCAAAGTTTATCAACACACACCCAGACATTCACTGAACGCTCACACACACACACACACACCCACACATTAGCACTTCTCTAACGCTCCTCTAGACGCTCGCCCACACATCATCTAAACACATGCACTCATCCAAATGTTCACGCTTGCGCTCACCCACACGTTCATCCATATACTCATGAAGTCTGAAATTACATGCACGATTGTGCAGTTTTACTCTCCTGTGTTTATAATGTGCACAAAAACATTGATGTGCTGTAACAAGTGTGTTGAATGAGTGCGTTCATCACTTCATTTACACCTTCAGTAACCCAAAACACACACATTCACCTCACATTTCAAAGCTCTAACCTGGAAATAGTTTTTCATCGCTCTGCTCACATGCTCTGACTTTTTATTTCAGTTTTTATTTCAGTAAATCAATGAAAACCTACGGAACCGTGACCTTAAAACCGAGGTATGTACCAAACCATCATACCCATGCAGTCCTAATCTACATGACAATGATTTAGAGGCCTTATTAGTGAGTCTTGATACCAAAAATCATTTTGACTAATTAGTTCTCTACAGGATGATGAAAGAATGTAGGTTGCACGATACATTTATGAAACACTGCAGATCATTACAATAGACTCACTGCAGGAATTAAGATTAATGGTAATTTATCAGGATAATTTTACAAGTAAAGTACAAGACAAAGGTCCTTTTTATCTAATGTTGCATACAGATACAGAATAGCACATTTAAAATCGGTAGGTATTTCCTGGATTATAAACTATCAAATAATAATAATACTACTAATCATCACACAGAGCAGATACACAGACCACAGTTAAATCTAGGCAGCATAATTAGGGACAGGTACAAATACCTGAGTGCTTGGATGTGTAAATAATAAATAATCAAGAAAACAATCACTG